>CM076569.1:147905585-148478206 GCA_034641835.2 Pinus albicaulis
TCCTTATGAGTCATAGAAGTTCTTGAATTCATTAGAGATGTATTATCCACCATTGTCACTCCTCAGAGCCTTCACCTTCTTCCATGTATCTTTCTCGACAAGTTGCTTGAACTCAAAAAACTTGGAGAACGTCTGATCTTTCTTCTGCATGAAGAAAATCCAACACTTTTCTGAAAAATCATCAACAAAAATCACATAATAGTTGTGCTTTGTTGTAGAAGTTGTTGAGAACAATCCACACACATCTGAGTCAACTCTCTCAAGGATTTTTGTTGCTCAGATTTCCTTATTGTGAAAGGTGGCCTTTGTATACTTTCCCATGGTACACCCTTTACATGTGTCTCTCTGTGCAAGTGTACCCTTCGGAAGCCCTGTAGAAATTTGTTGCATGATCCTCAAAGCATTGTGGTAAAGATGGCCCAACCCCTTGTGCCATAACTCACTGATGTCTCGACTCATCACCTTATTTTCTTTACTGCTCAATGCTTCGCAGTCATCCACATCAAGTTTGTAGAGGTTCTTCACTCAAACCCCAATATTTCTCACCTGTCACGTGGCTTTGTGACGAAGGAACATCTTTCCTTCACTAAAAATTACATCATATCCACGATCTTCCAACATAGCAACAAAAACCAAATTATTCTTTAAACCAAGTACATGCATGACATTGTTTAGTATGAGGGGTTTACCTGACTCTCTCTAGAAAATAACTGTACCAATCCCGATAGTGTTATACCTCCCATCATCACCCATCTCAATGTGCATATGGAGATCCTTCTCCTCCAAGTTGCTGAAGAATTCTTTGTTGTTGGTCATGTGGAATGAGGCTCCACTATTCAAGTACCACACAGATACCAACACCGATGACACCACGCATGCGATGAGGGTGAATTCCAACTCAAATTGTGAAGCCAATGCTTCACCTATTGCTCCTCCTGGGGCCTTCTTGTTGTTCTTATTTTGTGGAAAATTTGTGGCATAGTGTCTGTTATCGGTCAATTTTAGCATCATTCCCAATGACCTAGTTAACTGGGCATCATCTCCAGGACCAATGACTAAGGGTCTATCATTCCCTATCATTTCAAGTTGCTACATGCCCTAAGGCAAGAACAAGACAAATCAAGCATGACTTTCATCAAGAAAATGTTTCCAAGGTTTGAAGTTTATTATATAGCATATGAGAGCTCACCAATGTTTCCTCTAAGGGGACTAAGTGTGTTGCATATGCAGATAGTCCCATGCGAGGCTGCTCTACAAAGCACTTCTCGACATCTATGGGTGCGTTGGTCACATTGGGAGTGAAATTCTCATTGTTCTGGAATCTCCACTTATCCAATGCCTTCTAGAAGAGTTCACATGTGTCAAGCTTCGAATCCAAGTGTCCATTTGACATCTACAAGATTGGAAACATGTCTTGCCTATTATTGGAAAGTCATTTATTTCAAAACAACCTTCAGTTAATTTATAAATTGAGCACAGATCTGAGTGTTTGAGAAGGAAGAATTTGAGTAGAGAAATGCTGGAGAATTTTCAATTGAGAGCTAGATCAGCTATTGGAGAGATTTATATTGTGATGAGGCTTGGGGACGTTGCTGGAAGGGTCACTTCAAATCAGTCACTTGGTTGTAACCTCTCCTGAATCTATCTTTAATAAAGAGTATAGCTTATTTTTCCCTATATGCATCTGTATTGGCTTTGATTTTCCATATTGCAAGCTCTTAGTTGATGTATACGGTTTATGCTTTACTGATTTAGCAAACTAACTTGAATAGACATATGTATTATTGCATCTTCTGTTGTTTTAGTGTTCTTTCTTGCAGGAAGCATTTCGCACAAACCGCTTGAATTTGAAGCTACAACGAAAGCGACAGAAGAAGCCATTTAGAAGCGCTTGGATCACAAGTAACCTTCTAATCCTTTCTGTGTGTTTGTTATTAGTTAGGAGAAATATTCATATATTCTTTAATCTGTTGTTCTAGACTAGCACCTGTCTAGGGAAGCGTGTTTTATCTGTAATTCACAATTCTGGCCCAACAGTGTCCATGCTCATGACCGTTGAAACATTTCACCTTTGACAAGTCTCACTTCTTGCCTACCTTGACGGTCTCGGATTTGGAATGGGACACCTTCCCTTTTCATTTTTTTGCCTTTCTAGCCTGTCAGACACCTAATCCTATATGGGTAGGTGTGGAAATCGAATGGACAAAAGGAGTCTAAGTGACCTTGGAATGTGGAATCCAAGTGTCACACCATTGTATTATAAATATACATCATATTAATGGTAATAGCAACTTACGCCTATTTTCCTACTTGTGTGTGTGTTTACCATGCATGTGTTTAACATGGTATCAGAGCCATGATGAGTTGCCTTCTTCCTCATTGTGCATTTATGTGTTAATGTGTTAGGTTTTCTGCCCTGCCTTGAATAGCACTGGTCTTTGTGCTTGACAGCGTACTAGTCTCTCCTCCTTCATGACCATCTGTCAGATTCTTCACTCCTTTATACGCATTGTCATTCTTGCCATCCTGTGCATGCATTAGAGCTAAAATAAAGGCCTGAAAAATATGAATACGCTACCCATAATTTCATTAATCTACTAGTAGTAATGCTCAAGCATGTCTCTTTGTACTCTGTCCCTCCTACAGCAACGTTACCTCAAACAGTGGATGGAATACCCTGCTCTATGAAATTCCCTCTTGTTGCGGTGATGGTTTTTCCAGTCAGCACCTTCTCAAATATCTACATACCACCAAATTATCTAACTATTGAACTCTCTATCTTCTCCCTGAATTAATCACGTTATCTATTTGTTGTGTATACTGAAACTCGAAACTATGTGTGTAATACAATGCTTTCTCTCAAGAATATTGAAAGAAAGGATCATTGAAACAATTGTATATTGTATAAATTCAAGGATCATGAAACAATACAATGCTTTCTCTCACAAGAGAACTCCAGCACTATGTCAACTGTCTCACACTGATCTAGGAAAAATCGGACAAATACTTAGCTAATTATCTGCCTTTGTTTAGCCTTCCTTTCTCACACATTCCTTGAAGAATTAAGGCCCTACTAAATTGGAAAATCCCTTGGAATAATTGTGCAATCCTTCCTAGGCCTCCAACTGACTCTATAACTGACCTATACTATTTTCTAATTATACAATGATAGTTATCTTCCCTTTAACCTCTATCTCAATTGGGTCTTCCTCAGAACTGACATGTGACAGTGATTTATAGTGAATTATTAGTTAAATTATTGATCACTCATTGAGAATTAAATCATATTTAATTCACTCAACCTCTCACTAGCTCATCACTCAGTTAGAACTAGTTAAACTGATTTTAACACAATTTCTTGAGTTAACTAATTACAACTCATGCATAACTGCCACTGGACCTCCTTAAATCATGGAATCACTCTACATGCATCCTCTCTGACCCTCAACTCGAATTTCCTAAGATAACTCAATCATTCTTACTTAATTAACTAATACAAGTTGTTATGAGATAAAATTGCAATTTCTCTTCCAATTTAATTAAGGGGAAATTAAATTAGAAGCCCTGATTTGGGGTGCCATTTCAACACTTTGTTTGATAGTGGATCCCAAACCAACCTTATTTCATAAAACATTGTCAAGAAATTAAATTTGGAAACCATTCCTCATCCTAAATCTGATCCTTTGGGTTCGATATGTGACAATGCAAAATTGCAAGTGACAAGAAAATGCAAACTGAAATTCGCCATCATTGTAAAATTGATTGATGAAGTAGAGCTTGATTTAGTTCCACTTGATATATGTGGTATTGTTTTGGGAAGCCCATATCTATATGATAATAAAACCATCTTTCATCGCCATGAGAACAAGTATTATTTATTTGAAGATAGGATTGAGTATATTGTTAGAGCACATCACAAGAGATTGAATTTGTCTCTTGTGAATGTTGGACAAATGAAGAAGCTTGTTAATGCTAATAAGAATTTTGTACTCTTGATGATCAAACCCAAAGATGATGTTGAAAATGAAGCCTTTCAAGGATGTGATGTAAAACTGAAATCTGATTTAGATGAGGTTGTTAACACATATGATAAGATGTTTCAAGAACCTAAAGGATTGCCTCCTAAAAGAGGAATCAACACGAGATACAATTGCAGCAGGATGCTCCTCTTCTAAACATTGGCATGTATAGGATGTCAATCATGGAGAATGCAAAAATTAAGAGACAAATCCAAGAGTTGCTTGATAAAGGGGTCATTAGACCAAGCACATCTCCATGTGGGTCTCCTATTGTTTTAGTGCCAAAGAAGGATAGTACATGGCGCATGCGTGTGGATTTTAGAGCCTTGAACAAAATCACGGTAAAGAACCGTTGTTTACTTCCTCAAATTGATTATTTACTTGATCAATTGAAATATGTTGTTTATTTCACTAAGTTGCACATGAGAAGTGGTTATCATCAGATTAGGATTGTTGAAGGATATATTTGGAAGACAACCTTCAAAACAAAGAAATGTTTGTTTGAATGGTTGGTTATGCCATTTGGGCTTTATAACGCTCTTGCAACATTCATGAGAGTTAATGAATGATGCTTTAAAACTTTTTCTTTATGATTTTGTGATAGTCTACTTAGATGACATATTGATTTTCAGCAAGACTCGTGAAGAGAATCTCAAGCATGTTAGGCAAGTTCTATATGTCTTAAAGATAGAGAAGTTTTTTAAGATGTCTAAATGTGAATTTGGGAAAACCTCTTTAGTATACTTGGGTCAGATTGTTGGAGGGGGTGAATTGACTATATATCCCTCAAAGGTCGCAGTCATTTTGAATTGGCCAAAACTTTATAATGTAAGAGAGGTTAGAAGCTTCTTAGGATCAGCGCCATATTGGCGAAATTTCATTTCTAAATTCTCATCAATTGCAGCTCCATTACATGCTTTGACAAGTGTGAAACATGTTTTTCAGTGGGGAGGAAAGCAACAAAAATCCTTTGATGCATTGAAAGAGAGAATCAGTACATCATCATTTCTTGCAATTCCAAATATTAAGCATCCATTTGAGATACAAAGCGATGCAAGTGATTATGCCATTGGAGCGGTCTTGATACAACATGGAAATCCTATCTATTATCATTCTGAAACCTTTAATGGTGCAGTAATTAATTATCCAACATATGACAAAGAATTGTATGCTTTGGTGCAGAGTGAAAAAAATGAAACATTATTTGATGGGCAAGGAAACTACCATTCACACTGACCATCAACCGTTGCAATACTTGAAATCACAAACCAAGCTAAAACAAGCGAGGCACTTCAAATGGATGGGTTTCTTACAACAATTCCACTCGGTAATAAGGTATAAGAAAGGTATATTTAACAAAGTTGTTGATATGTTATCTAGACAATTTTAGTGCATCCATTATTCTTAAGCAAAATTCTATCATGCATGAGAGCTATGTTGAACAATATGCTTTAGATGAAGATTTCAAGGATGTATATGCAACTTTGTGTCAAGGCAACCAAGCAAAGGAATTGTGCTAATGTTTTTCTTTACATAGTGCAAAACATCTATACAAGTGGTTGTTTTGCACATTCAAGACTCTTCAACACTCTAAAATCCAGGACCCCCGAGTGCTCCCCACAAAATTTTACGTGAAAACTTTTAAAGTCAAAAAAATCTCCAACAATAAAAAACAAATTAAATTGTACATGTATATTTAGCATCATTTTCTCAAACTTACATATATATATATATATATATATATATATATATATATATATATATATTCAAACTTTTAATATTACAATTAGACATACCCCTCAATGATCCTCATCAAATTTCACTTATGTTCCCAAACTTTTAATATTACAATTATCATAATACATTTAGACATCATTCAAGTTAAATAAAATTTAAGTGAAATAATCTTCATTTATTGAAGATTGAATAATTCCATATATTTGTCATTATCAAATATATTTATATTGCAATTTTTTAATATTATAATTATCAAAATACATTTAGACATCATTTATATACCTTCTAGTTTAGATCCATCTTAACCCTTGGTCTATCGAATCTTTCGAGGTGCAAACCTCTTTTTTTAATACAAAACATAAAGAATTGTCATTTTGTTCAATGCTATTTTAGCATATTTTCTATCTAAATTAAGTAGAGTTAGAAAGATTATAGATGTAGACCTAAATAATCAATATTGAAATTGATATTGGATCGATCTCATTTTATCAAAATGGCATGCCATAAAGCACCACAGGTAGACATGAGTGATCTATATTGGTCGAGTCTAGGAGGACCCTCAAGTTATCTACCATTAAACAATAGTTGTGCCCACGCAACATCCTGCAGCGTTGCAATTGCTTCATAGACCATACTATTTATTACATCAACACCCTTGTCCGAGGGAAGATCCTACCACAATGTATTAAATTTGATCTTGTTTTCATACTCTTGCTAGGATGTATCAAAATGAATCTCCGAAGTTGGGCGGCCTCGTGAACACCATCTACAATCTCGAGCTCCATCATATCGATCATTTTCACACTACTAAGGAAACGCCTCTTTGGCCCATTCTACTGCTTGAGGATTTTAACAATTCTAAAAATTTGTTGTAAGATGGAAGTATACTCATTCCTTATATGTATGTAAGCGATGAAAAATAAAGGTTAAATTCATTAGATTTAAGAGTAAAATATGGGTACGATAATAACCAACTTCATCTCTTGAAACGAAAATAAGCTTTCAATCTCCTTCAGTTCCCATTTTATACGTATGTTTTTTTTTTTTTTCGAATCCCTACATTTATTGTGAATTTCATCATTTCATTAACAGAGTGGGAAATAATAATTTCCACTCATGTTAACTATCACAATGGAATTTATTGCAAAAAAATTGCAAGAGATGATGTAGAGAGATAAAGAGTGGGAAACAATAATTTTCACTCATGTCAACTATCACAATGGAATTTGTTGCAAAAGATTTGCAATAGATGATGCAGAGAAAAAGATGGATCTACGTTTGTTTTTTATTAGTTAAATAATTAATTTTGTAATGAGATGGATCTAAATATAAGATTGTTTAGTTATGGCCACAGTTTGTTTTTTATTAGTTAAATATTTAATTTTAAAATATTTTTTATTAGTTAAATAATTAATTTTAAAATGAGATGTGACATACTTACACATTCAGGTCATACTAAGCATTAGTTACATATTTAATTTAAAATGAGATGTTACATATTTACACATCATACTAGGCATTAGTTAAATATTTAAATTTAAAATGAGATGTGGCATACTTACACATTTGGGTCATAAGTGGGTCATACTAGGCTGTAGCTTGTTTTTTTAATAGTTAAATATTTAATTTTAAAATGAGATGTGACATACTTACACATTCAGGTCATACTGGCATTTGTTAGATATTTAATTTTAAAAATGAGTGACATACTTACACATTTGGGTCATACTAGGTTGTAGAAAGTACCTCTAAGCACAATAAAGAGATGGATTTAAGTATACCAACCGTTAAAATGTGCCTCTTAGTACAAAGATTGAAATATTTAATTTTAAAATGAGATGTGACACACTTACACATTTGGTTCATACTAGACTGTAGAATGTGCCTCTTAGTACAAAGATTGAAATATTTAATTTTAAAATGAGATGTGACATACTTACACATTTGGTTCATACTAGACTATAGAATGTGCCTCTCAGCGAAATAAAGAGATAGATCAATAAAGAGATGAATTTAAGTATACCAGCCATTAAAATGGCTTCCAGAGTGCCAAAAGAATGTCTAGGTTAAACTAAATATCATTTTATTGAATTAGTATTGTAATGAACTAATAGACAAAAGCATTAATAATATACTTGTTACCACCGTCATAATAAACGAAGCACACTCCAGCAGTTAAAGAATAATAAGAAATTATATTTTTAATATTGTGTACTGCATTTTTCCATTAAATATTCGTATGATTTTGTTATGTTCTACTGTAATAGATTTATAAAACCACTATGTCCAGTAATAAAAAACATAACACTTAAAATACTTAGAAGTAGATATATGCAAATACATTTTAACGTTGTTCTCAAGCATTTAACATTAATTATCCATGTACGTTAAAATTGCATGCCATTTGTGTATAACGTTCATACAATTGCATGTATTCTGCAAAGATGTCTCTATAATTCTTATAACGCTCTTTTACGTTTGTTAAATTCATAATATCCATCATAAGTACTTGAATATAGATTAGTAGAAATCATTTATGTCCAATAACAAAAATGCATTTTTAAGTCGCTTCTCTTAGAAGTAGATATATGCAAATACATTTTAACGTTGTTCTCAAGCATTTAACATTAATTATCCATGTACGTTAAAATTGCATGCCATTTGTGTATAATCTATTTTATACAATTGGAAGTGTTCCCGTAAGAGAGTGTTCCCATAATTCCCATAACGCTCTTACGTTGCCACTACACATCCACTGTAAGCACGTTGTGTATGCTCTATTTTTTTATGATTTCGGGGAATTCCCACGACACTTTTACGTTGCCACCACACATCCACTATAAGCATGTTGTGTATGTTATATAATAAGCATGTTATGTATGTTATATTTGGTGTGATTTCAAGGGCCCATAACACTCTAAGTTGTCTCTGCACAGTCATTGTGAGCAAGTAAACATTTGGGAAATGATTTCAAACTTTTAATATTAAAATTAGACATATATATGCATGTTTTCAGAGATTTTATATTTTTATTTCAATGTTGATATTTTGGAAATGTTTCTCAACACTTTTAGGTTGACTCTATATATTCTATTTCAATGTTGATATTTTGGAGTGTGTATTCTATACATTCTATTTCAATGTTGATATTTTGGAGTGTGTATTCTATACATTCTATTTCAATGTTGATATTTTGGAGTGTTTCCTATAACACTTTTAGGTTGACTACATTATTTTGGGAGTGTTTCCGACAACACTTTTAGGTTGACTCTATATATTCTATTTCGATGTTGATATTTTGGAGTGTTTCTCATAATACTTTTAGGTTGACTCTACATATCCACTGTAGATTTAATAATGTTGACTTTATGTTAGGTTCTACATATCCATTGTAGATTTAACACAGTTGACTCTAGGTATACACTCTAGCTATAGACGTTGACTTCTTTATGTTGACTCTACATATCCATTGTAGATTTAACGCTCTTACGTTGACTCTAAGTATCCACTCCAAGTATAGAGGTTGACTTTTAAGTATCTACTATAAGAAAAGACATTTAGATTGACTATAAGTATCTAAGTATCCACTCTAGGTATAGACATTTAGGTTTTAGGTTAAGTTGACTCTATACATCCACTATATGCATGAAAAATATAGACAACAATCTTAGGTTGACTCTCTATAAATCCACATCCACAAGATGCATGAAAATTATAGACATAACACTCTTAGGTTGACTTTACGTATAGACATTTAGGTTAACTCTAGGTATCTAAGTACCCAAGTATAGACATTTACGTTAACTATAAATATTTAGGTTAACTCTAGATAGGTTGACTCCAAGTATAGACATTTAGGTTAACTCAGGTTAACTCTAGGTATCTAAGTACCCAAGTATAGACATTTACGTTAACTATAAATATTTAGGTTAACTCTAGATAGATTGACTCTAAGTATAGACATTTAGGTTAACTCTAGGTAGGTTGACTCTTAAGTATAAACATTTGGTATCTAAGTATCCATGGTAGGTATTATAGACATTTAGTTTTACTCTAAGTATCTAAGTATCCAAAGTAGATATGAACATTTAGGTTGACTCTAGGTATCCAAGTATCCATTGACTCTAGGTATCTAAGTACTCATTGTAGGTTGACTCATATATATATGCTTTCATTACTCTAGGTATCTAAGTACCCACTAGGCATCTAGGTACCCACTCTACGTATAGAAATTCTCTAGGTATAGAAATTATCTAAGTACCCACTCTAGGTATAGAAAATTAGGTTAACACTATGTATAGATAGTTGGGTTGACTCATTTATATATGTTTTCATTACTCAAGGTATTCATTACTCTAGGTATCTAAGTACCCGCTAGGCATCTAGGCATCCAAGTACCCACTCTAGGTATAAAAATTATATAAATACCCACTCTAGGTATAGAAAATTAAGTTAACACTATGTATAGATATTTAGGTTGACTATGGGTATCTAAGTATCCACTGCACGTATAGACATTTAGGTTAACTCATTTATGTATGGTTATCCGCCGTAGGTATAGACATTTAGGTTGACTCATTTATGTATGAGGTATAGACATTTAGGTTGACTCATTTATGTATGTTTATCCACTACAAGTTTGGTCAGGAGCCCCACCCAGCACGACACGACGCGCCTGACCAAACGGAGGCACATGGGAGCAAACAGCAAACGGGCCGCTAAGACGTGCACAAGGCACCCAAGCAGTCACAACTTAGCAAATTTGATTCATGCGCCCTCCCCTGGCACAACACAACGCGCCCGACCGAACAAAGGCACATGGGAGCAAACGGCAAACGAGTCGCCTGGACGTGCACAAGGCACCCAGGCAGTGACAACTTAGCAAATCTGATATGAGCACCCTCGAACCAAACGACCCGACCCGAACGAGTTTGGCCAAGCACCCTCACCCAGTGCGCTCGACCGAACGAAGGCACATGGGAGCAAACAACAAACAGCAAACGGGCCGCCCAAACGTGCACAAGGCACCCGAGCAGTGACAACTTGGCAAATCTAATACAGACGCCCTTGGACCAAACGACCCGACCCGACCCAACCCGAACGAGTTTGGCCAAGCGCCCTCACCCGGCGCACTCGACCGAATAGAGACTCATTTATGTATGTTTATCCGATTGACTCATTTATGCATGTTTTCATTACTCTAAGAAAGTAAGTATGTTTATCCACTACAAGTATAACTCATTACTCTAATTTTCATTACTCTAGGTATGTAAGTAGACATTTAGGTATAACTCATTTATGTATGTTTTCATTACACTAGGTTTGTAAGTAGACATTTAGGTTGACTCATTTATGTATGTTTTCATTACTCTAGGTATGTAAGTATCCACGGTAGGATTAGACATTTAGGTTACATTAAGTTACTTTTAATTTTACGATTAGACGTAGTGTACATTTCATTTAGGTTACTTTTACGATTAAGTTACTTTTAATATTACGATTAGAAGTGGTGTATGTATATTTTGAAACTTCTAATAATATAATTAGACATCTTGTATGTACATTTTTAGACCTTAGAACTGGAGTGTTCCCATAACGCTCTTAGGTTGAAGCTACATATTCATACTTACAGAATTCAATATTGGTTACTACTAATAATACAAACGAGTAAGTATCAGCAACCCATTCGTATAGTCAAGGCAGGCTAAAATATTTTAAATAGTTGAAATATAACCGAGTCAATATCAACCACCCACCCATAAAATAATTGAATTACATATATACGAGTCAATATTATCCACCGATTCATAAAATAGTTGAAATACTTGATATGAACGGGTCAATATCAATTAAACATTCAATTGAAATACTTGTAATATAAACGAGTCAATATCCCCCACTCAGAGATTGATAGGTCCATCTAACTTGAGATTGGTTGTGGCATGTTAGAAGGCTATAGATAAAAGGAATTCACTGCATATGAAAAGAACAATGGCAAGGAGGGCAGGAGGCATTTAAAAACAAAAGACAAAAAGGTCCTATTTTCATCCAGACATTCATAGGCATAGGCAGGTTGAAAATACAAGCACGGGGAATGTGAAAGAGTACCATACATTTCAAAACAAGGCCTGCAATCTACCACTTCCTAACACAAGCAGTGGCAAAAGCTACTTAACACAGAACGATGATACAACACAATCATAAAGTCATAGCCACACATAATCATGATCCAACACAATCATGGTCACAGACAAATTACAGAACAAGACCTCCAATCTACCACTCTAGACGCAGGCCGCGGCAAAAGCTACTTCACACAGAACGATGATACAACACAATCATAAAGTCATAGCCACACATAATCATGATCCGTAACAATCATGGTCATAGACAAATTACAGAACAAGACCTCCAATCTACCACTCTAGACGCAGGCCGCGGCAAAAGCTACTTCACACATAATTATAATACAGAATAATCATACATCAATAAACAAACAAATCAGTGAGCTCGATTTTAATTTACCATTAAAACTGAACCTTGGGAAAAAGTATTTGCAAGACTTACAATTGCCCACTACCAAAATTTATAGTGTAATCACACTCCACGCTATATGTATGATGCAAATGCACATGGATAATGATAAGACTGACACATCATCACTACCGGCTGCCAAATTTAATCACTAATGTAATGACACGCTTCGAACATGATACAAATGCACATGGATAAGGATACTTGTTAGCTTGTGGAGCTTCTGAGGGATCACAAAATGACTCTTCAATATTAGAACCCCGTAAGATACACCAAGGAATTTTACTTATACCAGCCCATGCCACCCCCATGGCAGCTTAAATTGGACCTTCATGGATCTTGCTCGGCAGATGTACTTGCAGCCTAGGTGAAAGCAATTGCTTGTTTGATCCCTTAAATGGCAGCTATGGCTTTTTTGTCAACCTATTGGGCAGTAATTTAAACATACAGCTTGGGCACCCAAGATTTAGGCAACTTACTCCTCTAATTGTCAGCCCTACCTGGCGACTACGATTTATTATTGAATTCATCCTACATACCAGTGGACTATCACTTAAAGAATACTGGCTTTATGTTGACAATGTTTTTTTCTCGCATAGCCTCTGATTTTGATTGTCCTTCAGTTGATTTGCGTAACTTATTCCTGTATATCTGCAAAGATTGCTCAGTTTATCCCCATCGGAAAGTACATTCTCATCATTACAAGTAATCTAATTTTAAGACAACATTGGCCAGAAGAATGTCATAATTAAAAACCTATAGAAGAAACACTATGTAATGACATATATTATATCTAAATTCTTTGTCAGAAATTAACTGAACAAACGAAAATCCACAAATATGACTCTATACTTGTGGCATAAAACATGTTACTCGTATAATGACAGTATACTACCAGTCACCAAAAGTCTTGTAGCTGTCCTAAGCCTCAAATCAATCATTAGTGCACTCCACATAATATTTGACAAAATGAATCACTGAGTACCCCCATAACTAAAAGAAACGACTGAAATCTTTGCACCCAAAGAAAACGCAAATATTCAGACTCAAAATAATGCAGTGTTGCATTTCCTGCTATTGCTAACACAAAACCCTAGCTGGATGACTTTTGATCAATATAAAATTGAATCTGAGAATCAAAGAAATAAATGTTATTACTAACACAATTTTCTCAATGCAAAGCAAATTAACACAAATTTCCATAGTGGCTTCAGCAAATTGGTGGCCTTCATCATAAAGAAGGTGCACCGAGAAGTAGTAGCATTCACCACATAGATATACTTTTCTACAAGCCGGGCTTTAATTTGCTTGCGACCTGGCAATTGCGAATATTGAGTAACTTGTACACGTTAATATTCTCTGCTATTCTCTCTGCTTCCTTGTCATTGACTATGCCCTTGGTGATTTCCAAAAAAATGCTAGCCATGCCAAACAGCTTTAGTCAATCTTCACCGATGAGTAAATTTTTCGGACGAACCAGAAGCATGCATAGAAGCCTATAGTACCCGTCAATACAAAGAAAGCATATGAAATGATCGTCATGTAGCCAAAGTAAAAAATGCCAGAAACAAGTTTAGTAATCTCCAGTTTCGTGAAGAAGTAAAATATTGCATATAGAAACAGGTAGAGCGCTGAAGAGCCTGAAGTCAGATATGCTCTCCACCACCAGTGATAGTCTTCACTGCATAGCTGGAAGTAGCAGAGAACAATGGTAATCTCTGCGCACGTGACAAGCAGGATAACAAAGACAATGAACAAGAACCCAAAGATGTAGTAGAACTGATTCAGCCATATAGAAGTCAGGATGAAAAACAGCTCAATGAAAACAGCACCAAACGGTAATATGCCACCAATGAGTACGGAGAAAACGGGCTGCATGTACCAAGCCTGTTCAGGAATTTGCCTGGGAATTTTGTTTGTTTTCACTGGATCTTCAATTGCAGGTTTCTTGTATCCAAAGTAGCTGCCAACAAAAACCAAGGGCACGGAAATTCCAAACCATAAAAAGACCAAAGCAAACATAGTCCCAAAAGGTACAGCACCAGAAGATTTCTCACCCCAGATCAACGCATTCAATACAAAGAAAATGCAGAAAACGACTCCAGGAAACATGAAAGCAGTCTTTAGTGTGTTTTTCTTCCATTCTGTGCCCTTGAACATCTTATATAGCCGGGCTGAAGAGTAGCCAGCAAACAAACCCATGAACACCCACAATAGAACCATAGCTGTCATCAACCCACCACGGTTGGAAGGAGAAAGGAAACCAAGCATAGCAAATATCATTGTAACAAGTGTCATTCCAAAAAACTGAACACCAGTTCCCACATACACACAAAGCAAGCTCGAATGAGTAGGGGGCCTGAACACATCTCCATGGACCAATTTCCATCCTGTTTCTTCTTGTGCTTCGTCTTGTGTCTCCAGCTGGTTGTATTTTGAGATATCCCGATACAAAGTTCTCATCATGATCATTGCCACCATACCAGAGAGGAAGAGAACAATCATCAGTGAATTAATAATGGAGAACCAGTGTATCTGATCATCTGTCATCAGAAGGTATGTATCCCATCGGGATGCCCATTTCACGGGACTTTCCTGCAAGAAACCACCATATTAGCTGACTGCAAACATGCAAACATAATATTCATTGGAAGGAAACCAACAAACATCTCCCAACGATAGAACAAAAACAGAAATATCAATTAACCATTACAAAACATCTGGGCAATACCTCGAAGATAACATCATACGTGAAGATGACCTCTTTACCTTCCTCCACTTCCTGGGGAGTATCAGCACCTGAAACATAACGCTTTGTATTTGCATTGCAAGTTGTTAACCGTGGTTTCTCAGGATCCCAAGGTTGTTCATATTCGTGCTTCACACTGCATTTCAAAAAAAACAAATTATAGGCCATCTGTAATTTTCCTCTGTAGGAACAAAATAAAAATAAATAAATAAATGGGAGCGTTGATGTACAATATATACGTTCCAAAGCAAGTCAGTACATTTTTAGAACGTCTTGACATAAAAATAGTCACCAGACACAAAACCACCAACATGAAAATATATTCTACCACCAAACACAAACCTCATATTGAAAGCCTCACATAAAATGGTTCTGCCAACCACTCTAATTACAGTAGGTGCTAAGCACATATGAGCGATATAATTGCTTTCAAAGTAAACAGAGTAGAAAATTGACACAAACCTGTTTGGCATGACTTCAAAACCAACAATGCGTGCAGTATCAGTCTCAGTATCCCTATGAAACTTTACAGTAAAAGCTAGATGGTTGTGGATGAAGTATCTCTCTTCTACACTCTGCATCAATCAACAAAAATACTAAATAAACAATTCCAATGCTTACTCAATTCTCAGACAATGCTTAACCGTCCTCACTCTGATATCAAATACTTACCCCTGCATAACTAGCTTTGAACCCAACCCGAAAACCATGTTCATAGGAAGTAGCTTGGTTTACATCTGCCCTTTTCCGGGGTATAACCAGAGGAAGATTATCCAGTATCCTGATTCAGTAGAACGCTAAAAACAGGTGAGTCTGCATATTGACAATATTCTTTTGTGACCTTGATTGTGCAAACAAATTGCTCCAATAGAACAAGAGGGCTAAGGAGATCAAACCAAAAGGCTAAGTCACTTGCAGATGCCAAGTAAAATGGAGTAAAAATAGAATGCCCGGAGTTATTTTGCAGTCAATCCAAACTTACATGTTGACGTGATATTCATCATCTATTTTATCCTTGAACTTCTTCGTAGACTTTGAGTCGAGTTTCTTAGTGCAAACATAGTTGCATAGCTTGTTTTCTCTCATTTGAAACTGAGATACATGAAGACATCAATTTTGAATCCTAGAAAAATATGACAAGGAGACCTGGTGCCAAATTGAAAAAACAAGAACAAATCTCAGTTAATAAAAATACTCACAGCATATGGAGAGTTCTCAATACGGTCACCACGAAGAACTTCCCCTAGATTTTCAGCACTGTTTACAATTTCGGCTGGCTTGCAGTAATCCAGATAATAGAAATCATAAGGCAGTTGTGTCTTGGTGGAGGTCAACTTGTTCACTTTCACTTGCAGCTCATCACCCTATACA
Organism: Pinus albicaulis; assembly: GCA_034641835.2. Classification (NCBI taxonomy): domain Eukaryota; kingdom Viridiplantae; phylum Streptophyta; class Pinopsida; order Pinales; family Pinaceae; genus Pinus; species Pinus albicaulis. The sequence goes on from CM076569.1 coordinate 147,921,996, forward strand.
CAACAGGAAGACTCCAAATCAACAAGAGGATACAATTGAATCAATTCAGTGAACAAATTCATTGAAAGAAACTGTAGGGAACTGTTCAAACAGTACCCAATATTCAAGTACCAAAGATATCATGGAACGTCAACTTCATGAATTAAAGTGCAATTGGAAATTGTTCCGGTTTCTATGATTGCTAGATCCAATACTTAAGTACCAAAAATATCATGGACCGCCAACTTAATGAATTAAAGTGCTATATGAAATTGTTCCAGTTTCTATGATTGCTAAATCATGTAAAAAAAGTTAGCAGAACAGGCTAGGCTATGGTGAAAATGAACATTACTCCACACTACTGTTTCTACGATTGCTAAATCCAATACTTAAGTACCAAAGATATCATGGAACGCCAACTTAATGAATTAAAGTGCTATATGAAATTGTTCCAGTTTCTATGATAGATAGATCATGTAAAAAAAATTAGCAGAGCAGGCTAGGCTATGGTGAAAATGAGCATTACTCCACACTGGTGTCAGAATGCTCTTTCCGGGATACGAAAAGAACCAATAATTGTTTTCATGTGAAAGCAAACAAGTCTAGATCTTCTTGCGGAAAAATAGATTAGTACCAAACACATGGTTATTGGGGTTCATGGGTACCCATGCAGCTGCAGCAATTCTGGAAATTGCATTATTTACAGCTAAAAATGAAATGACTTTCCAAAGTAAAGAAATCATTCCCATTCAGGTTTGCTATCATATAAAATATGCTTATAATGGTATCTGGAGTCTTGACTCCATTGAAGGCAGCGATAAATAGAACAACAAAAGAGCCTGATATCCACCTAAACCCCTGGGATTATTCGATGGATCTATTCGAAATGAAGCAAGTTGCGCATGTGGCATCTTATTTCTTGTCTAAAAGTCATTTCTTTGTCTTCAAAGCAGAGCTCTGGGGAAAGAAACCAATAACAAATCTGAACTGACTGCTGTAAGGCTCTTACTGAAATTGGCAGCTAAGATAACAGGGTAGTAATGTACTTATAGGTGTTGGTCCCCAGGGTTAGTCTCGGGTGTAGAGATCACTGCGGGTGTAGATCGTATATCACTTGGAAGATCTACTTGGCAATGCATGTTATGTAAGATTATGGGATCCTACCTGTGTAGGACATTAGGGGATTGTTAACCGATCAGCCATCTGCAAGACAGTTGGGAGTTTTTCACAACAGGCTCTGGAGTTGCAATTTTTCACCATTTGTGAGGTGAGCCATTTCCTCACCCAACTTTTCTCAGGGAGGCAATTCCATTTCTCTACACTCCTCAGCCTGGTGCACCTAGGCAATTCTCTACATTCCTCAGCCTGGTGCACCTAGTAGTTATAGTGGTAATAGATGTAGCTAGTGGTTATAGTGGTAATAATGGTAATAGATGTAGCAGTTATTGTTATAGGTTACTGTTGTAACTGTAGCGGTTATGGTGATAGGTGTAACTGACGGAATCAACCCCCTGCATGTCATGTCGAGTACTTACTTGCGCAGGGGTGTGCGCATATCACACGAGCAGTCACGGGGGTATGAGACCAACCATGTCCAGTTGCCACACCAAGTTCTAATGTAGGTACTAGACGGACGTCATCCGTCCATCTAGTTACAGATTCCACCCAAAAATAACCCAAAAAATAAGGTCCTTACTGGTGTTTGGACAACTACTCACAAATAAAAAAGATAATAAAAAATAAAAAATAAAAATAAAAATAAAAATAAAAATAGAAAATGGTCTAATGGAAAAATCTAAGTGGAAAACATGCTGTTGATTCTATTCACTGAAAAGATTAATGATAAAATATCATACTTGAAAATATATATTGTCTTCAAAAGAACTAAATGACAAGGCAGCTAAATTGTCTAAAGAAGCATTGCTTCTGCAGGAAGGCACGCTAGTTATAACTGAAACAATCGACAGTGGGACTCACCATGAAAAAAATGTTTAAGTTTCTGAAGAAAATGCTGATGTTAGAACTGTTCTGAAGATGACGTCTTCCAGTTTTGAATTTGAAGAAGGTTCTTAAGCCAGAGTATTCTTTTAATCGGCTATCTTTTGCATTTAAAAAAAAGAGAGAGCTAGTCCTCAGGAGAGTCCTAATGACATTAAATATATATTTTGATTTCACCTACAAATATCAAAAGCGCTGATCCTTTTCTTGGAAAAGGAAAGTATTAAATTTACAAAAGAGGAAGAAGAATCTAGAGTGGCATGAGCGGAAAGGCATATATCATTAAAAAACCCATATCATTCTATAGTTTATGCGGATTTTGATAAAATTCAGTCGACCCATTTATTCATGACTGAAATCCAGAAAACTGACGCCAATATAATGGAGGGCGTATATGTATCACCTGTAGAACTAAGTTGTCGTGAAGAAAGAAGGGCAGAGAGTAGTTGATTTATACAGCTTACTTACAGGACTGTTAACTAGAGCTCTTGGCCATTTGTTGACTATAAAAACAGTCGAGATTGTCACAGTTGACGGCCATAGGTGAAAATATATAGCTTTGCAAATGTCTTGCTATTACGAACACTAATAAAGCTGAAGTTATTTGAATTTAAGAAAGAAAGAACCAAACAAAAACAAACAAAAAAATCAAATATACGGCCAAAAGTTAATTACGTTAACTTATTTGTCAAATGGGTTGTCAGTTAAGAGGCAAAACAAGTGAGCTCCCTTTACAGGGACACACCTAAGTTCAGTCCACCTAAAAGAACATACTACCATATTAATGCAGCCAATTGTGTGCTATATTGTGATTTCTGACTGTTAACTAATCACAGCAATGGCAATTTACCTCTTCAGAATAGGTGAAAAACGGGCCATTTACCAACTATAAAATAAATGACAGACTAATTAGTTAATGATGATTCTCACTTTTGCCTCAGGAATACATTGCTGCTAACCAATCATCATAAATTCAGAGAAAATTCATTTCCAGGCAACTGATCAAATGAACCTATTACGATTTTCCTAGTGGTTCGATGCAGGATAACACCTAGTGAAATGACACTAAGATTCTTGGCCATAGACCTCAAAAGCCTTCAAATTGAACAAAACAAAAAAAGCGTATCTTGTGGTTTCTGACTGTTAACTGATCACGGCAATGGCAAGTTACCACTTCAGAATAGGGGAACAACGGGTCATTTACCAGCTATAAAATAAATGACAGACTAATTAATTAATGATGATTCTCACTTTTGTCTCAGGAATACATTGCTGCTAACCAATAATCACAACTTCAGAGAAAATTCCTTTCCAGGCAACTGACCAATGAACCTATTACGATTTTTCTAGTGGCCCGATGGAGGATAACACCTAGTGAAATAACACTAAGATTCTTGGTCATAGACCTCAAAAGCCTTCAAATTGGACAAGACAAAAAGGTGTAAAGTATAGTCAACTACTAGATCTGATCAGAACTCTCACGCAGTAATAAAATGTAAGATGCTCGCAACTGTCGAGACATTTTGACTCTTGAGCCCGGCCCAATCTAACTTATGCATGCCAACACATAAACTGCAAATAGATCCCTATTAGGTAATCAACCCCATTTCCTTATTGTGAGGAACAATTAAGGATTGTACCCGGGTTTCAATTCGAAAGAGAGGAAAAAGTTGACTGTTCTTGTTGTGAAGATGGCCCAGGTTTATATCCCATAGAGACAGTATAAATTGCATCCGAGATCAGGTGCAAGTCTCAGCCGCGCACGCCGTAAAAACTGCATCCAAGATCGGGTAAAAGTTCTAGGGACATCCACGGCCAACGGTTGAGGGAAAGTAAGTGGCTATAATCAAAAGAAAACGCCCAAATGTTCCAGTTTTATAAAAACTGTACCCAACCATATTTAATAAAAAATAAAAATAAAAAACTAATTTAGCCGAGGCAACTGAGCACGGCTATTAAAAAGTTCACATAGAAATATCATCATAAACCCTTGAAAGTCTAGATCTGTAACATTCCAGACCCTAAATTTAACCACTTCGATAAAACCCCTTAGCATCACAATAAAATATCATGCGAACAAATCAAGATCAGAACGATTGCCTGCAATTTAAAATGGCTGCGGAACCTCGATACCTTTAGCCATAAGAATAATTTGAAAATACATACGCAGAATCAAGTTCTCATACATACCTTGGAGAAGTCCTGAGGAGCGACCCCTGGAAGATAAAATGAATTTGCTGGTGAGGCCAGCAGAATGTAAAGAAGCAGCAAGGGCCATACAAGGGCTTGCAGGAACCCCATGGACGCCATTACTGCTCGCAGATAGATATCTGCCTCTGGCTGTAATATGCTTTGGTGTGCAGAACCAAAGGGTTTACGCTGTAAAATGAGAAGCCATGAGCACTACAGGGAAATTATATTGCAATGACAATTTAAACGCAGTTGATATTCCCTTTCACGTCCGGCACATGTAGGCCTTTACTTGTGACTCCCCAACTTGTAGCGTGATAGGTGTATTTCACCATTTTCAAAAATATATTATATGTATATTATATTACGGATAGGATAAACGGTTAGCACTTGGCTTATTTTTTTATAAATTTAGGTCAACTTTGTCACATTTTCAAATATGGTTAGAATTTTATTATCATCCAAGTTTTGTGTGTTGGAATTTTACTATTAAGGGTTTTACTTTATTCTAAATTGTTTTTTAATGTTCTAAAAATTAATAGAGTTTTGGATTAATCGGAATTTTAGTTCTTAATAATAGGGTTTTAAATTATTTGGAATTTTAATTTTATTTTTTTATTTTTTTTTTATATTTAGTTATGGTGTGGAGAAAAGATTTCTATATAATGAGATATCTAATTTTAAATTATAAGATAATTAGCAATTGCATCATATGTTGTAAAAGAAACGCCCTAAGGCAATAGCATAGGAAAGATTAGCTTAGAAAAAATAAGTTGTTGTAAAGGAGGAGTCATCGTGAAGGAATAAAAGGAAAATTTTGCTTCCATGGAATCAGGTAGTGAAGGTGTTTCAAAGATATTGATGATAAGAGTTGTCAACAAGAAAATTTTGTTATAAATATTGAAATAGGCAATTGTGGTGAAAACATATATGTAAACCAACATAATTTGTTCACATATATAAAAATTTGTTAAATTGGGGGTGCAAATCCTTTGGTGATTAATAATCCTCCGAAACAAGCATGAAATGAGCATGTAACTCAAATAATATATTTTAAATACATTCAAGTACAATATATCTAGCATAGATGTAGATAAAGAGAAATTTATTAACAAAAATAGAGTTTACTCCAAGTTCATCTACATGTTGAGCACTAATTGCATGCCTGTCAGAAATTGTATGTAAAGAACAATAGTCTTGGTATACAAGAAAGTGAATGTCATTTTAATATGGAGACATTTTTGGAAGGAGATATTTTATTTATGTTATGGTTTATTTTCTTAACTCCAAACTTGGTTTAGTCTTTCTCTATATACATAAGAAAAAAAAATACAAAGTAATTTCACAAATTTAAGTTATAGTTGTATATTTAAAATTACAAATCTAGTTTCTTATTAAAATATTTTACACACAACTATTCATTCAAATAAATTATATTGTGAATAAGTTTTCTCCTATTGTATTATTACAAAATTATTGTACTCCCTACTAAGTGAAACAAATTTATTAATAAAGAATTGAATTCCAAATTGAAATATTACTCAAGCCAGAACTACTATAATATATTGATCGAGAGTTAACATTGATCTAGGCCATCTTAATTTCCCCCTTTAAATAAACTATATTCCACATAAATACCATGGGTCAATACCATGGGTTGTTTTTATAGTTCATTAATATTTTATTTTATTACCTAAATTCAATCTAACTTATTAAAAAGAAAAAAACATATATATAACTTTTACATTCACATATACTCTCAAAAAATATAACAAAATTTTAAGAACAATATTTTAACTTAAAAATCACCAAAACCTAAATTCAATCTAACTTATTAAAAAGAAAATAGGAACGCCTTACGGCATAATTATATATCTAATTTAAAAAAATAAATAAATAATAATAATAATAATAATAATAATAATTTTAGATCTCTGAAAGTTTAGATTTTATTTACTATTGATGATGCTAATAAGAAGGAAGATTATTACAAATTCTTATCAATGAAGTGAGTTAACGAGATCAAAATTTGAATTGATAGAAATTTAGATTTTATTTATCACTAAATTAAATTTGAGTTGATAGAAATTTAGACTTTATTTGTCACTAAATTATAGTGATTATAAGGAAGATTGGTGTAAACTCATATTAATGGAAGTGAGTTAAGAAGTAGACAAATCCGACTTTTATGAGGATTCCAACCTTCATTGCATTCAACGCATCATATGCCAAGCATAAACTCTTATACATCTAAGGCATCATATAGCAAATTTCCAAAACGTTCGTAAAAAAAAATACAAAAACTCTTTTTAAACCTCATAAGACATCTAAGATATGTCTAACCATCACCTTTCATAAGGTGTGTACCAAAATTTGGATCATATTAAATGATCATGTGACATGTGCATACCTACGTGGATCAAAGTCTACCCTTGTGTCTTTTAATTTTTTACTAATTGCACCCACAGAGATTATGTTAAATGATCTTGTGACTCATGCAACATAAGTGTATCAAATCCATATCAACTGGGTCTAGCTCAAGTGGTTGTAGCTTGGTGTTGTCTTTCCCGTCTAGGTTTTATTCTTGTAAGTGACAGGTTGAGCTCATATTGAGCATATTGTTGTAACATTTTTTATACTTATTGTTGACCTAGCTTTGTGCTTTAAATAACCTAGAGTTTACCTTGGATAAAAAATAAAAAGATGGATGAAAGCCCACCCCCACGTCTTTCAATTTTTAATAAGTAGAAAATCTCACCATGGTCTTTCAAATTTATGTCAATTGGGTTTAGCTTGGGTGGTTGGGGAGGAGAAATGTTATCCTTTCCACTTGGGTTCAAATCTTGTGCATGACATGTTTTTCTCTTCATGAGACAATTGTTGTTTGATGTTGTGAGGCATGAGAGGAGGATGCACATAGGCACATAGAGCCATGTGACTTCATTATAAATCTAATTGTTGAAATATGTGTAAGCAAACCATTCAATGTTAGGGATTTTTCATTCAGGTTTCCCTAAGTGATATCACCATGTCCATTATGTGATTGATATCATTGTGAAAATATCTTACATGTCCTCGATGTCACCATATCTATTATGTGATTGGTATCATGTTTTGTGATAATCTCGTATATGTGCTTGATATATATATCTCTTCTTCATTCTCAATTGTTGCAATGCTTTTAATGGAAACTACTTTATGTTAATAGTTGCCTAGTAATTTTTAATGGTGTAAGAGTTTGTTTATGGGGTGTGCTTGTGGAACTATCTCATGGTTTCACTCTTTATTTGTCTAAGATGAATGTTAACAACTCTATTTTATCCAGTGTTAGATTTTTTTAAGAGATGGGAGATCCCATGGATGTCATTACATGAATGTTGTTTTCTTTTAAGGGGTTTCTAATTTTGTTCTTTCGAGTTTATTAACTACCAGAGTCATTTGTCAATGAGATTGAATTTCTTCCTTTGTCATTCATGGCTTGTGGTTGTTTATCGAGCTCATACACAACAAAGAGATCACCCTTGAGGCCATACATTGATTGCGCTCTACTAAGACAGCGATACATTGCCAATCTTCAACCCAAGAGGCTATGCACAATTAGTATGAGTTAATTGGATAAGCTAGTCATTGGGTTATGCATCCCCCTTCTCTTTTGCATATACATTGGGATCTTTTGTACTATAGACAACATATGAAAATCTAATTAAATAATGCATGTATCAACCTTATCCATCCTTCCTCTTGTGATTATATACACTCTTATTAGACGAGAAAACAATTCAATAAACAAATGCCTATGTTTGTCCTTATTTTGTTTTATTGTCCTAAAGTATTGGAGTTGTCCATTGATATTAGATGTAAACTATTTTCAAGATTGCATTCACTTGAGATCATTTCAGGCATGAATGTATGGTCACTCTCTCGTTATCTTGAATTCTAAGTGGGAGAGTGATTAAAGTGGAATAAAAAAAGAATAAAAAATAAATGGACGAGTAGAATGTTATCTCTGCATAGAATGATAAATGGATTTACTATCTCCTAAGTTATTTAGGAAATTTGTTGAATTTTGGGTAGGCATATTAATCTATACCACTAAGTTGAGTTTTATTTCAAGCATGGTTTACATAATCATTTCATATATGCAATTTATTTAGCTACCAGCTCATATATGTATACATGTGGTTGAATTGGTGTTCAAGATGAAGGGAGTTGAGAATAGATATAGGACAATTCGGTATAATATATGTCATTTCCTTGCATTGGCATTATGTGCTAAATTCTATTTATTGAAGAAAGCTTGATTCATGGCATTATAGTTATTTGGAAAAATATAAGCATATCGATGAGTATTTCATTGTATTAGTTTGTTAAGTTCAGTTCACGTTCGTCCAAACATCACGACAACCTAGTAGCATTGTTCATTTTATCTAAAAACAAGTCTAGAGAACATGTATTGTTATCTTAACACAATCAAGTTGATTTATTGCTAGCAATAAAAGAAAAGTCGCATGAACTTGTTGATGGTTAATATTGGCCAATGCCATCCAAGCAATAACCAAGCCTGGAACCCAAGTTTGCATAAAGCATTCATGCCCATGCAACGATCCAAGAAGCTTAGCCTTGATCAATTTGATAGATTCAACTCAATTAGATATAATGTGGGAAAGAGTTGTATCAAAGATAGAGTTCTTATTGATAGAGTATTTGCGGACTCTTAGTTTTTATTGGTCTAATTACCATTGTGTTATTAGTTGGTTGATTTGTGTTGGTTACATTAGAAAGTAGACCATGCCTCTAATACTAAAAAACAGTTGCACTCAAAATTAAATCGAGAACCAATGCCTTGTTGCCATTCAAAGCATAAAGATATATGCACAAGTTAAAAAAATAAATAAAAAATAAAAATAAAATAAAATAAACTGTATAAAGTATGAATGTTGGTGAAGCATATGGGCATAGGCTATAAGCATATTATAAGTCCCTCATTCATGGATCTATATGACAGAGGGTGAGGTGCTTTCGCATGTCAAATATAAATGTCTACTAAATTTCTTATTCTTATTATAAAACTATCTACTTAAACCAAACTTATCTCGAAAAAAATAGTTATGTAAGAGTGAGATATTCTTTAGGGTTCACTGTCATTCAATAATAAGGCTTGAACCATTACAACAATATATACTCAATATAATAATTTTTATTTATTTATTTTCACCATGGTGAATCTGTCACTGTTAGAGTAATCTTGGCAAGGTCGCATTTCGAACCTAGTGGCTGCTACTAAAACACCAATAATACATCCAACAACCCATAAGCCAAATATACTAGAAATTTATGACTTAGCAAGAGCGTATATACTCAATATAATAATAATAAAAATAATAATCTAATTTTAAGGTCATGGCCAAACCATGGTGTATAAAACCTCCTTGTTTGTGGGACAAGGGACTACCTCTATGAATACTCTAAAGTCTATGAACTTGTACATACTCTAACCTGCTTTAGATTTAAACATGTGACTTTCGAGGAAGCACATCTTCTTAACCTTGAATCTATCAATCATTCATCCAAGCCACCTAAAATAAATCCAATCAATTTTATAATAATTAATTAATTTGAATTATTGTAAATTAATAATTTTATGTATTTTTTATTTTATCAATTAATTTAATTCTATATATATTATAGATAGACTTTTGGAGTTGAACTATTTAAGTAGGTTGAAAACTTTAAGGTAGAGGCCCATTCTTAAAGACAAATAAAGCTTTTTGAATAATGACGTAAGAGAGTTGGGGAAAATATATAAAAATGGGACAAGATTTAAAACGGTCAAATTTAACTAATAATAATAATAATGTGATCAAATTTAAAAAAATAAAGGAGCAAAAATAAATAATAAAAACTTAAATTAATTAAAAAAATGGTTAAAATTAACCATTAGTATTTAAATAATAATAATAATGATGATGATGATGATGATGATGATGGTTAATCTTCCTACTCTTCCTCACTTATAACTAATCTTATTCATCTTTATCTAAAGAAAGGAGTTATTTAATTTGATTTAAGATTTTATTCCTATGCTCAAAAAGCTTGGAGAGAAGCCTCCCGAGCTCACTATAATTTTGACATCTTAAAAGGCTAGGAAGGTCAGTATTGCAACAAAGATTATGAAATTGAGCTCTAATGTGGTTGTACGCGGGGCACTCTAAGAGGAAGTGATTTCATCCTCGATGTTCATATTCTAAGCAAGAGAGGTAGCATCTTTCCATCCAGTATCATAGTAATTGTCCACCACCATTTTACCATGGTATTCGCTAGTTCCATCTAATCTCGCTGAATTTTCCTCTTGTTTGTTGTTTTAGGATGACTTCTGCGACCTTCAAAGGTGGCTTCACACTCCTTGTATAAGAATCTTAAATTTTTCTAACGTTGATCTATTCTCCTTTTATGAATTGTCATTTTTCAGAACTTGAAGGGTATGCAATAATTTTTTCGTCGCTATTTATGTTTTGTCAAAAAGAAAAGAAAATAAATTAATAAAAAGTAAAAGAAAAAGTAAGAAAAAACGATTAGGAATAAATTCATTTTTCTAAAGAAAACCAATTGAATCGATTTAACATTACTTTTAAATAAAATATAATTTATTTTTAACTATTTATTTTATGTTTCATCAATTAATTTATATGATTTTTCTTGTTATATATCTGTTATATTTTATCTCTATTAGCACAATCACATTAATAAATGTGGTTGATATATGTAGTAAACCTCAACTTACAATAAAGTTTAACATTTAGTGTTTCTGTAAAGTTCGAAAGCGTCGAAATGCAAGTAAACCTTTTAAACCCTCAGGACTAAATGGGTTTGAATATACAAAGACAAATTTTACCAATGCCGAGATATACCTTCAACTCGCCACCTGGATGCTCATCAAGGGTAATGTCGACCTTGGCCTTACAATTACCATTGTAATACTGAAATCACAGAGTTATAAGAATAAAAGAGTCACATCTCAAAAAACAGATCAAGAAAACTATAAACAAAACAATGTAAAGATAAATTTTATAGACCACAAGACATGTCTTAAACTCGCAACCTCAACACTAGTTAGGGGTAATCCTTACCTTGTCCCGATCTTGGCCTTGATCTCCTGGATCTTGCCTTTGTTGTCAGAGCTCTCAACCTTGAGGTCCAAAACAATGTCCAGGACAATGAAACTTGCAAAACAATAATTACCATTATATTATTGAAGCCACAAGAGTAGCGGGAATGACAAAGTCAAGTTGTCAGCAAACTCAAGGATCTCAGGGACACCCTTGAGATATGCCTTTGTTGCCATTCTCATCGGAGTTGTAAATCAACAATTACCATTCCAACACTAAACAATAAAGTAACAAAAATAAAAGAGTTGCATGAAAGAAAAGAATCGAGATAAATATAAACAACACAACATAAAGATATATTTTACAAACCTTGTGATTCAAAAGCCAAAGGGTCGCGCTGAAGACATTCGTATGCAATTTTCTCGACTGAGGGGAAATTTAGAATTGTAAATGGACCACTACAATTGTGATGTTGAAATCGCAGAGTAACAATATGTTGAAATCGCAGATAACCCATCAAAAATCATAATTGATAGAAAATGGGTCTTCATGATCCGAATGGAAAATGGCACCCACCCATGGTATTCATCAGATAACATAGGTGGATGAATACCATGAGTGGATGCCATTTTCCATTCAGATCACTTCAAGAGCACACAAATTAAAATCTTAGAACGAACCAGAGGCAAATATATACTTGAATATAAGTGCCATTAAGACTCAAATGCTATACCTTCCAACAGGTTAGGCTTCATAGGCTTCCTAAACTTATGCCCATTGATACGTATTCTGAACATTCCAAATTTATGTCCAACAAAAGGGATCAAACGATATGACATACCTTTGCGCTTTGAAAATGCTTAGAAAATGTAACATTGGTCACCCTCTTGATCAATTTGAGTCTTTCCCTTTCCCATTCCCCTCTAGTTTTCATTATTTATTTTTAATCAATCAAAAATATAAGCTAAAAAATAAATAAATAAATCAAAATCAAAATAAAAAAATATTAATCTTTTCATTATTTCTATTGGATCATTTATTGGACAAAAATATTCCTAAATTATTAAATCTTGACTATTCATCGTTTACAATTTTGATTTTTCTCCATCCCAAATCCAATGTAACTAGTTCTACCAAATCTATTTTATAACAATTTAATTTATTATTGTGATCATGTCTATTTGCCTCTTCTTTGATCATAATATTATATGGTCGATTTTTTTATTTTTTATTTTTACTTTATAAATTAATTTATTAACCATAATTTGTTTGATTAAACGGACGTATTCTCTTCTTTGAGAATATAATATTGTAGTCTATTTTCTAATTTTATAAAATAATTTATTATTAAAATGGAAGGTGCGAGGGAGTATTTTATTTTTTTGACCCTTTATGACACTAGGTAATGAAGAAATCGTCTATGCATTGCAGTTGAAATAGTTTTGAACAATGTAGCTCTAAGAAGTAGTTCTAACTACTTTAATTGGAGTAGTTCGAGGCATTGAATTTAAGAAGTAGTTCTAACTTTTTGAATTTAAGAAATTGACAAATATTGAATAACTTTAGTAGTTGACAATAAATTCCCTTTGAGATACTCTATATTAATGTGTGTGGTGAAAATAATACTTTTAGAAGCACAAGATTTTAATAAGATTGGCTTTTTCTCCTTCTTTTTGGCACTAAAACTTTATTGTAGATTATTGAGTTAATTTAGGATTGAGACTTGGGTATGTCGTAAAGAGAGGATTCTTTTTACACTATAGTTATGACTTAGCTATATTGGGAGATAATTAAGCAATTTGATATATATATATATATATATTTATTTAGTTTGAGTGATTGAAAGTATGGTTTGTTCATTTTTTTATTTAGATTCAATTTCAAGGGATATGTTTAGCTTATTGTGATAAGGTTTAAAGAGTAGACGATCCTAAGATAGATCCTATTTCGATGGGGTCGAGACATCTCAACTCTTGCTAAGTAATTAGTTATTGGTATATCTAATTTGCGAGTTGTTGGATATACTCTTGATGTTATGGTGGCAGCGGAAAGGTTTGATGCTGGCCTTGCCCAAATTAATCCAACGAGTTATTGATTCACCATGGTAAAAGAAGATAAAGAAAAAAGAAGATAAATATCCTCTCATTTAATAAAGGAACAATTATGAACTGACCACAATGTATCACTCATCCCCTTTACTTACTTGTTGGAAACTTTAAGAATCATATGGCAACTTGGCCACAATTATAATGTGGGTAATATTGAATGTAAGAGTCTACTCTAGCTCATTTTGGGATTCAGGTGTAATTGTGTTTATGCTTTACTATCTCTGCGCCCTTTGCATTTGGTAAACATGTGTCTTAGAGGGAGCTCCCCTCCCTCAACTATGAATCTGCAACATTGGATTTCTATTTGTGTTAGTCTCGTCTGAGTCTCTTTATCAATTTGGAGGAGGATGGTACATTGGTCCTACCATATGGTCATCTTTATTCACAACTACCAAGAGAACTACAATCATAGCAAACTCCTAACTACCTAATGAGCCTTCTTTAATGAGGTCCCATTACATTTATTCACAACCAACTACCATAGTGGGACTTATTTAATAAAATAGTGGACCTACTCCACCTTACATTGAATGGCCTCCATTATTCCACCATTATGCCCATTGAGTACCTCATCAGGTACCCTATATTACCCTCAAGAGGCACTCCATACCACCACTCCTTAAGAAAGTGTTATCCTAAACGTTTTTGCGAAGATAAGTGTTGATTGTGATATTAAAGAAAGTTAAAGAATCAAAGTGCCATGCACCAGTACGAGCCACCATGTTGAAGTAGTCCAAGCACCACCTTAAACCTGACTCCCATATTCAAGTACTAATGTTGACTCCTCTTGGAAGATACTTGAACTTAATAACTAGTTGAAAATGGTGCTCCAAGTGCTAATGTAGATCTCAATATATAGATCCATCGATCTCGAACAAATCATCCACATAGGACTTTGCAATTGTTAGATTAAGCAATCTAAAAACACGTGTCCCTTACCAATTGATGATGTCCCTCCATGATATTCTCTACATAGAGCAAAGTAGGGTTATCAAATAGAAGAGGAAAATAATTGTCATCCAAAAAATGACAATTATCTAGATATCAAGCAGTACAAGCATCCTCAAGATCATACCAAGCATATCAGTTTTAGTATATTCTTCTCTTTGAGTGTTTAAGGTCAATCCCAAAAGAAGTTTTTTAATGACCTCAACATCTCCATGTCTGTGAGGACTAGAGGGTGAAACTTGCAATGGTTGTAATTCACTTAATATTGATTGAAAGTATAACATATCATATATCAAATTTAATAGTTGAAAATCATATTTCAAAGCTTATCAATATGATGGAAATTGGAGGTCCTTGTCAAAATTTATGAGTTTTGTAGTCCGTGCGATTGTCACTAAAAAATCCCTAAAAAATACTTGATTTTAAATGAAAGATATCTTGATCTCATGAACTGTAATTTCAACTTCTTCTTTTTTCTATATGATTTTTTGTAAGATATTTATATCTGTAACTTGTTTCTACAAATTTATCCAAGAAGGCTGCAATAATTTATTAAAATGTTGTGACTCTCATTTTTTCCTTGGAAAAAAAAAATTGCCCCACTTTGACCAAGGAAAGGGTTATGATCCCAAATGTTATATAACAAATAAATTAATATAGAATCACATAAAAATATTTGAGAATAAGATAGAAATTATAATCTCTTTATTATTATCAAAACTCTTAAGGTAGAATAACAAATTACAAATTGATCCCTTTACGAAAATAATATAGTCCTCTTCATTTGACGCTTCAAGGGGAAAACCTCCTAGTAAGCTAAGCTATATCATAATAATCATCCAAATATATCCATAAGGAGATCCCTGTCTTTATTTATAATTATCGAGAGAAAATCCTAACTACCTAGTGGGCCTTCTTGATGAGGTCTCGTTACATTTATTCATTACCAGCTACCATAGTGGGCCTTATTTAATAATATAATGGACCTAGTCCGCATTACATTGAATGACCTCCATTATTATACTATTACCCCCCTTAGATGCATCTCTATGTACCCCATATTATCCTCTTAGGAACACTACAAAAATTTTCATCCTCGTTACACGTCATTTTGTCACCATTAGGAAAATGACCCCAAATTTGGATCCCTCACTATATGAATAACCCTTCTTAGTAATCCCCTACAAATTCGGAAGAAATCCCATTTTTAAGGTCCCAATAATCCTGGATTACATTTCTTAAAATTCGTAGTTCTAAGCGATGTCACACCTTTCCTAGACACATACTACGACACCGTATGTTCAGTAATTGACATCTGCGCAGTGTGTCACATTGTTCTCCATTATAGAGTGAAACGCCCTTTCAACATGGGTAAAATTAAAAAAGTAAAGTATAAAACATTGTTGAGGAATCTTCTCTCAACCAACTAGACCTCGAGCTCCTAACTCTTTGGACCTCATCCCAAGAATGATGGATCTAACCCCCCTTATCATGGAACCAATCCCCTCTAATTGTGGATCTCATCCCTTAGAAGATGGATATCCAACCTCCTCTCCTCTCCTATAAATACAATTCAGACTAAAGGAGTGGGGATTGACTTTTGAAGTACCCTTATGTTTTCAAATTGAAGAGTGAAGGCTTATCATTGCAAGAGGAAGGATTGGAGATTTGTTGGAAGAGAGATTATGACACCAAGGCCAAAAGGGTTGTAATCTTGTCTTCCCATTGTTAATACAAAGTGCAGTATTTTTCTCATACAATGTGTTCAATGTTTACATACGTATAGCAAACCTCAATCTTTTGGTTAGAAATAACTTGAATTCATTAATATATTGCATGCTTTGATCTTGTGTTGTTTTTGTCATTGGATATTCCATTTATGGGATTGAAAGTGGAGCAGGAACTCAAGCAAACAAAGGATTGAAGGCTTATTTCGGTCATTGAGTAAGTTTACCTTTGAATGATTCAAGTATTTCTAGAGAAGAATTAGTGTATTTTGTCTTCATTGTTACTAGGCTTGGTTTCCAAGCCTAGGGAGATGTTCTTCGGTCCACAAAACAATATTTGTCCAAATAACAATTTGGAGACCATATTGGGGAATGTTTAGTTCTTTAATGGCTTCCTTTTCCTTATGTAGCCTCTTATGCCTTCCAGTGCCTCTAGTGATTGTATTTTGATTCTTAAAATCTGGGATTTTTGGACCTTTTGAGCATTTTTTTTATATTTTTCTTGGCGTATTTCTAGTGTCGCACTTTTCTTTTGAGAAAAGTCCAACGTGTCGAACCTTTGTTGTGATAAAAGTGGGACATGTCGCACCTATCCCATGATGAATGTGCAACAATTAGAAATCGTCTTAGTTTTATTTTGATAATAGTGTGACAATTAGAAATTGTCTCAATTTTCTTTTGATAACAATGCAACAATTGAAAGATTGTCCCATTTTCCCTGTTTTGTAGATGTGAAATTGCATTTGTGTGGTTAGTCTGCTCGCAACAACCTTAGAAAATTGGAAATTTTTAGGACTTTTGTCTTCTCGATCTAATTTTTTTTGCTTGTTGTGGTTTTTGAATCTATTTATCAGGGAAAAGTCAACCTTAAATTTGAATTACTGTATCTAAATGTATTTTTTGAGAAATTACTTATCTTTACTATTTAGCCTTTTGGAATTGATTAGTTTCATTGATCTATCAAAAAACAATTTCCTACTTATGGAAATTGGTTGTATGAATCTATCTTCTTTCAGTGATTTGATTAAGAATTCCTCGTGTCTACAGTAAAGAATTTTGGATTATTTTCACAAAAAGATAGATTAATTTGAGCTTGTTTTTTTGTTTGGCTTGTTGTGGGAAGCATATTTTGGGCTTGGATTTTAAGGGAATTAGGTTTCATTTTTCAAAAAATCCCCCCTCATGGTTGGGGTGGGGGAAAGAATAGTATCTCTTGCATTCTCTTTGATTTACATTTCGAAAATGAGTCATTGCTTCTTACATTGTTGAAAAGTGCAGGTGGTTGGTATTCCATGTACGACGAGTATATCAAAATGCTTCCCATCGTATTGGACGCATTAAACAACATTAACACAAACTAAACTTCAATGTAATCTAGAGTATATCGGAAGACCCCCTCTAGGTTGCAAACCTGCCATAGGTAACTAAGTCAGCCACCTTGTTGTTTGTGATACACTGAACACAACATTCAGGGAGATTGCCTGCACGTACTTAATGGTATATTGTAGTTCACAACAACTTGGTAACCTTTTATACCTAGTATCATGTTTTTATTGATTTTGTATATTTTCGTTGATACCAATTGTGAATTTAACTATAATAAATTATTAAAATTCTTAATTAAAATTCACTTTTAGTAGACCTAGGGTTGAATATGATGGCAATAGTTCCAAAATTTACCAACCAAAGAACCTCTGTTCCTATTCCTTTTCTTTGGTTTGGAAATGTTGGTCCTCCTTACATGGCTACATTGTCTCTTCCTAGATTCGCGATAAGTTTACTGATATGGTTGTTTTCAACCTCGTTGGCTTCAAATTCCCAAACTGCTTCACCTCAATCAGATGCTTCTCCTCAACCACAACTAGATCTTTTAACTTATGTTGATCCTTTACCTTCTTCGCCTATCATGTCCTCTTCCCTTTC
Source organism: Pinus albicaulis (assembly GCA_034641835.2). Lineage (NCBI taxonomy): Eukaryota > Viridiplantae > Streptophyta > Pinopsida > Pinales > Pinaceae > Pinus > Pinus albicaulis. The sequence continues at coordinate 147,939,975 of CM076569.1, forward strand.
TTGTTCTTTGTATGGCGAAAGTATTAATGCTAGTAACCAAGAGGCTAGGAAGAAGAAGAAGAAAAAATATAAGAAGTGGGGCAACCAACCAACCATTGCTATGAATGTGGATAATGTAGAAAAACCTTCCAACGTGCCTCGTAAAATTAAATCCCCTTGCAATATTTGTAAGGGTGACCACCTTCTTAGATACCGCCCTAGTATTTCCCAAGCATAAGTGTGGTCCACAGGCTCACATCAACCCTTGTCGTGAACTTCTGGAGATAATGTTGGTGACAAACCATCAACTAGTGATAATAAGGTTCCCGGGAAAAAGGGTAAAGTTAGGTTTCCCTGTAGGTTATGTGAAGGGAGTCATCAAACTCACCTTTGCCCTCATATGGCTAAAACCTCAAAATTATCGGAAAACCTTACTATTTCTAAACAACAACTTCCAACTAGTTATCGTAAGTTCCCCCCTAATTATTTGATGAAGTGATTGATTTGATTCCATCTTCAGTCATTCCCACTCTCCCTGGGCATCAATCCCATGGTCCTTTTCCAACCAACCATTAGTTTAGAAAGTGGTCAACTTGATTCCATCTTCAGTCAATCGTACTCTCCCCTTAGAGTGTAAAGTTAATAATGCTTGAGTTCTTATTGTTACTTAAGATCCCACCAAACAAGGGGGCATTTCTCCCGTTCTCACGGAACGTCCTCCAAGTAATAAGGTCATTTTCTTTGATTGGAATCAACTGATAGAACCCCGTCTCCCTTCTTACATGCCTTTCCAAATCATGGTGAAGGCTTGTAATAATAACATATATTGTACAGTTTTAGATGAAGGTTCTTCTGTTATAATTGTATCCTCAACCACTTGGCAAGCTTTGGGCTCCCCTTAGCTTGTCTCCGTTACTCAAAATCTTTTAGCTTTTAACATAAGATCTAGTGAACCTTTAGGGATCCTTCCTCACCTCCCCATTACCTTGGAAGGAAAAATTATTTATATTGATGGCATGGTAGTCCAAGGCCCTTTGGACTTCAATTTTATCCTTGGGCGAGACCATGTTTATGCCATGAAAGTTTCATGTCCACACTCTTGTGTGTGATGTCTTTCCCTCATAATGGAAACATTTTGACTTATGACCATCTTTCATTTGATGCCCCTGATATGACTTCCAACCATCCAACATCCCTTAAGGTTCCATAAATGCAGGTATTTACCCCACCATAGGTTAATTATGTGGCAACTTGTTCCATGCCTTCACATACTTATCAAAAAGAGCCTCTCACTGTATGCTCAACTTATTTTGGCTTAGATATGGTAAATGACATGATGAATCCTTCAATGGGGACATTGAAGTCTAATCTTCTTACCCCTATTGAATCCATTGACATGTATTCCTTCCAGATATTTTTTCTTCCTTTTGATGAAGACCTCTTGGAAGCCATGATCGAGGTGTGTCTCTTGGCATGTATTCCTTCAAGAGCATTGTCCTCTTGGAATCCATGACAAGGTGCTATAAGAAAAGCTATTTTTTTGTATCAAGCTCGTTAAAAAATGAAACATGTGTATGAGAAAAGTTCCTTTTATATGTCAAGATCATTAAAAATGAAACAAGCATCTGAGCATAGTTATTTCGTTTCATGCTCACATAAAAATGAAACCAATCTATGAGCATAGTTTATTTTCTTGTGTCAAGCTCGTTAAAAAATGACACAGATCCCCCTCTAATTGATTCATATTTGACTAGATCTCGTAAATGTTGAGTCAAGTCTTTCACCTAATCTCATAAATGAACCTTCATTTCATTTGCCTATTAGTAACCAGTAGTCTACTTGGGGGAATGAAACAAAGCTTGGGGGGCATGTGCCTCTGGTCATCATGCTAGAATTAAGCCACTAGGCTCTACCATTATGTCGGGGGGCATGGAACCTATCTCAAGCACAATTTTTTCTCTATTTCAAGCTTGTGTAAAAATGAAACCTATCTCAAGCAGTTTCAAGCTTGTGTAAAAATTAAACCTATCTCAAGCACAAATTTTCTTTGTTTCAAGCTTGTGTAAAAATGAAACCTATCTCAAGCACAAATTTTTCTATGTTTCAAACTTATGTAAAAATGAAACTTATCTCGAGCTTAGTCTTTATTCCTTCTCGTGCTCGTAAATACATGAGAATAAGTTATTGAGTATACTTTTATCGCTTTTTTAGGCTCATTAAATATGAACAAAAAAGGAACCCCTTAGAGTACTCTTTAAGCTCTTTCCAGGCTCTCGAAATATGAAAAGATTACCAAGTACACTTTTTTTTTCAAACTCGTTTAAGTATATGAAAAATACGGCTAGTTAGTATAAGTTCACCCTATTTACGAACTACGTAGATTATTTACGAAAAATTTATACTTTGATAAATTGGTTAAAATAGTTCTCCTTTGTATTATTTTACACTTTTTCAGGCTCAGGGAACTAAATTTATGAAAAAGAACACTAAGGAGTTTTCTTCTTTATCTCTTTTTCAAACTCTCTAAATATGAAAAAGGAATTGAGTTACCCCTTCACTCGACTCATAAAACGTAAATAGTGTAGTACTCAACAAGCATGATGGGATCGAACTACTCCTTACTAATGTTCGTTAAGAATACTTCGAAGGAATTATTGAAAGGGTGAGCTTATAATACAAGCATATATTATCTTCCTCAAGCCTAATAAAAATAAAGAGGTACTTTCCCTAAATGGTAGGGGAAAAATGGGGAAAATTGTAGATAAATTATGTATTTGGCAGTAAGTCACTCTTGAACATGACACTCTTTCACTTTCATGTCTGATTGGGTTGGGAAATCCACTTCCCTATCTATTGATCACACCTCCTTGAAAGTATTCATATTGGTTTTTGATCCCATATTGGGTTAGTGTTGCAAAATCCATATAGTGTCGCCAATATGTTCAAGATAATTTCAACCTCAATTAATATATTTTGTAGTACTTATAGCCCTCTTTCATGTTAATCATCCTTGAGTTAGTCCTAAATTACTTCATTTTTCCTACTCAAAATACTAATATATGTTTCATGTCGTTGATGGGGGATACAACAAGGCCCTCCTGCAACGAGTCACATCCTATCGCCTTCAACATATTATCTAGGAAGTTGACTTTAGTACCTTGGAACTTGCATGCCTCAGTGGCAGGTTTCCTCGCTTTCGACGAAAGTTTCACGTCATTGGACTTGAATTAGAATATTATGTAAGTATTAGACTATATATCATTAATCAACACTTCATAGATTGTACTAATATACCTTGATATCCATTGCCATTACTTATGGTTTCTCTCGCATCTGTTAACGATTCTCATGACTGACCAATAATCAGAAGGTGTCTACCATGTTCGAATTTGACACATCCATTCACATGGTTAGACTCGTACTATCGAATGGCGGTGATGAAGACCTTGAATCTTGTTTCATCCATTCAAACTGTGTGGAGTTTTCATGATTAATGTACAAATTCATACTGTATGATCATGGCTATGTTCATATTGAGTCTATTTGAGCATGGATCCACAATGTATGTCTGATGGCCATGATTGTGATTCGTTCAGATGGATTTATACACATTTCCATACTTAGGTCTAGAGTTATTAATATGCTATGAGTATGGGAATGCCTACCTCAAATATGATTTCATTATTATATTGTATTGTGATCCTTGATTGTCTACTTTAAGGTCTCTAACCAATTGATCTTTGTTCCAGACTTTCACATGATAAAGCACTTCATCCCTCAGACATAGTTCTGACTTTGCTCTTTAGGGGATAATTTGTTACATGTCATTTTTTCACCGTTAGGAAGATTACCCCAAATTTGGATCCCTCGCTATCTGAAGAACCCTTCTCAGTAATCCCCTACAAATTCAAAAGAAAAACCAATTTGAAGATCTCAAGAATCATGGATTACATTTCTTAAAAACCCTAATTTTAAGCAATGTCACACCTTTCCAAGAAACAAAATGCGACACTACATGTTCAATCATTGACACCTACGTAGTGTATCACGTTAATCTCCATTATAGAGTGTGACACCCTTTCAACATGGGTTAAAAAAGAAGATTAAAGCTTATAACTTGTTGAGGAATATTCCCTCGACCAACTAGATCTCGAGCTCCTACCTCTTTGGACCTCATCCCAGGAATGATGGATCTTATCCACCTTATCATGGAACCAATTCCCTCTAATTGTGGGTCTCATCCCTTAGAAGATGGATCTCCAACCTCATCTCCTCTCCTATAAATACAATGAAGACTAAAGGAGTAGGGGTTGACTTTTGAAGTACCCTTATGTTGTCAAATTGAAGAGTGAAGGCTTATCACTACAAGAGGAAGGATTAGAGATTTATGGAAAGAGAGCTTATGACATCAATGCAAAAAGGGTTTTAATCTTGTCTTCCCATTGTTAATACAAATTGCATTTTTTTTCTCATACAATGTGTTCAAATTTTACATACGTATATCAAAACTCCTTGATTTTTTTGGTTAGAAATAACTTGAATTCATTTATATATTGTATGCTTTGATATTGTGTTGTTTCTGTCATTGAAGATTCCATTTCAAGGATTGAAAGTGGAGCAAGAAAGCAAACAAAGGATTGAATGCTTATTTCGGTCATCAGGTAAGTTTACCTCTGAATAATTCAAGTATTTATAGAGAAGAATTAGTGTATTTTGTCTTGATTGTTACTAGAATTGGTTTCCAAGCCTAGAGAGATCTTGTTCTATCCACATATTGAGATTTGTCGAGATAACAATCCTAAAATGTGATAATATAGTTCAAGATCTGAATTAACATCAAAGAAATTCTTCAAATGAGCTCTGAGACCATATTTGAAAAATTAGGGTATTTCACATACGATGAACACCTTAAGTAACCACTAACATAAGTAGATCAAAGATCATAACACCAATGTTTTTACTTGGTTAAAACTTTCTAAGAGGAAAATATTCCATGAACCCAGCCAACATGTGATTCAAATTGGATCATTATATTTTTTGCATCCATCTTGAAGCTTTAAGAGTGAAAAAAGCGGAGGAATTAGCTAACAGGACCATTTTTACTGACTAGTCCCAGTTTAGCAAATTGGGGTTTGAAACATTATGAAAGTAGATGAGGCATCAAATGTTGTTTTTGGGGGTAAAATTTTGTTGCTTTAGCACAAAACCTTTAAGAGATATTCTACACACAGATACCTTTCGACGGTTCAAGAATCACCTCAATTGGTGTCAGTATGCAAAAGTTACGCCACTCAAAAGTTGACCTTCCTATTTTTACCACCATAATTAAAGAGGATTCCACATGATCACCCATTATTGATGGAAAATTTTCTAACCACATGTTCATGATGAAGAAAACTCTATAAAATTCTATATTGTAATTCTAGATAATATTTGAGGGAGACAAGCCTAAGCACTAGTAAGTTATAGGGTTGTGCTATAACTGAGCCACCAGGAGGAAAAGTGGTTCCATTCTATCCGAGTGCATTTTGTTCCATAGAGGACCACAATAGCCAAAAATGGATAGTGAGTGAGAAAACATAGAGGGTTTCTGCACTGTAGCGGCCCACATGCCATAAGGCTTACTTCTTTGTATTTGCATCTATTTTCCATTTAAAGAAAGAGAGTAGAGCAACCTAAATTTCCAGTTAGGTTTCCTTCTGAAAGGGTTTCCAATGATATATGTTGTGATAATTTGTGGTTTGTGAGTTTTATTTGATTGTTCTCAATTTTTATGCATAATTACGTCGATAGACGTTCTATTATGAGGTTCTTCTTAACGACATTGTAGAGATTCGTCATCCTCCACTGTAGAGATTGTGTCCAAGTGTCGTCGTTTGTGTGTTCCTCAACTCAACAGGTGTTCATTGACCACAATATTACCCTGTCCACTTGGAGGGATCTACTGTAAATTTATCTCTTTTCTTTCATGAGAAAGCCTATGCAACAATTTTCAGAAATTATCATCATAGTTTGGAACATCAAGTTATCCAGGGGCACTAATTTCATGTTCAGTGCCACCACCATACTATTGTCATCTTCTACAACACTGACATTGTCATAGTCAGCTTCAACAACAACCTCACCACTTTTTTCATGGCCATCATCATCCAAAACCTGAAGCTCAACGTTTTCGCACTCATCTTCATAATCCACTGATCCAGGTGTATATTAGTGGCCACCTGTCCATTCCAATTGGATCCCCCCCATTGTTTCTTTCGGTTTTTCAGTTTCCTTAATTGTAGCTTATTTTACTATTTTTGGCATTTTTTCGGGTCTTGAATTTCCGAAGCCGTTTTTAGGCCCTAAAAGAAGTTTTTTTGGGAAAACATGCAAGACGAGTCTTTAATTGACATATGTAGTTGAATCTTGTAGTCCTTAGATAGATATTTCTAACAAGGTATCATGCGCGTCAAATGAAGATTGTATGCCAAAGTTACAATCCTGGGAAGTTGATGTGCCAATTTACCCCAATGGGGCCCACAATTTTGGCGCTTCATCCCATATGGTTAGGCTTTTGGATGTTTAGGGTTTTCCATTGTTTCTCAATAATAAATAGGCCTTTGAACCTCATTGTAACACAGTTTGGAGGCATGTATCCACCACATCTCTTCTCAGAGATAAGCTACCATTGCCCAAGCTAGTTTATTTCCATTTTGTATGTAAGCATATTTTAGTTATTTGATATTAATGAAATGAAGTTTTGTTTCTGCTTCATCTCTATGTTTATGTTTATATTTTTATTTTGTTATGTTCTTGTATAAGATTGGATCATCCACCTCATCATCACCATATGAGCTATTATCGACAACATTGCAGCCATATGACCAAGCACTACGTTGTGGCCATTAATGGTTACCCTATCTTAATACACATCATCCTCATCCACATAAACCTCATCCTCCTCATCCTCCTGCTCAAAGTTGTCCTCGTCCTGGTCACTCGAGTAGTCCAAAGATCAAACCCCATTGGACTTGCCCTCATTGGTATAATTATCAACATCCTCTGCATCTTGATTTTCCCAATCCACTTCTTCCCCTTCATCATCAAATTCAAGACTCTCACCCCCTTCAACATCCGTCTTGTCTAGAATCTCTATGCATTTAATGATTTAGAAAACCCTAGATCTGTACTTTAGCAACCACGTCACAAGGAACTCATATAGGTCCAAATACACAAGGTTAAACTATGACAACGGAACAAGATCCTCCAATACATTTATTCTATTATTTGACATATCAAGATCCTCTAGAGATTTAAGCCCCGTTTGAACTAAATATTCGAGGCCGCTAGAGATCCTGTCGTCGCTAAGAATAAGATGCTTTAAATGAGGCAAGGATGGAAAATCTTCCAGAGAAGTTGAGCCAACACTAATGATAGTTGTCGAAGCCCCGGAAACTGCTTAAACAAAGTTGTAGGAGGCAAACTGCACGACGTACCTTTAAGAGCACTATCTATGGTTAAAGAAACGATTTATAAAGGTTTATATATGCGTCTAGCAACTTCAACTACCTTTTCCCATGATTTTTCCATCTTTCTTACGATTCAAACTTCCATAAGAAGTTCAAACCCACCCACTCAAAACACAAGAATAAATTGCTTTTATTCTTCTTCCCTATAATGTGTAGTATGTACTCTTCTTCCCTATCAAAACTACTGGATGACACTTTAATGAGGAATTTGGCAGCTCGCGGTGGATAATGAGGAATTATGAGAGAACTCAATATGAACAACTTGGTATTAAAATCCAATTTATCCTTTAAAGCTGCATGATTGAAGTACATATGGAAATGAATTAATTTTGCCACCTTTCAGGCTTGGGAGACTCTCTCATATATATGTCGCACATATAATGCTTAATGGAGCACCTCATTATTTTAATATCACATATTTGAATGCTCATCAGTGAAAGGTGTGATGCGATAGAAATTGAGATTTTAATTGACAACATTTGGGGAGGTTTGTAGTTGCCAACAACAACTAAACATAACATGTGTAGGATGTGTCAACCCACATGTCCACATGGATTGATTTTTATTTGAAATGTTGATTGTGAAAATTGGTTACGAATTTTCTAGATTATGTTGGATTTTCATAGATTTCATCATATTCCCCTCACTCTCATAATAATCAATGAATGCCTCTGTTGCAAACATGGAATTTACTAGTGATTAGGGGATTTAATGGCAAGAAATTTGTTCTAAATTAAATATAATATTGAAATTTGTGGGCAATTTCATTGGGAAGCCTTGGATTGGGCTTCAAACAAATTTATGGCAACTCTGGTTTTCAGTGATGCAACTCTTTCTAGTGTATTGTTTCCATAGAAGAGGATTCAACTTGAAAATTTCTATGGATTCCATTAGAATGCAAGAGGAGGGGGGAGAGGAGAAGTCTACAATAGTCAGTGGATTGGAATGTTGTGGGTTATTGCAGGAAACGATGTGTCGAAACCAGGTCTTAGATGAAACCGGGTCTTGGGATCCAGACCATCACATAGAGATTAGACCAGCAACGGGCCATCGCTACAGCCTAAAAGTTGAGTATCCAATTTCAGACTCTTATTTCTATCTCTGCTCTCCTGCCATTTAAGCAAAAGTCTAATTTTGCAAGGCTCGTTTTGTTTGATTCAACATGACTTTCAATATTTTCTCCAAAGGTAAGGCACCTTGCAAAGAGTTTTTCAGTTTTTAAGTATTTTTATTACTTTCTTGGCAACATTTGTTCAGGGTTGGAATTAATTTTGTTTTCATTCTTATTTTTTAGATTTTAGGGGTTGTATTTGGTGAAAGAATTCAATTATTATTTATGTAAAATAATACTTCTGCAAAAGTTTTTGTAGATTTTATTTTTCTTCCATTTTAATTTTTTGCACTGCAACTTTGTTTTGGAATGCGAAGCATTTCTGTACAAGTGATTTATTCTTTGCATTGATATTTGAGATGCCATTTGGAGAACACACAATTTTTGTTATTTATGCGAAGGCAAGATATTCTTCATATTATTGTTTTTGTTTTCTCCTTTGCAACGTATGTGCTAGAATGCAATGACTTTTATGGATACATTTGTTCTTTATATTTAGAGGACTCGGTATCCTGAATTTGATATTATTCTTTTAAATTTAGCATTGATGATATGAGCAACACCTTGCTGCTTTGCTTTGACATTCGTGAAGATGTTTTGTTTAAGCTGCTTATTGCTTGTTTAGTTGTTCTAATTTCATTGTTTGAAGAATTATTTATGTCGAGAATTTTCATCTTATGATGTTTAATGCATTTTATCTTATCCATAAAGAGTCATTTAAATTCCATATTTTTTATTTTTATTTTGGTGAGATTCAGTGGCTTTATTTATTTATTATAAAAAGATTCAGTGGTAATTGATTGGAGAAATGAGCAGGCCAAGGATAGAATCACTGAACTCCCTGGTCAGCCCTCAGATGTGATATTTTCCCAATATACAAAAATGTTAGCAAAGCCCTTTTCTACTGGCTCATTGAAGCCATAGAAGACCCATATTCTAAATCAATGGTCTTGTGGTTGAATGTAGGTATCTATGGCTATTAAAAATTAAAATATTATACCCATAATAGTATCATTATAGAATATCTTTTGCAAAGTTGTTATTTTGACTACCCAAATCCAAAATTAAATAATTGCAATGAAGACTTATTTTGCAAATATTTTGTTGGATTGTAGGTCCTAGGTGTTCTTCTGTGGGATGTGGGGAAGCATAAGAGCTTAGGCCTTTTCACATCAATTTTGATGGTAAAAGTATCCACCTTAACCCATATTCATGGAATAGATGTCTTTATTTATGAACTTGGTTATTTTCATTCTTCTATCTGAATTCATGCAGAAGGAATAATACATCTGTTTATCATTTTGAATTAACCCATTTATCTGAAACTCATGTTTGGTATCAACTATATCAACTCTTTTCTATTTGCTTTCATGCAATTGCGAATATGTTGTTCTTAGATTCCCTTGTCGGGGTTGGTTTTTCATACACCAACACTTCTTCAGATACCTCCAAGTCTGGAGACAAACAAACTGGTATAATATATGGTGCTTACAATATAGTTTACCTTTTAGCTTTTTTCACTGGATATTTTCAAAATAGATAGATCAAATATTTTTAACCCTGCATTTGCAGCTAAGGATTCACACACCTTCTTGCTCAACTGGTTGGAATGATTCCCTCAATATAAAAGTAGAGAGTTTTACATCGCAAGAGAGAGCTATGGGGTTACATAAATTTCTCTATATTCATTATTTAGTCATGTATTGTTGAAGTATGTTGTCTCTCTCTCTATCGTGTCAGTATGTGTATGCAGGCATGAACATACAATAATATCCTAGGTAAGAGTATACTAGTGCTAAAAGTAGTCCTATGACATCCTAACTTTTCCAATAGTGAAAAATCTAAGATTCTCAATAGCTTTGATAGATTATGAGTTAATATAGATATACTCTATGTTATATATATATATATATATATATATATATATATATATATATACATATGAGAACTATTCTTTTCATTAATCTCTTTTATTTTGATTAGATCCTTTATTTTTGGAGCATACTGTGTTGTAGAAAGCAACTCTTTCTATAATAAACAATGTCTGATTTCTCAATGAGCAGTGATCTATTGATTGGTATCTTTCTCTCACTTTATCTCTGCCTATCGTTATGAAAACATAAGGTCAGTTTTCTCAATGATCGATGGTTTATTGATTGGTAGCTTTCTCTCACTTTCTCTCTGCCTATTGTTGCCTACCGCTATGAAAATAATGAAGTAACTGGAGTCCTTAATGAAAACAATGAAGTAACTGGAGTCTAGATGTTATCACTAATTTGGTACATAGGGCTACTCCACCAGACAACCTAGAGTAACTCTTTCAAACTAACTTTTGACTGAAAAATAGTCTTTTCAGCCTGAGAGGGCTCTCTCAAAAAGTAAATATGATTTGTTCAAATATAATTCAATTAGCTGGCTAACTCTGTAATAGTGTCTTGAATGTGTTTGTATGCAGGTGAAAAATGTATAGGGTTTAATACCATTGGGCTTATGGAGTCAGTGCTAGGAAACTCAGTGACATGGTTCTCCTTGTGGAAGCTTAGCCACGTGGATGTTTTAATGAAAGGACAACACACACATATATACAATAGCTTAATGCTTAAAAGAAGTTAGAGCATGATGTACATGAATTCTGAGCAATCAAACATTAAGATAATGAAATCAAAATAGCAAGATATATAGGACAAATGCTCATGAAAACATTAGATGAATCTCAGGTGAAGAAGAAATCCCACAACCACTGTATATTACGTACCAGAAATAGTTTACAATAGTAGTAGTGTAAAGTAACATCCTCCAACCCTCTATTCTTAGAAAACCCACCTATTAATAGGCCTTAGTCCTTTACATTGGATCTGCCTACATGGCTAGATCATCGAACTACTTTGCATGACACCTATCTTAACAAGAACCAAAATACATGGGAATGAAACTGACACCTACTGACTTTATGAATTAGAGACCTACTAGGACTCTTTCACTTATTTATTACATCTACTAACTGAAGAGAATGCATATTTACATTGAAGATGGTTATGTGCTTAAGTGACACTAACCATGATCAAGACATTAATGCCCCCACTAAATTAGAAAACCAATCATCCTATTTTTAAGGAAGTGGTGCCATGATAATTGTTGATTGTCTTTATGCTGAGCTGGTGAACTAGACAGCCTTGTCAAAGACCAAAACTCTGCTAGAATATTCCTCTGATACTCTTTAAACTCTCCACGTGGCTGGCTAATCTCTAATGAACCATCAATACACAAAATTGCTACTAAAAGTTGCTCGCCGCAGAAACAAGGGAATCAAGGCAATTTCGTAGCGAATTTTAGTAGCAAATTGACTTCACCCATATATGTCCCTTTTTAGCCCTCTTTGATGATTTGGAGATGATTGTTGAATCAAATGAGCTAAATACAAATATTCTCCCTCCTTGATTTAACCATAGCTGTGATTTTAAGCAAAAAGTCACCTACAACGATTTCGTAGCGAAATCTGGCCTTCAAGCCTGGCATTTGCTACAAAATTTCCTAATTGGCAAAAAACTCAAAAATTGTCTTTCTTCTTCTAAATTTTGCCTATGGATCTGCAAATGTTGATTCTGAAGGATGCAAAAAATTTCAAAAAGGAAATTAGTCTACTCTTCAAGTTTTGGAACCTTCTCCTTTGGTAGTAGGAACTTGAATACCTTCAGGTTCATTTATGAATGTGATTTTGAGGCCCCTTTTCTTTAACTCTGCCTGTATTATCTCTAGTTTCTCTTCTAGCTCTTTGACCTAACATTTGAGTTTATTCCTTTCAACTTGTAACCACATATTTCTCTTTCTTGTGTGCTTCATTACCCTTCTCAAAGGAATTGTCCTTTTTGGTAGCTTCTTGGCATTGGTTAATGACTCATCATATTGATTTAATTGGTCATTTACCTTTTCTTTGAAATCTTCCATCAACTTCCTGTCTACCTTGGCTTCCTGCAACTCCAATTTGGTCTCAATAACCTCTTCTCTAGCCTCTCTCAACTGCTCTTTTAACACCTACACTTCAGTTTTCTCAACCATTTTCTCCTTACCCTTCCTTTTCACAATGATCTCCTCTGCAGCTGGAGACAAATCGATGATATCTTATGTAATAGGCTGCTTGCCTTTGTCAGTAACCTTTGTCTTATTATTTTCCATGACACCCTTGGCAAGTTGCAACCTAGTGAGTGGTTTCCTTGGTTGAAATATGAAAACCACATCTTCTCCTGCAAAATCAAGTTGTTTAGTAGTCATACCTTTCTTTTTCTTCTTTTCACCTTTAATATCTTCAGCTCTGACCACTGGAATCTCCTCAATGTCTATAGCTTGAAGAATGTCTTCAAGGTTTCCTTTTTCAATTGTTTGACTTATGGTTTCCCTTCCATGGCTTTTCTTACTGATCTTTTGTTTGCTGATTGCAGGTGTAGGCTGTGGAGTTTCTGTCTCTTGTACAGGCTCTATTTCAATATCCATTAGTTCTATAATGGGCTCTATCTCCTTCTCGTTTACACCCTTTGTCTCAAATGCAGGTTTGTCACTCGTGTTTGAAGGAGTGGCTTTTAACAATGTTACCGATGAAATAGGTAACCACAATGTTACCTACTTTTTTTTGGTAGCATAAAAAGCACCCGATTTTGAAAAGTGGTGATGCAGAATCACCATTTTTTTTTTTTTTTGGTGCACATTTTTGACACTTTAATATTTTTATTTATGAAGTATGAATATTTGTTTTAAAATGTTAGTGATTTTCATGCTAATTTTGAAATGTATTGATGCAGCATCAACTTTTTTTTTTTATAGCGGTGATTTTCATGCTAATTTTGAAACGTATTGATGCTGCATCAACCTTTTTTTTTTAGAGTGGTGATTTTCATGTTGGTAATAAAACACAAAACTTAGATAAAAATATATATATATATATAAACAATAAAAAAAACCAATAAAAATGTAAAAAAAACAAAAATGGCTCGTAAAAATAAAAAATTTAAACAAAAATAAATAAAAATAACAAAATATTTTAAAATTATATCAAAGGAAATGACAAAATTTGAAAAAAAAACCACATAATTTAAAGAAAACAAACAAAAATTGACCAAAAAAATTTAAAAAAAAACATCAAAAACATTTTTTTCTAACTTATTAAAAAAACCATAGATATATATATATATATATATATATATATATATATAATTAAAAATAAATTACAAAAAAATTAAATTAAAAAATTGAAATAAAAATATATAAAAATTTTATGTAATTAACAAAAAAAAAAAAAAAAAAGGAAGTAAAACATTTAAAAAACAATATTAAACTAAATAAATTTAAAAAAATACAAAATTTATTAAATGAGAAATTATATTAAAAAACTAAAACTTAATAATAAATAAAAAAATTATGAAATTTAAAAAAAAAAATCAATTAAAATAAAAAAAGAAGAAATTTAATAAAAATTATTAACTAAAAAAAAAAAAATAAAAAAAAAAAAAAACCCGGGGGGGGGGGGGGGGGGGGGGGGGGGCGGCCATGAGGCCGGCTGGGCCACCCCAGTGGCACCGCCCGACCGGCCCCCGGCGCCCAGCAGGCGGGTTGCCCGCCACCCCCACCACCACCACCCCGTTGTTTTTTTTTTTTAAATTTTTTTAATTGATATTATTTTTTAGTTATTTATTTTTTTTCAATTTATTTATTTATTTTTATTTTTAATTTATTTATTTATTTTACATTTTTTTTTTGGGTTTTATTTTTTATTTTTTATTTTTTTTGTTAATAATTTTTATAAATTTTGCTTCTTCTTCTTTCTTTCTTCTTCTTCTTTTTTTTTTTTTTTTAAATTTTTCTTTATTATTAAGTTTTACCTTTAGTTTTTTAATATAATTTTATAAAATTTAATAAATTTTATATATTTTTTAAATTAATTTAGATTAAAATTTTTTTTTTTAAATGTTTTGCTTTTTTTATTAATTTTTTTTTGTTAATTACATAAAATTTTTATATTTTTATATTTCAATTAAAATTGTGTATTTAAAATTAGTTTAGTTTTTTTTTTTTTTTTTTTTTTTTTTTTTTTTTAAATTAAACTTAATTTTTTTAAATTAATTTGTTTTTTTATTTTATTTTTTTATTATATATATATATATATATATATATATTTTATTTTTTTTTAATTTTATTTTTTCAATTTTCCATTTTTAATTGATTTTTAAAGTTTTTCTTTTAACAATGTTTTTTTTTTCCTTTTTTTTATATTTAAAATTTATTTTTTCTTTCAAAATTTATTTGTTTATTCATTTATTTATTAAAATTTAATATTTTTGTTCTTAAATTTAATTTGTTATTTTAATATTAACCTTTTTATTTTTTTTTAATTTAATAAAATCTGATATATATACATATTTTAATTTAAGTTCATATATATATATTTTATTTTTTATAATTTAAATTTAATTTTTTTTTTATAGTTTATTTGTTTCTTTAATATATATTGTTTTAAATTTAATATTTTCATTGTATTTTATTTTTAATTAATTTTTCATTTTTTACTTTTAATTTAAATAATTTTATTTTATTTTATTTATTTTTTTTTTAATTTTTAATTTTTAAATTTATTAAAATTTAATATATTTCCTTAAATTTCATTTTTTGTTTTAATTTTTATTTTTTGGAAATTTAATAAGCCTTTTTTTTTTCTTTTTTAAATTTAATTTCTATATTTTACTTTTTATAATTTCCTTCTTTTTTACTTGTTTTTGTTTTTGTTTTTTTTTTTTAGTTTTAATCTTAATTTTTAATTTTTTAATTTTTTTTCCCTTAAATTTTAGGTTTTTTTTAATGTTTGAATTAAAATTTTTATTTTGTTTTTATTTTTATTTTTATTTTTTATCTTCATATATTTTTAAATTTTAAGCTTTTAAATGTTTTTATTTTTTAAATTTATTTTTTTTCTTAAATTTTAGGTTTTTTTTTTAATGTTTGAATTTTAAAAATTAAAAAATGTTATTTCTATTTTTTAAAATGCCAAAAGTATGACACAATTTTTTTTTTGTTATTCCAACATCAACTTGTTTTGTTTTGTTTTGAGGGTGTTTTTTCAATCCTTTTTTCAAGAAACAATTTTGTTTTTACCATAATTTTATAAAATATTGAAATTTGACCTTCAAAAAAAATGAAGTGCGTTCTGGAATACACACTTTTTGTTTTTGGGGTGTTTTTTCATGTTTTTTGAGTCTTTTTGGGCTAGAGTTCCCGTTTTGAGGTCAGGTTACCTATTTGATCGGTAACAGTGTTTTTTGACTTTGGAGTTTTCTTGGGTGATACTGAATCAACCTCATAACCACAGAGAAAAAGAAATGTAGCCCAGTCTCTGTTTAATTTCTTCAACTCCTCCAGCACCAGGATTTCAATCAAACCATGGTGGAAGATTGAGGTCTCACTTCTTTCTGGCCTGGCCCGAATCTTGTCTGACATCTTCCCTAAGCTCCTAAACAAGAAAAAAGGAAGATCAAGAGATTGCTTGCCAATAAAGTGCAACAAAATCCTGAAATGGTACAGGTAGACCATATGAAATATCCCCTCACAAGTAAAGTACTTTTGAATTACAAACAACAATTTGGAGTAGTTCTCTTTCATGTAGCTCCTTGGAATTCCATAAGTCATATCTGCTCCAATGTGCTTTGGTTTAATAAATTCATCATAGTTTTGCATCTTAAACTTAGTGGCTTTAAACCACTCTTAACCTTTTCTTGGTATCTCTGTGGCTGCAGTAATTGTCTCTGGTGACACTACAAAACTTAGCACCCCCACCTTCGAAGCTGTACCTATGAAATTTACTGCAAAATCCTTTGATATCTGAGCGTGAAAACCTTGAAGCTTTTGACAGAATTTCAGGCATCCAACGTTCCTGAAAGCTTCTATAAAGCTGGGGTCTTCATTGAGCAGCTTGAGATCCATAGGTTCATATCTCACACAAGAGATTCCTTTGTTTGTTTTTTTCTTCATGACATCAATGACCCCTCTTATTGTTTGCTATTAAGGAGAAAGATAGTACATTTACACACTTGCCAAGGGGCCCTTAGAACTATGGAGTTCTAAGGCCCGATGCAAGGACATTTTTACCTTCTAGCTGCTTGGTGCAAGGTCTCTCTCTCTACTCCAAAGGATTGGAGTTGTTGGATGTCCAACAACTGAATCCCCTCTCTACTTCTATCTGAATCACACACTGATGGATTGCTTCAAAGAAATTTTGGCTAACATAACAATGTGCTCTCATTTTGTTAATCTCTTGGTGGCATTTTATAGATGAATTCAAATTCTCCTTCCCTCTCTTGGTACATTGATGGATGGTGACCCAAGAGAAGGGGTTGATTTTATTATGTTCCACTTGATTCCATTGTGTGCTCCCTTGAGGTCCCAATGAGGCTTAGGCGGCTGTCCTCGAGCAACCTCAAGTGTGGGATCATTTTCCTGGAGTGTGCCTTGTGGTCTCGGAAAGTGATTTCCGCCACTCTCAAGTCTGGGTGGCTTTTTGAGGGAAAGCCGCGCAAAGACGCGCTTATCAAAGAAAAATGCGCGCGAAGGCGCATTCTCCAATGTATTAAGTGCGCAATTTGATTTTTCCTCTAGACCTTATCAATTTTTAAAATTTTTCATATTCTCTAATGTGCCTCAGCCCTGTAAATCCTTCTGCCTGACATTTAATAATGTCACCTTTGCTTGTCCGATTTTCTAGTGATAACAATTGCCCCCTAATGTGTGAGGTCCAGGAAGAACTGTATAACCTAAATAAATTATAGTTTCTTTTCTATGTACCATGTGGAGAGAGAGAGAGATCTGCGTGTAGAAAAAAGTTGGAAACACCTTACAAAGGGTCGAAGAGCGACCATGTCCCGTGGGAACCTTACAAGAAATGGTATGATACAATAAATAAAAATTTTCTATGAGGCGGGCATGTCCCATGCTCATGATGATTTGGTTGGCTAAACAAATCTATTTGATAGATACAGATTCTGTCTGTGTCACTAGTATGGTAGTGATCTGCTGATTTGGTTGATGACAGCGATTGTTGACGCCCTGAGGGGCATTTTTTATTCGACAATAGGTGGAATGTGGTACCCACATGCGTAAGCTTAGTATGGCATATAAATTCTCATTGTACGCATGGGTGTATGACTAGGAACTTCCCGTGTAAGAATTGCTAAAAGAGATGCTTATAATGGCACGGGTCTTCAACGAATTTGAGAAAAGTGCAATGGTTGTAAGGTATGATACTATCTTGACATGAAAGTTTGTGTTGTAGTTAAATTTCAGGAGGATCGATGACATCTTTGGGCAATGATGATTCCCACAGTGCCACCCAAGGATGCCCCTATTTTGGTGAGTGGCAATTCAAGGTACCGCTTCCTTTTTGGAAAATAGGAGTTGACAATGACAAAAAGGAAGTCTCAACCGAAAGAGATAGTCACCGATTCAAGTTTAACATAGGCATGATGGCAAGGGGTGACTAAAAACTAATGATGGGGATTCAGTGGCTCAAGTTCGGAGTATAAAAAGCAGCTTGGCAGTAGTCATAACTATTTCTGATGAGGAAACCCCTAGATTCAGTAGGACATCCAGGGTGGGTACATGTTGGTTATGAATGTCATGGGGGCTTATGCATGAAAGGTGTGATACTCCGACCAAGGGTGACCAGGGACTTATGTCACAGGAGAAAAATGGATGGATGAGTAGGGGGAAGTTGTTCACTGTTTTTGGTCTTTGTACACTTACCAAAATAATGAAACAATGGGATTTGGATTTTACAAAACACAGAGACGGGTGCCTCAAAACATGAAAGTGCTCTCTCACTAATGATGTGAGGAGGGTGTTTTTGCTGAGGGTGGGGGCCCCATTGGTTGGTCTCTTGTGTGGGGGTGATGAAGTGGATGGAAAATATTGCAGATGGGCTATGCTGATGGAGGTATTGTAGGCCAAATGCGAGGCGCGGTGGTGCACTTTCAATCTGCTTGCAAAACATGGTAGTCCAGGAAAGGGGTTTTATTTTGATATGGTAAAACTTGACTTTATGCATGGTGGGTGAATGGGCATGAAGTGCTTCTCGTATTGAAGTGGTATGGCCATGGCATCATGATTATTCTAATATATGGTCTACTTTAAGTGACAGGCGCCATGGGGGGAGGCTCTTTTGACCAACAAAGATGTTTATCATGTGCGACGTGGGGAAATGATAAACATGGTAGTGTGCTTGGAATCTATGGTTAATTTCTTGTGATAAATGATGTCAGGATATGCAGAGTTTTTATGGGACTCTATCATGCTGAGGGTAGAATGATACCTGCTTTGGTACTTTTAGTGGATGGAGTGATGGATGGTTTTCACAATACCTGTAGCAAAATACCCCAAGTGAAAGCATCATTTTCATTCAAATATTATTGAAAGACATGCACTAAATGAAAAGAAGATGAGAGAGGCATACCTACCAGCACTGAATTTTTTTTTGAAGGTATGAATGTGTGGCACCTCCTTTGGGCATTATGAGATGCTGATAATTGTGTTTCTTTTGGTTTCATGATCAGATACTCGGAGCTCCAGTTTTCCCTTAGGAGTTGTTACTTGGCTCCTAGTTTTGATTTGGTTGGGGTTGCCCCCAGACCAGGATTGTGGGGGGTGTTGCTGGTTACTGACCCCTGTCCAGGATCTCCCTTTTGTTTTCTCCTCAGCTTCTTTTTGCAGCATTTGGAGGATTGTCATAATTCTCCTAGTTGTATGGTTACTGATGAGCCCGGGAAGGTTGCACCAGATTGAACAACGCATTTTACTGTGGCGGTGGTCCATTCTGTGTGGGGAATGGGGGATATTGGTTCCCTTGTCCCTATTTGGTATATGAGTGTTGGGATGACTTTCACGATAGCCAGGTTGTGATACGTTATGAGTATAATTTCATTGAGCCAAAGACCCGATCAAATCATCTGCAGTATCGACATGCATGGTACTGCTGCTGCCTAGGTGATATTGAGAAAAAGACCCTATCAAACCGTCTGCAGTACTCGACCTACCTGGTAACTCCCTGAGTATCATGGGTACTACAGCTCCCTAGGTGATCTTGGGCCAAAGACCCGTATCAAACTGTCTGCAATATTCGTCATGCATGGTAACTCCCTGAGTCTCCTAGGTACTAATTACTGCTGCTTAGGTGACCTTCAATCAAAGACTCGATCAAACCGTCTGCAATATTCTATGCGCCTAGAAACTCCCTGGGTGGAAAGTTCGACAAATCAATAAAGTGAGGCAACCAGGTTCCCCTGTCCCTGGTTTGTGAATGGTTGTTGGGGGGAAGCTCTTCCGTCAGCATTTCTAGCTGCGTACTGGGTCCCCTGAGCCGGAGGATATGGACCTCCTTGCTGATGATTGTACGACTGCACCCTATTGGTCATATTCTGCAACTCTGCATGATGACTTTGGTAGCCGGGTTGCAGGATGTTCTGGTTAGGATCATATGCGTAACCAGGGTACTGAACACTGTTACTTAGGTTATTTTGGGTCAGCGACCCAATCAAACCGTCTGCAGAGTTCGACGCGCCTAGAAATTCTTTGTAAGTTTGCAGGCACGGGGTGTTAGGTAGGATATTATAAATATATCATGACTGCGTATAAATCAGCTCGAGCTCCTAGGCCTTACTGATGGCGTCCTCTTCGGACGTAGGTTTTTGAGTTTCTAGGTCTTTTGAAATCTCTGCAGTGAGAGTTTTCAGGAACAGGTCTAGTAGAACTCGATCGTCAAGTTTGGCTTTGCACAAACTACGACATCGCCGCCATTCGTGGAGATGATATGAGATATGGATGGCGGGTGTCTGCCTAAAATGGGTCAATAATTCCATCCTGGAATCGTGGTGGATGGGTAACTAAAAATAGGTAAGGAATGCAGTAGTGAGGGCACTAAAAGTTTCATGTGTAGCAGATGGTTGCTCCACATACCATTTCGCAGCTGGTCCAGTTAGGGTGTGCTAAAATAGTCTCAGTTGAATAGTATCGTCAATGATGTTGTTCGACGAACACCACAGGTGGAAAGTCATAATGTGATTTCCTGGGTCTTCCGCTTGCTTCCCTTCGAACTTTGGAATTTTGAAGGGAGCTTCGTGGGCATGAGTGTCCATGTTGGGTTGTGTGAAATAGGGTCGTTCGTTAACTTGGTCAGATCGGGCAAGTTTAACGATGCTAAGAATGGTGACTGCGAGTTGAGAGCCATTGCACACTGTGAAGACACAGTGTTCTGGTTAAGTATAGGGTTTTTCTGCGATGTACCCAGCTGTGAGGTCACTTGGCTTCCCGAATGGGTAGCGCTCCTCTGCCCCCTAGGGGTTGTGGGAGGAGTGGTATGTGGTGAACTTGTGGGGGTATCCACTGGTGTGGTGTTGGGTGACCGGCGATGGTTCCCAACTAAATACGTCCCAATAAAGGATGAACCGATAAGGGTGGCAGTGTTCCGTCTTTGACGCCTAAATGGTGAAAGCCCTGGAACTCCTTCCGGTAATGGGGGGAGGTCCAAAAGATGTCTAGATCGACGAGGTACCGTGGGGTCCGTTATGGTGTCGATTAGGTATGGGTTTGGAAAAAATCTTCAGTTCTATGAGAGGTGAACTATCAAAGAAAAACTGGTGACCACATACATAAAACAAAATGAAAATAAAATTTAATTTTCATTTAGATTATCTCTATTTGATCAAACAATCAAAAAATGGTTTTGGTTGTCTTTGCGCGTGATACTCCAAATCCTAGAGAATTATACGTCCTCACACTCTCAATATTAATTGGGACTTGTGAAGATATCTTCTGATGGGTACTGGGGCTAACGTCCTGAAAGAACTCGCGACGCCTTCTAGCAGCCAAAAAATTGACCAAGGTAATGGGTAGAGGATCTAGTGCTGCCTGCACCGTCACCTACAGGGAAGGATGCCCTAGATTTGGCCACTAAGTACCATCGTCCCACGTGAGCATTCGAGTCTTGAGCTTCTTGGTAAATCAACTACCAATACTAAGTATTAGACGGGTCAGGTAGCCCCAAATAATACCGCAGGCACTAGGCCTAAGATTAACCCCCTCTGAATCGGGTCTCTGTGGCGCTCGGGTTTTCTTTTCCGTGGGTGGATAGACAGATTTTAAAGCTCCCTAAAATTCAACTTCTATGTTTCAAGATGTAAACTGACCAAGGCAACTTATTAGATGCCTACCCCCTTGGTCTTAACCTAAACTATAATTTCTCTTGTGGCCCCTATGGGGAGAGTTAATGAGTTTAGTTAGGTTAGTTTTATGGTGGATTTAATTCACTTATGGTGTGAAAGTGTGTGAGCAAGAAGTGAAAAATCACATAGTTTTAACATGTAGATATGTGGTGATCCTTTACACATCCCCTATTAATCTACGTTTGGTTGTTCCTTGCCATAAGCAATTCATGTGCGGATATGGGCTGCTTACAATGTTGCCTAGTTAATCTAAGTGATCAACTAAAGGGAGATGGAAAATTATCATAAGAGATATTTCATATGCTTGCCTAGGGTCCCTAAAAGGTGCAAAGGCAACATAGATTACTTGCTCTCTAAGGATAATTAAATCCTGGTCCTAACTCCTAGTGCCAAAAAATTAAACTAAAATTAATGACTTTAAACTAGAAAAAATGAAAAACTTAGCTAAGCATGTGTGGATTAGGGCCACTTACTCAAGCTAATTACCTATGTGTTTTTGGTGTCTATGTTCACACAAAATAATTTATTTCAGATTGCATGTAAATTGCCCCCTACTTAAACTATGTGGTTTTTTTTTGCGAAAATAAACTTTGAAATTTAAAAAATAGCACCTAGCACTACTCAAATGCAGCCAACAGTGAGTTTTAAACAGTCATGGGACACCTCACATAGTGCTGGAAGTTTTCTTATGGGCTGCTAGTCACTTTACAAACATGAAATGAAGGAAAATAGTAGAAATTTTCTGCCTCTACTTTCCACGCGCAAATGTCTCACACAAGTGCGAAATCTATCGCGCATGTCAGTGCTGAACGCGCGCTGTCGGGCGCGTTTGCCAGTGTAAAATGTGCGCGAATTTCTTACAACACATTTTTCAGAGCTTCTGAACTTCGACCTCTCATTGAGGGTGAACGAGCAGAGAAGAAGAGAAGAGGGGTTGTCCAAGCCAAAATCCAGAGCAAAGAAAATGTCCCTGCAACAGGCACAACCACATTAACTAGAAAAAGTATAATCAGTGGAGTTGCCAATCCTGTGTTGGTGGATTTGGTGCAAAAGTGTACCGATCCACACTTTCTTAAGAGGAGTGGTCGCTGCCTCTTAAGCTTCTGGTCACAGGTAGATAAACAAAAGAGTTAGCATGTTAGTGAACATGCTTGAAAACATTAAATACACTAAATAATGATGTAGTATGCATATGTAGAGAGAAAACAAGACTAAACTAAACAAAAACACGAAAGCTCATATAGAGTTAGACAAAACAATAATACAAATGGTGGCATCGATGTCCCCTCTTATTATTTGCTATTAAGGAGAAAGATAGTACATTTACACACTTGCCAAGGGGCGCTTAGAACTATGGAGTTCTAAGACCTGATGCAAGGATGTTTTTACCTTCTAGTTGCTTGGTGCAAGGTCTCTCTCTCTACTCCAAAGGATTAGAGTTGTTGGATGGCCAACAACCGAATCCCCTCTCTACTTCTGCTCCAAATTACACACTGTTGGATTGCTTCAAAGCAATTTTGGCCAGCATAACAATGTTCTCTCCTTTTGTTCATCTCTTGGTGGCCTTTTATAGATGAATTCAAATTCTCCTTCCCTCTCTTGGTACATTGATGGATGGTGACCCGAGAGAGAGGGTTGATTCCATTGTGTGCCACTTGATTCCATTATGTGCTCCCTTGAGGTCCCAAGGAGGCTTAGGCGGTTGTCCTTGGGCGACCTCAAGTGTGGGATCATTTTCCTGGAGTGTGCCTTGTGGTCCCGAAAAGTGACTTTCGCCACTCTCAGGTCCGCGCGGCTTTTTGAGGGAAAGCCGCGCCTATCGAAGAAAAATCCACGTGAAGGCGCATTTGCCAATGTCTTGAGTGCGCAATTTGATTTTTCCTTTGGAACTTAGAGATTTTTAAATTTTTTTAGATTTTCTAATGTGCCTTAGCCCTGTAAATCCTTCTACTTGACATTTAATAATGTCACCTTTGCTTGTCTGATTTTCTAGTGATAACACACACTGCCTTCTTGAAAATGTGACACTTGTAAGGAAAAAGACTGAACAACAAGCTTCTTGCGGTGGGAATAGACTCTTCAAGGATGATAATCCGCTGATGCATGCAAAGCTAGAAGGGAGGATGACAAAGAGGTGCTTTGGAGGTGAGTTAAAAAAAATAAAATTTGAATATTGGAGGTATAATGACAAATGGGACGAGTGAAGTGTAATGATGGATGGCACTCATGATTACGCAGGTGTGGATGACTCTAATAACCGATCACGTGGCCTAACATTCACCCTAAACCTATAAAAACTTAACAAATCATCATCCCCTTTATTGGTGCAGAAAAAAAACATGATTCCGAAATGTTTTTAGTTATAAACCTGGCAGATTCGCTACAGACTGGTCAAGTGATTCTGTAGCGAAATCTGCTTGTTTGCAGTTATATTCACTACAGAATTGTGAAAAAGCATACAGGTGGCCACTACTTCAATCTAAACCAATGCATGTAAACCTTTGGGAGATTTTGATGGATTTGACTCTAATGACATGACCCCTAGACTATTCTAGACTTAGGATAATGACCATTTCACGAGTTTTCATCAATTTCATGAACCAATTTTTATGAGAGAAAATGAGACCTAGGCTAATGACCCTATCAAACAAAAATTGAAATTTTATGTGTGATAACACTAGAGTTAACAAAACTCTACTCAAGCCTATGTGTATCACGATGATACTTATTTTGTGTACCAAGGACTGGGAAATAGGGCGAAGTCATCCTTGTCATCTCTTGTTGGAAGGGTGTTCCACATATATGGCTATGACAGACTCGAGCCTTTATCATGGTGATACTTATTTTGTGTACCGAGGACTAGGAAATAGGGTGAGGTCATCCTTGTTATCTCTCATTGGAAGGGGGTCTTCATATATGGCCCCTATGATAGGGGATGTCCCCTATCCCAGGTTGTTTCCTTTGAAAAATAGGGAAATTATGATGTGACTAAAAGGTGTTTTTTTTTTTTTTTTCTTGAACTAGGCCTCCCCTAGTTGGGGCCGACCCCAATACTGGATGAAAAAAACCAAAAAATGTTTTATATTAAGCTGATTTTTTTTAGTGAAGCCCACATATCCCACCAAAACATCCTACCCATCCCAGAAAATCCCTCAATTCATGGGATAAAAAAATAAGAGTGCTTTTTGGAGTTCGATATTGTTGCCCCCATGGCCCCCTAGGTCATTGCTTAAAATTTGGTGGGTCTCTCCAATCGTCCCAAAGAATCATCCCCCATTCCTTCATCCCTAAAACTTTGGTGGAATATGGGCTTGAGGAAGCATTAAGTCCCATTGTTGGGTTGATGTTTGACCAGACAATGCAAGGAAGAGCCTCTTCACTTATTCACCAATTATTTTTCCCTGGAAATTTGATGATGATGAGCAACGTTTAATTGGAGATCTGTACCCAACATTTTCCACCATGTTGCCACAATTGGCTCAAGAATTTAGTATATTTTTTTAGATGATATAGTGGGGAAATCGATGCAATCAAATAACCTCATTGAAGAATAGTTTTACATGAGTAAATACAACTCCATGATAACACTGTTGTATTTCTATTTGCTTGTGCATCAAGGCAAAGATTCGGTTTTGAGAGGAAACTACAAAACAATAGTATTTTAAAAGATAATTTTTTACTAATATCTACTTGAAATTAATTTAAAATATAATTGTCTACTAATATCTACTTGATAGAAATTAAGTGTTAAATATGAACTTTCTACTTATCAGAAAAGGAACACTCATTTTTATGTTATCACCAAGATTGAAGGCTCTTGTATCAAAATTTCAGCTCTGAGATAGTGACTGATGGAAGGAATGATGGAAGGAGTATTGAAGTTATAGATGTATATTAAAAAAATAGAGTTTGACCTTGAATGTACAATTTTTGTTGGTTAGTATTTTTTTGAATGTTTTATAAAGAAACTATTGAATTAGGAATGCGTTGACGATGCTGGAAATTTATCAAACAAGGGGTCTCCCCAAAGTGAAATCCCAATTAAACCTCACCCCGTTTGGAGTAAGAGCCCCATCTAGAATATCGGCTTGATTTAGAAATATCTTAAAGATATTCCTTGGCTCTAACTGTCAGCAACAGAGAGGAGTGTGAATGCGCCTTCGAAAAGTAAGGGGGGTGTTCCTGGTGAGTGTTCGATTGCATGTATGTCAAATTCCTTCTATTGCAGGGGAGAGAAAAATGTGATCCTCCAAGAGAGAGGTAATAGTACCACCCAAGAAGAGACACACATACAACAAGATCCATTTAACATCCATCGAAATAGTCCACAACAAATGCGTCGATGATTATAACCAACAAATGAGAAATATATGTCTGGTATCCAGCTGAATAGTCCACAACGAGGTGACAACAACAAAAACCATTACAACACATTCTCAATATGATGAGTACTAATATAACCGAAATAGTTCAACTATCTCAACACACGTGAAAGAAAACATGAAATACAAACATCTGCAAAATAGTCATACAAACATTCATAATTCATACATGAAGAACATGTTGGCCTCGAAAGGATTTTGTTATTAAGTAAAAGTTCCAAGACACATATGTACAATGAAGATCACTAGCTCTAATAGTGGAGCGTTGGAGCCACTCCTTGATCCACAAATGAACTAGCTTTTCTCTCTAATGCTTTGCTGGTGGTGCCAAGGTGAAAATTCCTTTGCTCATACAATGAGGGTGTATATATAACCAAGGGGTGATGCTTCCCCCTTGTGACTCTTTGGCTACGCTCATGACTATTCAAATTCCTATGAATTTTCAACTTACATGACTCTTCATATTCCATGTGTGTCCTTTGGACTTCCACTTTAGAATACATTTTGAATACAATTTACATGGTCCACAATAATGATGTGGCATGTGAAAACTCATGACATGACATGACATGACACTGCTGACATGGACTTCTTGATGATGTGGAAATGTCAAGCTATATCTACTGCTATGTCTTGAGTGTCTTCTTTTCGTGTCCACATGGTTTGGTGATAGGGGATCTTCATTGATCTCATGTCTTGGGCAGTGATTGCAGACTGGTTTCCCTTTGCTTTCTCTCGATCAATTATCTTGCATGCTCAACTACAAAGGTGTCTCTCGACATGTTTTAATCTTCCATATCCTTATTCATCATCTTTCCATGACATGATAGAGTACTTGTTTCTTCCAGTCACTCATGACGAGATGAAATCAATCTGAAAAAATATAGCCTAAGATAATGCATTATGATCCATAAACTGAGCCATGAACAAGTGACAAGATGGGAAGGTAGGTTCAGTGACCACACAATTGTGTAGTTCAGGTAGGCAAGGGGAAGCCTTGAGCCTTGAGATTGTGTAGTGCACATTTCAGGCAAGGCTAAGGAACAATACTGTGTAGTTTTCGGAGCTAGTGGGACAAGATGAAGGGATGAGCACTATGAGAGCTCACTAAGTAGTTTCGGGGGACAAGGAAGGTCAAGATACTGCACAGCTGAACAATTCATGGGATTAGGGATTGAGGTTGAGGCGTGAGGTTCTGAAGTGTGCAGTTCAAGCCGGGTTGGAGGTCATGACTACGCAATTCCGAAGGTGAGGGTCAAGGCTTGGTCATAAAAAATGCGTAATGAAGTAGTATTGAGAGGCAGGAACTTCGCATTGCGTAGTGCAAGGCATTAAGGTCACATATATATGATTGAGGCTGCATAGTGCATAGCTTAGGGAGGGCAAATGAATCTAGGTTGCTTGTTCGGGAAGTTTTTCTGAAAATGGCTAAGTGTGGGATCAGTGAGATTAGTGTGAACGGTGATAAAACTTTGATTGTGATCACACACTTAGAATACTTTGATGGATCAACAACATAGATCATCCATGACACATGAAAAAAGTATTTCCCTTTGTGTGACAACTTTGGGACAAGTTATGACAAGTGTGACACTAAGGATATGCTTTGCGACGACCGTAATGACACTTGTGCGACAACGCTTAAAACTTTGAGAATGAAAGCGACATATACTTACACGATTAGAACAACTCATTTACAAAGAGATGACCTCTTAAAACCACTAGAATATGGCTATACATGCAATACAACAACCAACATGTGAAAATACAACATTTTGACAAAGGTAGCAAAATAACTCAAGAAAACACATGGAATGGTTTTCAATGTTTACAACAACACATAACATTGATGACATGATGATGTGGCAGTGATAATTTGTCCTTATTGTTGTTTATTCCTCTGTGTGAGATATGATTTGTTCTTCATATCTACCCTCCAATAGGTTGTAAATATGATGGAGTATTCTTGTGGTCCTGATCTTTAATCTTCTGTTGTAATCCAATGTTCCTTAATCTTATTGTCTGATGATCATGTTATCTCCTCAACTCCTTTGGTGTCTTCTAGCATGTCCTACTTCTTTGTCTCTTCCTTCATCATCTTGCCATAGTGTGATAAAATTTCTGCATCGTCAATCCACTAGTGAAAAGACGACATCCGTGTGACAAACCCCTGGTCTAAGATGTTGCATGATGATCCACTAATTGAGCCAGAACCGAGTGGTGGGCCAAGAGAGAAGATTAGTGATTTGTGCAGTTGTGCAACTTAGGAAGTCAGGGGTGGATCTTGAGCTTTGAGACTACACAGTGCACAAATCATGCCAAACTAAGGGAAAAATTTGCACAGTCCAGACTGAGGGAAATATTTTCACATTTTCTGGAGGGCTCGAGTATTGAGGGAACTTTCCGGAATTGGGCTAAGTGAGGGATCAGTGAGACCGATGAGAACAATGATATGAATTAACCATGATCACATAGTAAGAAAATTGGAGACACAACATAAATCATGTAAAATACATGCATACATACTTCCCTTAGTGAGAAACATGACAATAAAAACTCATCGCCACAAAGCCTGCTCCTTGAAACAAACCAAAACTGCACTTTGCATGATAAGCAACAATTCCCATGCCAGAAGACAAAAAATTATATATAAAGATAAAAGTGCAAACAACACTTGCGATATGCAAACAATGATAAAAGTAACAAATGAAAAAGCAAAGATAACATGAAAGCGACACTAACTAGGTGAAAGTAGAAGTGACAACCGAAAACATGAAAGCGACACTTGTGAAAACAAAGGTGTGTGGGAGCAACAATTTTCAAAACTCACTGAATGGAAAATACAAACACTGCTAGAATGTGAGAAATTTTCATTGTCAGTGTGCACTGACTGTCGACATGAATTTGAAATCGCACAGGCACAGTCCTAAATTTGAAATTTGAGCATGTGAGTGCAAGTGACTTCAACAATTCCAATTCAATAGGGAGCTCAAAAAGCACCAGTTGACCAAGAAGCTACTATGGAATGATTGATTGCTAGATCCATGGTAGGCTCCAAAATATGAGTGTATGCAAAAATTTGGAGGGTGTTTGTCACAGTGATAACACTTGGTGACACACTGGTAGAACCCCAACTTATTTGACTTGGTCAATTCTTTTGTGGAGGGTCTATTTCTTTAGGAAGTATTGATTGACCGTTCATATTACCATGGCTTTCCCACTTACCCCATGCATAAGCATAGTCCCCTCCATACCTTTACTCTGTTGAGCACAAACATAAGATCAATGATCGCACAATGTTTCGAATAAGGATAGGGTAATGAGGTTCACGAGCTTTAGATTTTTAGAGTATAGTTTTTCATCTCTGGTGTTGTTTTGCTGTAGTAGGGCTAGACAATACTTTGATGGAGTCACTTCAGGGACAAAAACATTGCTCTGCTACCAACGAGCCTAGATAGTACACCGACAGAGTTGCTTGCTTGGCCTCTCTATGCATGAAAACTTTCTCTTCTTTCACCTTTATTTATTTATTTTAAAAGGACTGTGCATCGAAACTTATTTATTTATGGGTGGAAGAGGGATCCCGAATTATTGAGAGGAGGAGAGATTATCCATTCAGAGAAGCATATGTAAGACCTCTGATATTGGTTTTCACGTTCATTTTTTCCCCTTGTCCTTCTCTACTTTATTGGATCATTTGTTACACATTAATTTGTCACCATGCTCATTTTATCATCCCTGATCCTGAAATGCTTCGTGACAGATCTTGTGCAATGTTTCCACCATGAAGAAATATGTTAAGACATCCCCTGAAGATTCAAAGAAAACTGCGATGGAAGATTACTGAAGAAACTTGGTCAAATTCCTAGTTTCCCGGGTCAGCGCTTTTCCTGGTGTCATGCTCGCGCTGATGCCATTTTCACAGTTATGGCTTAATGTTGTCAACGCACTTATTTCTTGGAAAACCACACTGATCCCTTTCTGGTAGTGTTTCACCAAATGGAGGAGAAGCTTCGACCTCTAGAAGTTCCAGGGCAATGAGTTGGTTGTTAAACAATGGTGATAGAGTCGAGCTCTCTGATTTTTGAGCTTTGATCTCATCCATGGGGATTTATCCCTTAGAAAGTGAACCTTACTCCTCCTTTCATGGGCTCCCAACCTCTTCTCCTTTCCTATAAATTCATACCCCTCATTCCAATAATGTCAGTCTGGTTGGTCATTGTCGGGCTAGTCTGAACTCTTGTTCCCTTTGCATCCTCGCATTGTGATAACGCCTAAGTGTTCGGGAGAAGGGATGATTTAGAGCTTCAGTGAAGGACTAAAATTTTCACCAAAGGAGTCCTCCAACATCAAGATATGGGTTGTAAGCTCTTCCTTTTATATTTATTAATAAAACATCTAATGCTTGTTTTCTATATTTGTCTAATTGTTTATGCAAATATTCTGGTACTCCTTGAGCAACTAGATAGCTAATGTTTATGATTATTATGTATTGGATTACGTTTGTTGTTGCCTCTTGATCATCCGCAGATATTCACGTGCCATCAGTGGCAGGGAGCGAGCCTAAAAGGATCATGGATCAAGGTCGCCATCAATGGATTCAAACATAGCATTGGGAAAAAGGTACTTCTGTCTATTTTCTTGTCGCACTGTAAATGTTAGTTAAGAGAGCTTTGCATTAGTAAGTATCTCGTGTTGCTAGACCCACTCTAGGGCTAGATAGGTCACCTCTATCTGTAGAGGGGATTTATCTTGACAACATAATTAACGACTCCACTGGGGAACTTAGCCTCTTAGCCTTCCTTCCCCAGATTGAACTTGGACCAGTTTGACCGATTATTGAAATCTAAGCTTGCTTAGGCCTCTTTTAGTTTGTGTGGGGTTTGATAGTAAATTAATTGTGTGAAAATATTTTTTGTTTTTCCTTGTTTTTAGTGACCAACGCACTTTTGGTTTGCACAATAGCGTTGGTAGTGCTAGTCTATATAGTACAACTATGCTGATTTGTCTTTCAACACTCTTCTGCTTATCACAGATGCGTTGATCTCATACCTAGGAAAGGTTAGGGTTTCCCCTTGATTTTCCAGTGTGTCCTGGTGTTGTAGGGAAAACAAAACACTCCCCATTTTTTTACTTCAATAATGGGGACCCTTTCCATTAATTTTTTCCTAAGTACCTTTTATGATTTTCATTAAAATCAATCATTTTTCAATTCTTGATTTTTTTTTTTTAATTATTATCGAATTTCCATTTTGATTGTTTCATTGGATTCAATTTTTAACAAGATTTCCAACGATACTTGTTTCGCTCCATTTGGTCAATCAATTTGTAAATGGCAATCCTTTGAAGTTTGATCATATTTGTGTGATTCGGATTTATGCAGGAATGCAACAGAATAAACATATAACCATAAATACAGAGATGCAGCGGAAATAACACTTCATTTCATTAATATCAAAGAACTGAAATTTTCTTATAGATAGAATGGAAATAAAACTAGCTTGGGCATTGGTAGCTATCTCTGAGAAGAGATGTGGCAGCTACAGGCCTCTGAACTGAGTTAGAATGAGGCTCGAGGGCCTATTTATTATTTAGAAACAATGGGAAATCCTAAACAGCCAAAACCCTAACCCTAGGAGATGAAGCGCCAAAACTATGGGCCCCGTTTGGGTAAATTGGTGTTTTAACCTCTCGGGGACGTAACTTTGGCATACGATCTCCGTTTGACGCGTACCATACCTCGTTAGAAATATCTATCCGAGGACTACAAGTTTTGAGTGAGCAACATCGGTCCATGGACCCATGTTGCTTCCCATTTTCCCAAAAAACGTCGTTTAGGGCCTCAAAATGGCTACGGAAGTTCAGGACTCAAAAAAATGCTAAAAATAGTAAGTTTTGCCAAAACTGAAAAACTGAAAGAGGCAATGCTGGGGCCCCAAGTGGAATAGGCGGGTGACCACCAATATGCACCTGGATCATTCCTCCCCCCTTAGGAAGCAATGGTCCCCATTGCGTTAAGTTCCTCCATGAGATGAGGAAATTTCTGCTGAACTTGGTCCCTGGTGAACCACTTTCCTTGGTGTAGGAGTTGGCCAACTTTGACAACCCGATACAGTTGGATCTTCTGTTGGCGAGTGTTCTTGATTTGCATGTCCATGATACAATATGTGGTGGCTTGTTCCATGCAGTCTGGGTTTAAATCTATTGGTGTGAGTTGTTCTGCAATGTCAGAGGTGTCCAGTAGAGGTGGGAAGTAAGGACGAAGGCAATCCACATTGAATACTGGGTGCAGACCAAGGAATGGTGGAATACTAAGCTTGAAGGCATTGTTCCCTACAGCCTTGGTGATGGTGTACGACCCGTATTGGAGCGGGCGAAGCTTGCGGTGGGGTCTAGTGAGGTGCTCCTTCTGCAAATGTAGCCATACTTTGTCACCCACCTGGAAGTTGTGTGGCACCCGGTGTTGATCATGGCATTGCTTGTACGTAGCATTGGCTCTATCCAATATGTCATGAACCTGTTGGTGGATGTGTTGAATGTGCTCGATGAAGCTATTTTCTTTGTCAACTTCAGATTGGACATGCGCCGAATCGGCCTGAGTAGGCGCTAATGGCATGGCTACGTTAATGGGACATAGTGGCTGGAATCCCAAGCCCACCTGAAAGGGGCTATGGCCGATTGAACTGTGGAGAGCCCGGTTATAAATGTGTTGTACATAGGAGAGGCTCTCATCCCATGTGCGTGTGTTACACAGCAATCTGTCACCGTCCCTGCAATTCCCCATCCCGCACATTGGAGGGCTTATTCCGTGACCTGTGAGCAGTGACATAACCTGAAAACACTTTCATGGCATTCCCCTAGACATGGAATTTCATTTCCCTGAAGACATCTCCTTGTGAAAAACCCTAAAAATAGCCTTTTCATCCTTGGCGCGACTAGCCTGTGTTATACCCGCGCCAATGGGGGAAATTCTTCAAAGAGGGAGTGCCAATTGGCGCTCTGTCTTAGAGTCGCACTCGCGCCAGGCTTAATAAAGGGTGTTTAAAAAAAATAAATGGTGGAAGATTGACTCCAACCAACTCCTGAACTTGTCTCTAAATTGAGTTGGGACGTTTGGCTCCGGTTTTCCATGTAGAGGAAGTAGTTTTCCACCTCTCATGGAAGCTTCCTCGAGGATAGGGCCAATCCCATGATTATAGGGATCCCAACTCCTCTTCCACCATCTATATAAGCTTGCCATTTCCCTTTGCAAGCTAGTCTCCAAAGTCTCCAAAGTCTCCAAGAATCTCCAAGAATCTCCAAGAGCCTTCATAGCCTAAAGATGTTGCAAGAGCTTTGATAGTCCTTATAGTGCCAAATCCATAGCAAGGAGATTGACGATTGAATAGAGAGGCTTGTCCCCATTCCCGACAAGCTTTACCGAGACGTATTCCGCTGACGACCCGCCGAAGGAAGGTTCAGCGTCAGAGCCTGGTTGTATTTTCCTTTGTATGAATTAATGATAAGCGACTATTGGTTATGGTTCCACTCGTATTGTTCATTATGATTATGAGTTGTGTCCTCTCTGACTGATACATAATTGCATATATCAGGTTTTACGCTTGTGTTTGTCGTGTTTATTATGTGTGCAGGTGTCCGATCGCGGCGAGCGAGAGGATTGTGATCTATTGGAGCAAGGAAACGGGAGCATCATCTCTTCTACGAATGACAACGTTGGACTTAAGGTAGGCCTTCTTCGCGATTTGGTTTATTGCAATTAGGAACTTGTGCCGTAGCATGTTATGATTGTTGCTAGACCCAATCTGGGCTAGTAGGGATCACCTCTGTTTGCAGAGGGGATTTACCTCCACAACAGCGTGGATGCTTTGAATTGTACATGTGCAGAATGTGTACAATCATTCTGTTGACAACCTCTGTCTGGCCATCTGTTTGGGGATGGAAAGTTGTGCACTTGGTGAGCTTGGTGTCCAACATTGACCAGAGGCTGGACCAAAATGTGCTGAGGAACCTACTATCCCGATCTGATATGATAGACTGTGGGATCCCAAAGTGCACCCAAGCTCGTTCAAAGAAGAGTTTAGCAGTGGCTTCTACTGTGATATTCTTCTTGCAGGCCACCATAATGGACATCTTCTAGAATCTGTCGAGGAACACGAAAACACAGTCATTTCCATGCTTAGTAGAAGTCAGGCTTGACATGTAATCCATGAAGATGGATTCCGAGGTCGACTAGGGGTAGGTAGCGGAGTATATAGGCCTTGCTTCTTAATGGTCGGTTTGGCAATGGCATAAGCAGTGCAGGATCTGATGTGCTTCCCGACATCCTTTCGAAGGTTCGGCCAATAGAAATACTTCTGCAGTAATGCTACTATTTTCTCGACCCCGAAATGCCCAGCGACTCGACTGTAATGTGCTTCCCATAGCATCTTGGCATGCTCGCTTGAAGGAACACAAAGGTGTCCCAGGTGACATAAAAGTGCATCTTGGAGGTGAAATTTTGAAACTTGCGTACCCCCCAAGAGTGCCTTGTAAGTGTGGCCGAATTCTGGGTCACTCTCGTAGAGAAGCGGCCAATTAGAAGTCTCGTGCCCACAAGAGTTGAGAACGGTGGTGAGTGCCACGATCGGTGGGCGGCTGAGGCAGTCTGCAACATTATTGGTGCTACCCTTCTTGTACTTGATGTTCAAATGAAACTGTTGCAGATATGTGGACCACTTATGATGGCGATCATTCTGCAACTTCCCTTGTGTCTGTATGAACTACAGGGGCCGGTGGTCTATGTGGATGATTGTTTCCTTCCCCAAAATGTAATGCTTCCATTTTCGACAAGCTTGCACAATGGAATACATTTATTTGTCATAAGTGGGATACTTGCGAACTGTGTCAGACAATGTCTCACTATGATATGCCACTGGATGTCCCTATTGAGTAAGAACTTCCCCAATAGCATAGTCGCAGGCATTGTCTCGATCTCAAATGAATGTTGTGTCCGGGTAATGTGATATATCGAAGCAATGAGGCGATTTTTTCAATTTTATGAATGCCTTCGTTGGTGGGCCGACCAAAAGAATTTTTGCTCGCTCTCCTTTGGTGACTCGACCTGGCGTCGCGTGATGAGAGAATTCCAACACGAATCCTGGCCGAGAAATTAGTGTACCCGCAAAGCCGCAAAGTTTCGTTATAGTGGTTGGGTCGTAATCCCGAATGATTTCGATCTTGTTGGATCCATGCACCCCTCTTTTCATCAATAATGTATCCCGGAGTATTGAACCTGGGTCATGCCAAAAGTGCACTTCTCCAAATTGGCACACAACTTGTGTTGCCGCAGTGCTTGGAGGACTTGTCGGATGTGGTGAAGGTGTTCTTCCCAAGTTTGGCTGAAGATCAGAATGTCATCCAAGTACACCACTACAAATGAGTTGGCGAATGGCCGCAAGATGTTGTCCATCATCCTCATGAAGGTTGCGGGAGCATTCGTCAACCCGAAAGGCATGACCAGCGATTCGAAAAGGCCTTCCTTGGCTTTGAAGGCAGTCTTCCACACATCGGAGGGTTCAATTGGTACCTGGTGATACCCAGACTTCAAGTCGATCTTGCTGAAATATTTTGCACCTTTGAGTTGGTCCAGAAGGTCATCAATCCATGGGATCGGGTACCTATTCCAGACAGTGATCTTGTTCAGCGCCCGATAGTTAATACAGAGTCTCCACATCCCATCCTTCTTCTGTACCAACATGATTGGGCTCCCATAGGGCGATGAACTTGGTTGGATGTGACCTTTATGCAGCAGCTCCTGAATCTGCCTCTTGATTTCATCGTTCTCCAGAACAGAGCGTCGATAGATCGGTCCATTGGGTAGTGGCGCACCTGGGGTCAGATCAATCGGGTGCTTGACCTGGCAGTGCAGAGGAACCCCTGTGGGTGAGGTGAAGATGTCTCCATACTCCTCCACGACCTTATCCATTTGTTGTTGTCATGCAGAGGGGCCCTGTCTGGAGGTCGTGGCCACAGTCTTCTTCTTGCCCTGGGGGCAGATCATCAGAAAAACGAATTTCCTGGTTTGGGAAATGAGTCATCGTATTGTTTGCGTTAACTCAAAGATATAGCTACAGAGCTGTACCTTCCGGGTATCTTTGTACAACTTATTTCAAAGTATCACGTTAACAACGTGCTCTCCCATATTGCTACGCATGACGCTTCCACAAGTATGGTTGTCCTAATAATACATCAAAAACATCAATAGGAGAAACATCACATAATACCTCATCCGTGAAGGGCTTGATGCTATAGGGAAGGCGGAACTGCTGGCTGACGCAGAGATCTTTTCCTTGGTGAAGACACTCGATAGTGTATGGATGTGGGTGAGTTGTGGTTGGCAAGCCCAACCGCTTCACAGCGTCTACTGAAATGAGGTTCTTTTGGCTCCCATTGTCGACAATGAACTGTACTTGGGAGCCCTTTACCCACATCTGGGAGTGGAAGAGACATTCCTCCTCTTATGGATCTTTTGGTTCCTCCTTTTGGATCTTCGTAGTGGAAACAGTGGCATTGGGCTCCGCATCAATAATCTGTTTCCCTTTGTCATTCCCCTTGTCAGGTTCTGATTCGCAGCCTGGAGGCGACCGACTCAGAAGCCCTCGTCTCGGCCACCAGCGACTGCTTGGCCCGACACTCACTTGTGTTGTGAGTGGAGCTCTTATGGAACTCACACCACTTTCCCATGTCCTTCTTTGGCTTTGCGGTGTTGTTCTTTGCTTGTGGCTTCGACAGGTTGTCTTGAGTTTCCATGCCTTGGCTCTGTCCTTTGTTCTGTGGTTTGGGAGCACCTTTCCCTTGCTTTTGATTCGCAGATCCAAAGTCTTGCTTCTTTTGTTTGAATTTCTGCTCAATCTTGGCAGCATACCTTTATGTCGTACCAAGCGAAGAGATGTTGAGGAACTCCATTTCCTCCTGAATGTATCTGTGAAGACAACTGTGATACTTTAGCACCAAATGTTTCTCTGAATGTTTGATACCCAACTTGGTGCGTAGGGTATGGAACAGATTCGTGCGTAGGGTATGGAACATATTCGTCAGCTCATGCACATCTTGATCCCTTTGTTGTCGTAGCGTGGTCCATTGTATGTATTTGTTCTCATAGCTCCCCACAGGATAGTATTGTTCCTTGATGGCATCTCGGAAAGAATTCCAAGTGGGTACGACCCAGAACAGAGAGGGTTCTGTCTAGTCCTTTTTCTCACAGTGGGTTTCCCACCAGTCCTTGACATGGGGGGCAGCTTTGAGGAGTGCAAAAATAATCTTCTCCCTGTCGGAAAAGTCATGAACCGAGAAATATCCTTCTAATAGATTCAACCATCTATCTATGGAATCTGCATCTATTTGACCCTCAAATATGGGAATGTCAAAATTTACTTGTACCTTAAAAGGAGTCGCACCTCCAGAGTGGCTGCTTGATGCAGATGCGTCATTGGTGGGCAGTCGTTGAAGGATATGGGCGAAGTTATCCATCATTGCATTCCTTTGTTTTTCGAGGGCCTCCTAGAGAAATATTTTGATAGGATGTCCTACTCCCTCATCTTTCTTTTCATCCCTCATGGGCGTCCGTCGAGGTTTGCGAGGCTGATCTTGCAAAGGTTCCACCAGATCTAGCCCTAACTCCTTATACCCCGACCTCGTTGGGGACACGCAAAGAAGGATCGAGAAAAAGCAGCATCGTTTTCCGCTGATACCATCGATTCGGATTTATGCAGAAAACAGACGAAATATATAAAATACAGTCACGAGATGCAAGAAATAATACTTCATTTCATTAATATCAAAGAACCGAAATTTGCTTACAAACATAATGGAAATAAAACTAGCTAGGTCACTGGTAGCTATCTCTAAGAAGAGATGTGGCAGCTACCAGCCTCTGAACTAAGTTACAATGAGGCTCAAGGGCCTATTTATTATTGAGAAACAATGGAAAATCCAAACAGTTGCATCAACCCCAGGAGAGAAGCGCCCAAACTGTGGCCCTGCTTGGGTAAAATTAGTGTTCGAACTGCCCGGAGCTGCACTGGGTAAGCTACTTATCCCCAGACAGATGTATCTATACCTCAAAGTAGAAAGATCTATCCAGGACTACAAATTTTGAGCATAGGCCTGTATATTTTTGCTCCCCATTTTTCCCAAAAACGTCGTTTAGGCCTCAAATGTTTGGAAGTTCAGGACCCGAAAAACTGCTAAAAATAGTAAGTTATGCCAAAACGGAAAAACTCAAAGAGAAAATGGTGGGGGCCCAAGTGGAATAGGCGGGTGGCCACCAATATCCACCTGGATCATTCCTCCCCCCTTAGGAAGCAATGGTCCCAATTGCGTTAAGTTCCTCCATGAGATGAGGAAATTTCTGCTGAACTTGGTCCCTGGTGAACCACTTTCCTTGGTGCAGGAGTTGGCCAGCTTTGACAACCCGATACAGTTGGATCTTCTGTTCTTGATTTGCATGTCCATGATACAATATGTGGTGGCCTGTTCCATGCAGTCTAGGTTTAACTCTGTTGGTGTGATTTTTTCTGCAATGTGAGAGGTGTCAAGTAGAGGTGGGAAGTAAGGACGAAGGTAATCCACATTGAATACTGGGTGCAGACCAAGGAATGGTGGAATATTGAGCTCGAAGGAATTGTTCCCTATAGCCTTGGTGATGGTGTACGGCCCGTATCGGAGCAGGCGAAGCTTGCGGTGGGGTCCAGTGAGGCGCTCCTTCTGTAAATGTAGCCATACTTTGTCGCCACCTGGAAGTTGTGTGGTACCCGGTGTTGATCATGGATTTGCTTGTACGTAGCATTGGCTCTGTCCAATATGTCATGAACCTGTTGGAATATGTGTTGAATGTGCTCGATGAAGATATTTTATTTGTCAACTTCAGACTAGACATGAGCCGAATCGGCCTCAGTAGGCGCAAATGGCATGGCTACGTCAATGGGACATAGTGGCTGGAATCCCAAGCCCACCTGAAAGGGGCTATGGCCGATTGAACTATGGAGAGCCCAGTTATAACTGTGTTGTACATAGGGGAGGCTCTCATCCCATGTGCGTGGATGCTTTGAATTGTACATGCGCAAAATGTGTACAATCATTCTGTTAACGACCTCTGTCTGGCCATTTGTTTGGGGATGGAAAGTTGTGGACTTGGTGAGCTTGGTGTCCAACATTGACCAGAGGCTGGACCAAAATGTGCTGAGGAACTTGCTATCCCAATCTGATATGATATACTATGGGATCCCAAAGTGCACCCACACTTGTTCAAAGAAGAGTTTAACAGTGGCTTCTGCTGTGATATTCTTCTTGTAGGCCGCCATAATGGCCATCTTCGAGAATCTGTTGACGACCACAAAAACACAGTCATTTCCATGCTTAGTAGAAGGCAGGCCTGACATGTAATCCATGGAGATGGATTCCCAAGGTCGACTAGGGTAGGTAGCGGAGTATATATGCCTTGCTTCTTGATGGTCGGTTTGGCAATGGCATAAGCAATGCAGGATCTGATGTGCTTCCCGACATCCTTTTGAAGGTCTAACCAATAGAAATACTTCTGCAGTACTGCTACTGTTTTATCGACCCCGAAATGCCCAGCGAATCGACTATAGTGTGCTTCCCATATCATCTTAGCATGCTCGCTTGAAGGAACACAAAGGTGTCCCAGGAGACATAAAAGTGTATCTTGGAGGTGAAAATTTGGAACTTGCGTACCCCCCAAGAGTGCCTTGTAAGTGTGGCCGAATTCTGGGTCACTCTCTTAGAGAAACGACCAATCAGAAGTCTCGTGCCCACAAGAGTTGAGAACGGTGGTGAGTGCCACGATCGGTGGGCGGCTGAGGCACTCTGCAACATTATTGGTGATACCCTTCTTGTACTTGATGTTCAAATGAAACTGTTGTAGATATGTGGACCACTTCTGATGGCGATCATTCTACAACTTCCCTTGCATTTGTATGAACTACAGGGGCCGATGGTCTGTGTGGATGATTGTTTCCTTCACCAGAATGTAATGCTTCCATTGTCGACAAGATTGCACAATGGAATACATTTTTTTGTCATAAGTGGGATACTTGCGAACTGTGTCAGAAAATGTCTCACTGTGATATGCCACTGGATGTCCCTGTTGAGTAAGAACTACCCTAATAGCATAGTCAGAGGCATCTGTCTCAATCTCAAATGGTTGTTGCAAGTCTGGTAATGTGAGCACTGGGGCAGAACAGAGGCGATTTTTCAATTCTGTGAACGCCTTCTGTTAAGGTTTTGACCAAAATAATTTTTCTCTCGCTCCTCCCTTGGTGACTTGAATCAAGGGCCAAGTGATATGAGAGAATCCCAACACGAACCTACGGTAGAAATTAGCAAGACCCAGAAAGCTGCGAAGCTCTGTTATAGTGGTTGGGGCTGGCCAATCCTGAATGACTTTGATCTTGGTCAGATCCACATGCACCCCTCTTTCATCAATAATTTATCCCAGATATTGAACCTGGGTCATGCCAAAAGTGCACTTCTCAAAATTGGCACACAAATTGTGTTGCCGCAGTGTTTGGAGGACTTGTCGGATGTGGTGAAGGTGCTCT
Organism: Pinus albicaulis; assembly: GCA_034641835.2. Classification (NCBI taxonomy): domain Eukaryota; kingdom Viridiplantae; phylum Streptophyta; class Pinopsida; order Pinales; family Pinaceae; genus Pinus; species Pinus albicaulis. The sequence continues at coordinate 147,980,802 of CM076569.1, forward strand.
TCCCATGTCTGGCTGAAGATCAGAATGTCATCCAAGTACACCACTACAAATGAGTTGGTGAATGGCTGCAAGATGTTGTCCAACATCCTCATGAAGGTTGCAGGAGCATTCGTCAACCCGAAAGGCATGACCAGCCATTCGAAAAGGCCTTCCTTGGCTTTGAAGGCAGTCTTCCACACATCGAAGGGTTCAATTGGTACTTGGTGATACCCAGACTTCAAGTCGATCTTGCTGAAATATTTTGGACCTTTGAGTTGGTCCAGAAGGTCATCAATCTGTGGGATCGAGTACCTATTTTGGACAATGATCTTGTTCAGCACTCGATAGTCAATACAGAGTCTCCACGTCCTATCCTTCTTCTGTACCAACACGATCGGGCTCCCATAGGGCGATGAACTTGGTCGGATATGACCTTTATACAGCAGCTCCTGAATATGCCTCTTGATTTCATTTTTCTCCAGAACAGAGCGCCGATAGATCGGTCCATTGGGTAGCGACACACCTTGGGTCAGATCAATCGGGTGCTTGACCTGACAGTGCAGAGGAATGTTCCCCTGTGGGTGAGGTGAAGATGTCCCCGTACTCCTCCACAACCTTATCCATTTGTTGTTGTCGTGTAGAGGAGCCCTGTCTGGAGGTCGTGGCCACAGTCTTCTTCTTGCCCTGGGGGTGGATCACCAGGAAAATGAATTTCTTGGTTTTGGAAATGAGCTTACTGCATTGTTTTACAAAGAACCAACATATGGACACAGTAGGTATACTCGGTATCCTCACAACTTATTTCCAAAGCAACAACAATAACAGGCCGAGCAGTATGTTATTACATGACGTCTCCACAAGTATGGTATTATGGTTGTCCCACAATACATCAAAACATCAATATGAAACATCGCCACATAATACCTCATCCGTGAAGGGCTTGATGCTATAGGGAAGGCGACACTGCCGGCTGATGCGGAGATCTCGTCCTTGGTGAAGCCACCCGATGGTGTATGGATGTGGGTGAGCTGTGGTCGGCAAGCCCAACCGCTTCACGTCGTCTGCTGAAATGAGGTTCTTTTGGCTCCCATTGTCGACAATGAACTGTACAGGGGAGCCCTTTACCCACATCTGGGAGTGGAAGAGACGTTCCTCCTCCTCTGGATCTTCCGGTTCCTCCTTCTGGACCTTTGTAGTGGCAACAGCGGCGTTGGGCTCCGCATCAATAATCTGTTTCCCTTTTTCATTCCCCTTTTCAGGTTCTGATTCGGAGTCGGAGCATGCATCTGACTCAGAAGCCCTCATCTCGGCCACTAGCGACTGCTTGGCCCGACACTCACTTGTGTTGTGAGTGGAGCTCTTATGGAACTCACACCACTTTCCCGTGTCCTTCTTTGGCTTTGTGGTGCTGTTCTTTTCTTGTGGCTTCGATGAGTTGTCTTTAGCCGCCATGCCTTGGCTCGGTCCTTTGTTCTGCGGTTTGGAAGCACCTTTCCCTTGCTTTTGATTCGCAGATCCAAAGTCTCGCTTCTTCTGCTTGAATTTCTGCTCAATCTTGGCAGCATACCCGTATGCCGTACCAAGCGAGGAGATGTCAAGGAACTCCATTTCCTCCTGAATGTATCCTGCAGCACACAATCGTGACACTTTAGCACCAGTTTTCTCTCGAATCTGACCAATACCAAGGAAAGGGTATGGGAACATTCGTCACCTCATTAACATCTTGAGATCCCTTTGTTGTCGCAGTCATGGTCCATTGTATGTACTTGTCCTCACAGCCCCCCCCAGATATATTGCTCCTTAATGGCGTCTCTAAAGAATCCTGGCAAATGCATCGGAATAGATAGGGTTTGTCTCGCTCCTTTCACGTTAGTTTCCCACCAAATTTTGTATGGGGGGGCAACTTTTGAGGAGCAGCAACACCCTCCTGCCGGAAAAGTCACAACTAAGAACATCTTCATAGATTCAAACATATATTCACGAAGATTTTGTGAACTATTTATATTCCCAAATATGGGAATGCCAAAATTTACTTGTACCTTAAAAGGAGTCGCACCTCTAGAGTGGATGTTGGATGCAGATGCACCGCCGGTGGGCAGTCGTTGAAGGATCTGGGCAAAGTTATCCATCATCGCGTTCCTTTGTTTTTCAAGGGCCTCCTCAAGAAATATTTTGATAGGATATCCTGCTCCCTCATCTTTCTTTTCATCCCCCATGGGTGTCCTTCGGGGTTTGCGAGGCTGATCTTGTAAGGGTTCCACCAGATTGAGCCCTAACTCCTTATACCCCGACCTCATTAGGGACATGCAAAGAAGGATCGAGAAACGAACGTTCGATACCACCATCCGTATTTACAGGAATGCAACAGTAACAAACATATAACCATAAATACAGATGCAAAGGATATAACACTATTCATTAATATCAAAGAACTGAAATTTGCTTACAGACAGAATGGAAATAAAACTAGCTAGGGCGCTGGTAGCTATCTCTGAGAAGAGATGTGGCGGCTACAGGCCTCTGAACTGCATTACAATGAGGCTCGAGGGCCTATTTATCATTTAGAAACAATGGGAAATCCTAAACAGCCAAAACCCTAACCCTAGGAGATGAAGCGCCAAAACTATGGGCCCCGTTTGGGTAAATTGGTGTTTCAACTTTCCGGGGACGTAACTTTGGCATACGATCTACGTTTGACACACACCATACCTCGTTAGAAAGATCTATCTGAGAAATACAAATTTTGAGTGGGAAACATCAATCCACGGGCCCATGTTGCTTCCCGTTTTCCCAAAAAACGTCGTTTAGGGCCTCAAAACGGCTCCAAAAGTTCAGGACTCGAAAAACTGCTAAAAATAGTAAGTTGTGCCGAAACTGAAAAAATGAAAGAGGAAATGGTGGGGCCCCAAGTGGAATAGGTGGGTGACCACCAATATCCACTTGGATCATTCCTCCCCCCTTAGGAAGCAATGGTCCCCATTCCGTTAAGTTCCTCCATGAGATGAGGAAATTTCTGCTGAACTTGGTCCCTGGTGAACCACTTTCCTTGCTGCAAGAGTTGGCCAGCTTTGACAACTCGATATAGTTGGATCTTCTGTTGGCGAGTGTTCTTGATTTGCATGTCCGTGATACAATATGTGGTGGCCTGTTCCATGCAGTCTGGGTTTAACTCTGTTGGTGTGAGTTGTTCTGCAATGTCAGAGGTGTCCAATAGAGGTGGGAAGTAAGGACGAAGGCAATCCACATTGAATACTGGGTGCAGACCAAGGAATGGTGGAATACTGAGATCGAAGGCATTGTTCCCTACAACCTTGGTGAGGGTGTACGACCCATATCAGAGCAAGCGAAGCTTGCGGTGGGGTCCAGTGAGGTGCTCCTTCTGCAAATGTAGCCATACTTTGTCGCTCACCTGGAAGTTGTGTGGCACCTGGTGTTGATCATGGCATTGCTTGTACGTAGCATTGGCTCTGTCCAATATGTCATGAACCTGTTGGCGGATGTGTTGAATGTGATCAATGAAGCTATTTGCTTTGTCAACTTCAGACTGGACATGAGCTGAATCGGCCCGAGTAGGCGCAAATGGCATGGCTACGTCAATGGGACATAGTGGCTGGAATCCCAAGCTCACCTGAAAGGGGATATGGCCGATTGAACTATGGAGAGCCCGATTATAACTGTGTTGTACATAGGGGAGGCTCTCATCCCATATGTGTGTATGCTTTGAATTGTACATGCACAGAATGTGTACAATCATTCTGTTGACGACCTCTGTCTGGCCTTCTATTTGGGGATGGAAAGTTGTGGACTTGGTGAGCTTGGTGTCCAACATTGACTAGAGGCTGGACCAAAATGTGCTGAGGAACCTGCTATCCCGATCTGATATGATAGACTGTGGGATCCCAAAGTGCACCCACACTCATTCAAAGAAGAGTTTAGCGGTGGCTTCTGCTGTGATATTCTTCTTGCAGGCCGCCATAATGGCCATCTTCGAGAATCTGTCGACGACCACAAAAACACAGTCATTTCCATGCTTAGTAGAAGGCAGGCCCGACATGTAATCCATGGAGATGGATTCCCAAGGTCGACTATGGGTAGGTAGAGGAGTATATAGGCCTTGCTTCTTGATGGTCGGTTTGGAAATGGCACAAGCAGTGCAGGATCTGATGTGCTTCTCGACATCCTTTCGAAGGTTCGGCCAATAGAAATACTTCTGCAGGATTGCTACTGTTTTCTCAACCCCGAAATGCCCAACGACTCGACTGTAGTGTGCTTCCCATATCATCTTGGCACGCTCGCTTGAAGGAACACAAAGGTGTCCCAGGTGACATAAAAGTGCATCTTGGAGGTGAAAATTTGGAACTTGCGTGCCCCCCAAGAGTGCCTGGTAAGTGTGGCCGAATTCTGGGTCACTCTCATAGAGAAGCGGCCAATCAGAAGTCTCGTGCCCACAAGAGTTGAGCACGGTGGTGAGCGCCACGATCGGTGGTCGGCTGAGGCAGTCTGCAACATTATTGGTGCTACCTTTCTTGTACTTGATGTTCAAATGAAACTGTTGCAGATATGTGGACCACTTCTGATGGAAATCATTCTGCAACTTCCCTTGTGTCTGTATGAACTACAGGGGTTGGTGGTCTGTGTGGATGATTGTTTCCTTCCCCAAAATGTAATGCTTCCATTGTCGACAAGCTTGCACAATGGAATACATTTCTTTGTCATAAGTGGGATACTTGCGAACTGTGTCAAACAATGTCTCACTGTGAAATGCCACTGGATGTCCCTGTTGAGTAAGAACTGCCCCAATAGCATAGTCAGAGGCATCTGTCTCGATCTCAAATGGTTGTTGCAAGTCTGGTAAAGTGAGCACTGGGGCATAACAGAGGCGGTTTTTCAGTTCTGTGAACGCCTTCTGTTGAGGTTCCGACCAAAAAAATTTTGCTCTTGCTCCTCCCTTGGTGACTTGACTCAAGGGCCAAGTGATATGAGAGAATCCCAACACGAACCTCCGATAGAAATTAGCAAGACCCAGAAAGCTGCGAAGCTCTGTTATAGTGGTTGGGGCTGGCTAATCCCGAATGACTTGGATCTTGGCTGGATCCACATGCACCCCCCTTTCATCAATAATGTATCCCAGATATTGAACCTGGGTCATGCCAAACGTGCACTTCTCCAAATTGGCACACAACTTGTGTTGCCGCAGTGTTTGGAGGACTTGTCGGATGTGATGAAGGTGGTCTTCCCAAGTCTTGCTGAAGATCAGAATGTCATCCAAGTACACCACTACGAATGAGTTGGTGAATGGCCGCAAGATGTCGTCCATCATCCTCATGAAGGTTGCGGGAGCATTTGTCAACCCGAAAGGCATGACCAGCCATTCAAAAAGGCCTTCCTTAGCCTTGAAGGCAGTCTTCCACACATCAGAGGGTTCAATTGGTACCTGGTGATACCCAGACTTCAGGTCGATCTTACTGAAATATTTTGCACCTTGGAGTTGGTCCAGAATGTCATCAATCCGTGGGATTGGGTACCTATTCCGGACAGTGATCTTGTTCAGCGCCCGATAGTCAATACAGAGTCTCCACGTCCCATCCTTCTTCTGTACCAACACGATCGGGCTCCCACAGGGCGATGAACTTGGTCTGATGTGACCTTTCTGCAACAGCTCCTGAATCTGCCTCTTGATTTCATCATTTTCCAGAACAGAGCGTCGACAGATCGGTCCATTGGGTAGTGGCGCACCTGGGGTCAGATCAATCGGGTGCTTGACCTGGCAGTGCAGAGGAACCCCTGTGGGTGAGGTGAAGATGTCCTCGTACTCCTCCACGACCTTATCCATTTGTTGTTGTCGTGCAGAGGGGCCCTGTCTGGAGGTCGTGGCCACAGTCTTCTTCTTGCCCTGGGGGCGGATCATCAGGAAAACAAATTTCCTGGTTTGGGAAATGAGCTTACTACATTGTTTTGCAGTAACCAAAGAGATAGTCGTAGGAGGTGGTACCTCTGGTATCCTGTACAACTTATTTCCCAAAGTAATAATAACAGCACGAGTTCGAGACTCATACACAGCATGACGCTTCCACAAGTATGGTTTTCCTAATAATACATCAGAAACATCAATAGGAGCAACGTCACATAATACCTCATCCGTGAAGGGCTTGATGCTATAGGGAAGGCGACACTGCTGGCTGACGCGGAGATCTCATCCTTGGTGAAGCCACCCGATGGTGTATGGATGTGGGTGAGCTGTGGTCGGCAAGCCCAACCGCTTCACGGCATCTGCTGAAATGAGGTTCTTTTGGCTCCCATTGTCGACAATGAACTGTATCGGGGAGCCCTTTACCCACATTTGGGAGTGGAAGAGACATTCCTCCTCCTCTGGATATTTCGGTTCCTCCTTCTAGATCTTAGTAGTGGCAACAGTGGTGTTGGGCTCCTCATCAATAATCTGTTTCCCTTTGTCATTCCCCTTGTCATGTTCTGATTCAGAGTCGGAGCATGCATCTGACTCAGAAGCCCTCATCTCGGCCACCAGCGACTGCTTGGCCTGACATTCACTTGTGTTGTGAGTGGAGCTCTTATGGAACTCACACCACTTTCCCGTGTCCTTCTTTGGCTTTGCAGTGTTGTTCTTTGCTTGTGGCTTCGACAGGCTGTCTTGAGTTGCCATGCCTTGGCTCTGTCCTTTGTTCTATGGTTTGGAAGCACCTTTCCCTTACTTTTGATTCACAGATCCAAAGTCTCCCTTCTTCTGTTTGAATTTCTGCTCAATCTTGGCAGCATATCGGTATGCCGTAACAAGCGAAGATATGTCGAGGAACTCCATTTCCTCCTGAATGTATCTGTGTCGACAACTGCGATACTTTAGCACCATATGTTTCTCTGAATATTTGATACCCAACTTGGTGCGTAGGGTATGGAACAGATTCGTCAGCTCATGCACATCTTGATCCCTTTGTTGTCGCAGCGTGGTCCATTATATGTACTTGTCCTCATAGCTCCCCATGGGATAGTATTGTTCCTTGATGGCGTCTCGGAAAGAATTCCAAGTGGGTACGACCCATAATAGAGAGGGTTCTGTCTCGTCCTTTTTTTACAGTGGGTTTCCCACCAGTCCTTGACATGGGGGGCAACTTTGAGGAGTGCAAAAAAAATCTTCTCCCTGTCGGAAAAGTCATGAACCGAGAAATATCCTTCTAATAGATTGAACCATCTATCTACGAAATCTGCATCTATTTGACCCTCAAATATGGGAATGTCAAAATTTACTTGTACCTTAAAAGGAGTCGCACCTCCAGAGTGGCTGCTGGATGCAAATCTTGTAGGTGGGCAGTAGTTGAAGGATCACAGGCAAAGTTATCCATCATCGCGTTCCTTTGTTTTTCGAGGAGCTCCTCGAGCAAATTTTGATAGGATCTCCTGCTCCCTCATCTTTCTTTTCATCCCCATGGGCGTTCGTCGGGGTTTGCAAGGTTGATCTTGCGAGTTCCACGGATCGAGCCCCTATCCTTATACCACGACCTCGTTGGGGACATGCAAGGATCGAGAAAAAGCGGAGGCCAGCTACGATATAGACCAGTCCAGTTATGCAGGAATGCAACAGAATAAACATATAACCACAAATACAGAGATGTAGCGGAAATAATACTTCATTTAATTAATATCAAAGAACTTAAATATGCTTACAGACAGAATGGAAATAAAACTAGCTAGGGCGCTAGTAGCCATCTCTGAGAAGATATGTGGCGGCTACAAGCTTCTGAACTGAGTTACAATGAGGTTCGAGGGCCTATTTATTATTTAGAAACAATGGGAAATCCTAAACAGCCAAAACCCTAACCCTAGGAGATGAAGTGCCAAAACTATGGGCCCCGTTTGGGTAAATTAGTGTTTCAACTTCCCGGGGACGTAACTTTGGCATACGATCTCCGTTTGACGCGTACCATACCTCGTTAGAAAGATCTATCCGAGGACTACAAATTTTGAGTGAGAAATAGTGGTTCATGTTGCTCCCCGTTTTCCCAAAAAACGTCGTTTAGGGCCTCAAAATGGCTCTGGAAGTCCAGGACCCGAAAAACTTCTAAAAATAGTAAGTTGTGCCGAAACTGAAAAACTGAAAGAGACAATGGTAGGGCCCCAAGTGGAATAGGCGGGTGACCACCAATATCCACTTTGATCATTGTGTCGCATGGGTTAGAAAAATGTATAAAATGTACCAATATTTCAATATTTGTAGTTAAAATAGTCATTCATTGTAAATTTAACTTTTAGTTCATTTTTACTATTTCTTTCATTTTTCACTAATGGTCCTACAAAATGTCCAAGCTAAATTGTACAATAAAAGAAAAAAAAAATATTTTGGGATATTGGTAATTTACTTCAATTTGTTATTTTAAAACAAATTTCCAAGGCCGAAATCTCAAAATTGAAGAGTGGTTGTAGTTCAATTTGTTGGATGGTTAATCCCACGTGGGCTCCACTTCTCACCACATCCTCTCTTCCAAAAATCCTGATTTTAAAAAGCCGAAATAAAAGTGCGATTGCGAAATTGCGATATCGCAATTTCTCTTAAACACCTCAAGCTCGTCCCTTTAAATCATGTGATGTGCGATTTTGGTTTATGCGAGGGGTTATTTATTTTTAACATAAAGTTCAAAACTCCTTATGACTCCCGCTCACCTCACGCTCACCTCACTCATCCTCATGTCACTTTCCGTCCACCTCACCTCCACTCCTTATCTCTCCACCGTATCCCTCCATTACTTCCTCACCTCTCCTCCTCTCTTATAACTCAATTCTCCCGTGAATGTATTAAAACTTTTATATTTCAGATTTTTTTTTTTTTTTTTTTTTTTTAATATTATAATTTTATATATTAATTATATATTTTTTATATAATAATATAATAGTATTTTAATTAATCATTAAATTAATTTCTTTTAAATTATTTAATTCTGTTTAATTAAGATTTGTAATTAATTAAAATTAATAACGGAATTACAGTCAATTAGCATTAATTAATTAATAATTATAATCTAATTTAAGATTATAATTTAATTAAAAAATTCTGATTTTTAGCCCAAGCAACAAAAATTCCATAATTCTGGCTATTTTAATATACCAACTTTGGAAGCTCATAAATTGAGTTTTCCTTGACCAAATGAGGCCCAAGACGGTTCATTGGATAGATAAAAACATGGAGCTTATTTATGAAGTGGTTTCATTTCCAGATTTGATCATTTATTGGGTCTAAAATGCAACAAAAGATCAAGATTCGATTTTTTTAACAAAACTAATTTCTGAGTTTAATTTTTTGCATTTTCATTTGCCCACAACTTCTTGAGTGCAGATCCATTCGTAAATGATATTTTTGGCGAATTAGATCATCACATGCATCAATAGAAAGCTTAGATTTCCTTTTCAATTATTTTTTTAATTAAGTTTTGATTATATTTATTTTAATTTTAGATTGACATTTTAGTTTTATTTTTACATTTTAATTTTGTTTTGATTTATTTTTGCAGGAAAACAGTTGAAGAGATGAGGAAAAGAATATCTCAATCAATGAAAATGTTCCAGCAATTGAAGAATATGATTTTGAGCCAATTAAAATTAATTGAGCAGAACCACTCTTCAACAAAATTTCTATTGAATAATTCTTTTGTAAATATTATAAATAGTAGATTGCAGACTGTAATAGGGGCTCCTCTTCTTTGCAATTCTAGAATTATTGAAGGCACTATTGTCTAGAGGATTTAGAGGTGTAGGGTAGAGGAGAGAAAACTTAGATCTGGGGGATTATTGAGGATTTTTCTTTTGCATTCTGAATTATATATGGAGAACAGAGTTTGTACTTCTACAACTCTTGTTTTAAAAGCATAAATTCAAGATTTGTAAAGGACTGAATCGAGACCGGAGTCAGATAAATGGTTTCAATAAATTGGTATTTATAATACTAATGTTTTAAATACTGGTTTCATTTCATGATAGCAGAAATGTGTCATTTTATTCATATTTGCGCAGTTTTGTCGGTACGAGTAATTCGCCTCAATTATATGTTATTATTTATCTCTACTCTTATGGGTTGAATTCAAATTTCTGAGTAACTATTTAATCAAAAATATGTCTTTTAATATTGATTAAATAAACAATGTTATGTTGTGAACTTTTTTCGCATATTATTGTTTAATTATTCGAATTACTGATTTAACAAGCAATATCATTTTTGTGAACTATTTCCTAAATGTTGTTGGTTGATTACCTTAGTTGAGAGGTCTTTGAATAGGATGTGTTTCGGTATTCATAATATCGGTTAATTGAAATTCTTCGTTAGCTTTATATTCATTATAAACCAGATATATCTAAATCCCAATTATTTAAAATATCTTGCTCTTAGTTGGGTTAGATCTGCACCTGCCTAATTGAGATAGGATTAGGATAATTTTATCTTTTGCTTGCATTTTAGAATAATTTTGCATTTAGATTTAATTCCACATTTCTAGAAGTCCTCTTCCTAAAGAGGCAAAACTTTATTTGTGGTTTGGCTGAGCCCCAATTTAGCTCAAGGATCACTCTCTTGCCTGATCAACAAGAAAAATGGTTTGATGTCTCTTTCCCATTGGTAGACAAAAGTTATATTTTAAGCCAATGGAGATTGAGAGAAGGTAACTGGACCTAGTTAAACCAGTCAGAGTCACCATTCCAAACGAAAAAGGATTTGCTTTAAGGTCCTGATCAGGTGGTCATCCACCATGTTGTTGCAACGAATTTTGAGGCTTCAACATTTTGGCGCGAGGAGGGCCCGAGACTTGTTTTCCTTTGGAGTCTTTGTATTCAAACATTTTATTTTTATTACAATGGCTCCTCTAAAACTTCCAATTTGGAGTTGTAATTCTGGACGTGCATCTTCCAATACTCCACCAGAAATAGTAAGACACTTGTCTCAGGTAAAGTTTAACGGAAAGAGGAATAATTCTGCATTTAATCATACTTTTCAATTCATTCAAAAATTTTCAAATTCTAATTTTCATGATATTGATGACGATATTTTATGCAGGATTTTTACTCTTACATTCTTGACAAAAGCTAGAAGCTGGTGTCAATCACTTCCAGTTGCCTCAATTCAAAGTTTGGATCAATTTATTACAATCTTTCTTTGTAAATTTGATGGCTATATCTACGAATAGGTATGCGACGAAATTGAAGGTTTACAAAGGTTTCAAAATGAACCTTTGTTTGATTTTACCATTAGATTTCATTTAAATTGTTTAAAATTTAAAATTGAAGATAAATATTCGAAAGAAGAATTATTAGATTGTTTTGAACATATTTGCTCTCTTCCTTCCATTCATAATCCATGTGAAATTATTTCAAGCTTTGATCAATCTCCTTCTAATTTCATTGATATAATTTAGAATTCTAATATGGAGGTACAAACAAATGATGTTCAAGTAGCCTCTATTTTGTATGATCAATTCCTTCAATTAGTGTGCACACTTCTTATAGTATTGGTAAAGATCAAGGTGCATCTTCACATGTCAATGAATCTCAATCACAAAGCTTGGAAAATTTCACTATTCAAACGCAAAAAGATACTAGCAACACTCTTAAAGAAGATACCACTTTAAAATCTGAAAGTCAATGTAAATTAGAATTAGAAAATCAGAGAAAAATCTGGCAAGTACAAGCAACGATAAAAGTTTCAATAATACACAATCTGCTGTACAAATTTCTGAATTCTTTTATGATGAGAAAATTCAAAATTCAGGATAACAAAGCAACATTCTTCAAGAAAGCACAATTATCTAAGGAAGTGATCTTAAACTTGAAATTTGCAATGAAGAAAATGCACAAGGGTTCTCAAATAGAGTGATATGAAAATGAATGCTAGTTATTGCTGTGCTAGTGCCATTTCAGATATAAAATTTTCTTTGCTTTGTTTTACTTATCCTTCATAGGTTTGTTTATGGGCATGTGATTTTCAAACAACGTACTTAGTGAAATTATGAGCTTGTCATAAGCTTAAAAAGCATAATTTTAAATGACAGAACATAAGCAATATCAAACACAACAAACACACATAACATAGCTTAACACAAAGAATTTTGATAAAGGAGTTCACCCCTCCTGGGCTACATCTCCTTGGTCCAGCTTCATAGTGTGACCTTTGTATTAGCTTTTGTTGAGATTCAACAAGATGATGATCCTAGTGAAAAATAAGCACCTACACTAGGTGGGGCCCATAGGCTATTTTTAGGTGTATGTCTATTTTTAGAATGTTGAGGAAAATCTATTTATAACGGGAGTCTGTTTATAGATGGTTGAGAAAATTCTTCTTACAGATGACTTTGTATTTTTAGATATATGGGCGAAGTCTATTTATAGATCACATGTCTAAAAATAGAATGCATGTCGATTATTATTAGCCCTTAATAACAATTAGACAAAAAATAATAATTTATTCTCTTGATGCACTTGATTTCAGTTAACTGATGTGGCAAACCAGTTGATTGAAGGAATTACGAGTTCCAAGGTTGGTTGGTGGGACATGCACAATGGACTTTGTTGTAACTGAGTGATACAAAGTTATAACAGAGTTGGATGTGTAGTTATTGAACCATGTGCGCGCGAATAGTTGTTAAGTGTTGGGCCCATGGCCCTTTGGTGAAGGCTTCCGGGTATGAAGGGGGAGGTCACAGGTTCAAGTCCCAGACCTCAACCCCATATCATATTTTTTTTATAACGAACTTTGAACCATAACATAATTAATTAACTCTTTGGCATGCGGATTGAAATTGGAATACATGGAATTTGAACTATGTTAAATTAAAAATGCGGATTTTCATATATATCTAATTTTAACATTTAAGTAAAATATATATACTAATTTTATGCAGGGGCTTGTCACACAAGCTTGCTTGCAACCGCTCTACAGGCGGACTGGCCTTGATAAGCTTCTTCTTGTCATTAATCTCTCAAAATTCCTTTATGTGAACCCATACACGAACCTACTCCACCTTCTCGCAACTAGCGGCCTTTCACACGGCTTCCCTCGCCTTCATACGACCTTGGCGTCCCTCAGTGTTTGGTGAACCTCTGGCGAACTTTCAGTGAATTATGAGAGAGACAATACTATCTTATCAGACAATTTTAACAGATCAGAGTGTACAGTACTGAAATGTGGAACATGAAACTTTTTCTCTCTTTATTGATTTCAGAATAAGCTTTTACATTGGAAAAATGAACTCGGAATTTCTCACAGAGATAGACTGCAGCAGCATTTACCGGACTTTAACTTCTCAATGAATGAGAGAGCATACCGGAAGCTACCTGGCTGGTTGCAGACTCTGTCTAAGAAATTTTAAAACACACTAAACATTTACAGACTCAATTCTAAAGATCTCGCCACTTTAGATTCACAATAGGCTCACAGGTCCTGATGTGCAGGATGGTCAGATCAAACTCTAAGACTTGGCTTTTGATCTTCGTGATGCAAGTAGTTCGAGAATTACCTCGCCGTTGCAGAGCAGGAAGCTCAGAATTCGACTCAAAACCAAAAATGACTCTAACACCCTCTAACTCCGAATGCCGAATGAATGAGCCTAACCCTCCTTATATAAGAAAAGAGGGGGGACAATCAATCAATTCGGATTGTCCTAAGTCTGATGACGTGGAGGAGGAATAATTGTTTTCGGGTAACACTGAAGTGACATCCGCACATAGATTCCTTTCTCTGGACTCATACATGTGAATGTGTGTGAAGTACACATTGGATACCTTTTAGTACAAAGGCCCATGAGGAAAAAACGATAATTATTTACATTGAGGATGCTTTTTAACTGGAAAAAGCCCTCGAGAAAAATCCGTTCACTGTAATCCTGTGACTGGGAGACAAAACAAAGTGGAGAATTTTGTCAGTGGAGTCCACGAGAACCACTTGTACTGCTTTCTGGTAGATCATCAAGGATTTGGATACCAGGGTATCTATATTTATAATTTTCATCCCATGCCTTGGTATAGATCCTTCTTACAATCATTGGTTTGTTCAGAATTATTTGATGCTTTATTTTTGTCAAAACTAACCAATAATTGTGTTGCATCATATGCTGCTTCAAAATTAGTGTACCATCTATCCGTAACAATTCTCTGACGTTTGGGGGCTTTTATATCAATGATATCATCAAATTTAAGAGAGAGATACCTTCTGCGCGTTCTAAGTTACGCTAGGGTTTCTGCTGCGTGACTGCCCCTGCGGCGGCCGACCTCAGGCCTTTCCTATGGAGACGCTGGGTCCTTCTAAGGATCCGCCTTCTTCTCCTGCCATCAACGTTTTCAACCAGCTTCTTGCCGGTTTGCCTCAGAAGAAAAGAAGCGAAGCTTCCAAATTTGTTAAGAAGCTCGATGAAATTCCTGAGATCTCTTTGCCTCCGGAGGCCCCCATTCAAGTAGCTTTATCTTTGGCTGATCGTGGTATCATTGGCCAATTCACGGGACTGTGGCCTTCTCCAAAAACTACTGAGCAATGGGTTAATAGGAACTGGGCTCCTCTAATCAAGGAAAATGTCACCTCTTACTTTCTGGGGCGAGGGTACTTCCTCTTTGAATTTTCCTCCAAAGAAGACAAAGATTTGATCTTTCAAAATGGGCCGTATTTCATGGGTTCTCAAGGCCTCTATCTGAACAAATGGACTTCGGAATTTGATCCGGCTGTCGATGTTCCCAAGGCTATCCCGGTGTGGGTTCGTCTTCCAAATCTGCCAGTTCACTGCTGGAACTGAGATTCCTTGAAGCACATTGGAAACACTCTCGGGAAATTCATAGATCGGGCAAACAACAAGGACCAGTACGACTATGCCAGGATATGCGTAGAAGTAGATCTAGAGGTTGGTCTTCCAGAGGCTATCAAAATCAAAGTCGGCAGCTGGTCCCATGTGCAGATCTTGGACTATAAGAAACTGCCGTTCAAATGTAGGAAATGCCATGTTCACGGTCATTATGCTAGAAACTGTCCGTCCAACGCAGAGCCAGAGAAAGGGACTGAAGAGGGTTGGAACCAAGTCAAGCGAGCAAAAACCAATCACAAAGGGCAAAAACCGGGAGGACCCTCTGGAAAAGGCCCTCTACAGGCTAATGTTCAACGCCCCCCTCCCAAAAAGGCGCAAGAAAACAAATTTGACCCACTAAGCCAGCAGACAGAAGCTATTCAGGAAACCGAGACCCAAAATCCATCTTCTCCAAGCATAGGTACTCCCTCAGCCTCCCTCAAAGGAACAAGTGCCAAAGATCCCAAAGGTATGACTTTATAAGATGAGGAAGAAGAGCAGGAAATAGACGAGTCAGAGGAGGAAGGAGAAATAGGAGAATCCCAAACCTTGATACGAAGATCTACAAGAGGCCGCAAAACTGATAAGGAAAAAAGAGAGCATGAGACTTATAAAGATAAGCTACAGGGCAGCCAGCCAACTCTGGAAAAAATTCTAGCCTCAAAGTCTAGGATGTTGAAAAATCAGCCCCAAGGCTCCAAGGGAGCCCACCAGAAACATAAATAATGAAGGTAATCTCTTGGAACTGTAGAGGTATGGGGAGTAAAGTTAAGGAAGAAGCCATGAGAAGCTTAATAAGAACAGAAACTCCAGACATACTTCTCGTCCAGGAGACTAAGCTGGAAGACGTAGTCTTCCTGCAAGCAAGCAAGAAACTATGGTTCAAGAGTGAAGCAAGAGCAATCTCTGCCCGAGGCGCATCGGGAGGGATTGACACTCTATGGAAACCCAGCAAATTTGCAGTCACCTTTGAGGCTAGTAATACTCACTGGTTGCTGCTGAAAATGCAGAATCTGGATACTAAGGAAATCCTTTGCCTCTTCAATGTTTATTCTCCAGTCAATGTCGGGGAAAAAAAGGATTGTTGGGATTCTATAAGGCACCCAACAGACTTGACAAATCTCTAGAAAATATAATTATTGCGGGAGATCTCAATCTCACTCTCCACTCGTCTGAAAAAAGAGGAGGCAGCGCTGTCCGAGATCCGGCAAGGGAATGGGCGGAGGATCTATTGCAGGACTGGGACTTGCTGGATATCAAACCCTCTTCCGGTAAGTTTTCTTGGTCTAACAAAAGGGTGGGCCCTGGTCATATTGCTGCCAGATTAGATAGATTTTTCATTCAAAGCTCCTATCTGTTACTAGGTTTAGAACCCAGAATGCACATCCTTGCTAACAACATCTCGGACCATAAGCCTATAAAGCTTGAGCTCCTGGCCTATCTAGATCTGGGTCCTATTCCTTTTAGATTTAGTCCCCTCTGGGTCAAGGAACCAGACTTCATGCAAATAGTCAAAGATTGTTGGAGTCAGCCTGTCAATGGATCTCCTTTCTATATCTGGGAGGAAAAACTTAGAAGGGTAAAAGGCGATCTAAAACAATGGGTCAAAACCCTGTCCAACCCAGCTGCTGAAAAAAAAAGCCATTAAAGTCTCTCTTGCCTCTCATCAAACTCATATGGAGCACGCTATAGTCACAGAGGAGCTGTTAGACCAAGAGGCTCATCTGCAACATCGCTTTCATAAGGCCTGCCTAGCTGAAGAAGAATACTGGAGATTAAAATCTCGAAATCTCTGGCTCAAAGCAGGGGACAGGAATTCTGCTTTTTTCCACAAACAAGCCCAGGCCAGGAAATGCTTCAACACCATTTCTGAGATTAAGGAGGATAACGTCACCCACAAGGATTTTGAAGACATTAAAAAAGCAGCCTCTTCTCACTTTCAAAACTTGTATAGTGAGGATAAGGACCCGGACCAATACTCAGATCTACTAGACATTATTCCTTCTGCAATTTCTCCTCGTATGAACGAGATCCTTGAGGCCAAAGTCACCAAAGACGGAGTCAAAAAGGCCCTTTTTGATATGGATCCGGATAAGGCCCCTGGGCCGGATGGCTTTTCTGCCAGATTTCTTCAAGTTTGTTGGCCGATTGTTGAAAAGGATCTGCTCAAAATGGTTCAAAAGTCTCAAAATACTCAGAAAATAGGAGGCAGCACAAACTCCGCTTTCCTAGCCCTCATTCCAAAGGAAAAAGGCGCCAACAATTTCAGCAGATTCCGCACGATTTCCTTATGCAATACTGGGTACAAGTTAATCACTAAAGTAATTGCAAATAGACTGAAGCTCATTCTTCCTAAAATAATTCCGGAGAATCAAGAAGGCTTCATCCAAGGAAGGCAGATCGTGGACAACTTTACCCTTGTTCAAGAGGCAATTCACTCAAGTCTTCTTCGAAAAGAACAAGGTATGGTGATTAAACTTGATTTAGCAAATGCTTTTGATCGAGTAAATCATAGCTTTCTTTTAAAAGTCATGAGCAAGTTTGGTTTTGGAGCAAATTTCATCAAATGGATCCGGGCATGCATCTCGGAGCCATGGATTGCTCCTCTTGTAAATGGTAGAGCCACTGATTTCTTCAAAGCCTCAAGAGGGCTAAGACAGGGGTGTCCTCTTTCCCCTCTGCTTTTTGTCATCCAAGCCTCTGTCCTCAGCTCCCTGTTAGACAAAAAGATGCAAGATCAAGATATCAATGGACTGTGTATTGCAAGAGGGATAAAAAACATAAACCACGCCCTATTTGCGGATGACACTCTGTTTTTGGGAGCTGCCACTCTCTCCTCTGCCTCTAAATTTAAAGCAGTTCTGGATGATTTCAGTGAAGCCTCAGGCAGTGTTGTAAATAAGAACAAATGTCATATCTTCAGCTGGAACACTTCGGCCAGATTGCTCTCCGCTATTTCTAGATGTTTGGGGTTTGCAGCCTCCTCCACTTGGACCTCCTTCAAATATTTGGGCCTTCCTGTTTTTCTTAAGAGATCTACATGCAAAGACTGGCTCCCTCAGCTTGAAAAATTCAAGGCTAGGATCCAAGCCCGGGGCTTCTCCTGGCTCAACTCTGCTGGCAAATCTGTCCTTATTAAATCTGTGCTCACCAGCCTTCCTCTATTTCAATTTGTTGTGCTTCTCGCTCCGGCAAGCATATTAAAAAAAATGGAAGCGTTCATGCGAAGGTTTTTTTGGAAGGGAGGCAAACAAAATGAAAACAAGATTCCTCTTATCAGTTGGGAAACCATCTCCAAGCCACTGTGGGAGGGTGGTTTGAATTTCAAAAATCTCTGTCAGCAAAACGTGGCCATGGCAGCTAAGATTATTTGGAGGATCATTGCGCCCAAGCCTGGCTGGGCCCAATTGGCTCTCTGGAAAAAGTATTTCAGAGGTCCTCGTTCTACCTGTTTAGACAATGTAATCCATTTGCCTAATTCGTCTTTTCTCAAACTGTATGCTAAAGCTGCTCCCTTAATCAATGCGCACTCCTATTGGATACCAGGAAACGGCAAAAAGATCAATATCTGGACTAATAAAATCATGAATAAGGACCCAATTGAAGACAGAGCCTCCATTAGAGCGCTGCGATGCTGGATGGATAAAGAGGGGCTATGTTCGTTGTGGGATCTTTCTCTTTGGAGCGATTCTGTCTGGGCAGGTTGAAAACGTATTGAGGTGCCGGCTCATCTGTCCATCGAATGGTCCACGCTGCTTGACCTCCTTCATGGCTTGGCGCCCACGCGCATGAGGAAAAGAGATACGAAAGGCTGGGGGCCGAATGCCAAAGGTTACGCTGTCTCCATGGGATATGCCAAGCTGAAAGAGAGGCCATACGTCCCCCCTGACCCTGCACCTTGGCAGGGGGTTTGGCGTTTTCCTTCATGGCCCAAATTCGACTTCTTTGCTTGGCTTCTCTGCCATGGAAAGATCCTGACGTATGACATCCTGCAGAGAAAAGGGTTCTACGGTCCCTCCATCTGCTCGTTGTGTAACGAAAATGCAGAGACAACAGTCCATTTAATCCTTGAATGCAATTTCTCTAAGCAGATTTGGTTCTCCTTTATCCACAATTTGGATCCTAACTTTTTGCTTCCTTGTTCCACTACTGATCTCTTTTCTCATTGGGCAAACAGATATCCTGGCCTCCTCCTAAAAATCAGATAATCAAATCTGCATGGGTTGTCCTTCCAAAGGTTATTTGTTGGCAGATCTGGCTAGAACGAAACAGAAGAATTTTCAGAAATATTAAACAGAATCACAAGGTCTTAGAAATCAAGATAAAATGTCATTTAAAGGAGTGCTTGACTGATATAAAAGATGATTCCAATCTTAGCCAACAGGACATTGCTTGGGGATCATCCCTTAACTTGCAATTCCAATCAGCAGTTAGAAATGTCCCTCATCTCAAAGACTGGAAAATAAGGAAATCTGAACCTGACTTTCAAGACTGGCTCAAATCGCACTCAAGGCACTCTCTCTTTTTTGATGGGGCAGCAAAGGGCAATCCGGGCAAAGCTGGTGCAGGAGGGGTTGTTGTAAGTCCAAGTGGGGAAAAAATTCATACCTTTGCTTGGGGGCTTGGACTTTCATCCAGCATTCAAGCTGAGGCTTTGGCCCTCTTTCAAGGCCTCAAGATCCTCAAAGATTTAAATATAAGAGAAGCTAATGTCATAGGTGATTCCCAGATCATTATAAACGCAATGGTTTCCAACTCTCCAGCCTTGGATCTCAAACTAGCAAGGCTGATATCCAGAATTAAGGGTTTGGAAAACGCTTTTCAGAAGTTGAATTACTACCATGTGCTGAGAACTCATAATAAAGAGGCGGACATTGAAGCCAACAAAGCTGCCCTCCTCTCTGCCGGGGTCAAGATGAAAGACTAAGAAGAATCATGGGAACCCATCCCATAATCTGATTGCTGTCATGTTTTACTGCTTGCTCTTAAATAAATTTGTTTGTATCTTCAAGTTGGGGAAAATCTCTGAAATCGAATTTATAGATTTCTTATCATGGAAGAAGTCTGCAAGCTCTAGCTACATTCTCATTCTTAGTAGTGAGATGCATCAGGATTTAGACATCCTCAATGTAATCAGATTTTTGGCATTCAGGCCAAGATGAATATAAATACTCCATAACCGTTTCTGTAAAAAAAAAAACAATTCTCTGACGTTTGGGAAAGGTAGATGATGACATTCTTCTTCTTCACAAGTATCACACCGACTTTGGTACCAGTTTTCATAAAATGTAGGGTCCATTGAAGTTTCATTTAGGCCAAAGTCGTTCCACCAGTCTAGTAACCAAGTTGGTTTTTTGCAGTTTTGCATGATCTGGACAGCGCCAAACTTAATTTTGGTGTAGTGGGTTTCATTCCTTCCATCTTTGTTCATGAGGTCCCACCACAATTTTTTATAACCTGCAAAATTGTAAATAGTGTCAGGAAACAAAAATTCTGGGTTGTTACCTGGCCACTGGTTAAATCTGCTCCATGTCCATGCAGGTTCTCTTGTTCGGTGGATGGCCAGCCACTTGTAGTATACTTTATTTCTATCACTGCCACCAGTACATGTGACAGTCATATCACAAAAATCTTGTGACAAAGATTCTTTAGCTTCCCAGGCTGTCCGCATGTTTCGTGTGTACACCATATCATGAATCTAGCTACCTTTAGGGTACACCCGCCTTTCAGGTACAAGATGCTGTATGTCAGTGTGATTTTGCAAATTGGCATCAAGTACTTTTGTATTGCGGAGCTGCCATGTTGGCTCCCAATTGTTTCGGTATGAGATCCAATATTTGTCATCTGGGATACTCCTTAATATTTCTTTCTGATTTGCTTGATCCAATTCACTGATAATGACCATGACATGATCTTCATGGTCATTATTTTGTTCTTGGTAATGGATAAATTCTCTGCTGAGAAAATCTGGCAGAGAATTTTCAATTCCTTTAATATGCTCTACCCTGAAATCAAAATTTGCAAACAATGCTTGCCATCTCACAAACTTTGCTTCTTCTGGCTTTTTGATATTTTTTGATAAAACTTTACCAAGGGCTTGAGCATCAGTTCTTAATAAGAAAAACTTATTTACCAGATGTATAGAAAATTTACTAATGCAATTCCACACAGCCTTAACTTCTTTTTCAATTGTGGAATAGTTCTTTTCTGCCTTGCTCCACGTCCCCGAAGCATACTGCACTATTTGTTCTTTATCTTTTCTATCATTTTCATCTGGTTTTTTCTTTAAGACACCTCCCCAACCTATATCACTGGCGTCTGATTCTACAATTTTGAAGGATTCATCATCAACAACATACAAGATAGGGAGATTCCTTACCTTGGCCTTTATTTTCTTTACTGCTTCTGTGTGCTCCTTGGTCCAAGGTTTTGGATTCTTTCTCAATCTCTGGTTTAACAAAGATCTGTCAACAGCACAATCTTCATAAAAATTTCTCACATAGTTTAAACATCCAAGGAACCTTTGCAATTGTGTTTTATCCAAATTACATCTGGAAATTTGTCTGCGAACTCCATTGCATGGTTTTGTAGAGCAATTTGGCCATTTTCAATTGTGTGCCCAAGAAATTTGATCTTGGTCTTAAAAAGCTCCATCTTTTTCTTGCTCAGGACCAGACTATTCCTTTTGACCAGCTTCATGAAAATTCTCACATGTTTGAAGTGGTCCTGCAATTTTTTTGAAAATATTAGAATGTCATCTATATATATCAATAACCATTCAACATAGGGTTTGAAAATAGAGTCCATGACTCTCTGGAACTTTGAAGGTGCATTTTTCAACCCGAATGGCATGACATTCCATTCATAGTGACCAGCAGGAATGCTGAATGTAGTCTTGAACTTATCCTTCTTTGAGATAGCAACCTGCCAGAAACCAGATTTTAAGTCAAACTTGGAAAATATTTTTGCACCTGATATCCTCCCTAATAAATCTCCTTTGTGAGGGATCAGATAGGTGTCATCAACCAGAATAGAGTTAAGAGGTTTGTAATTTATTACAAGCTTAGGAATTCCCCTTATCTGTTCACTTCTTTTATTTACATAAAAGCCATAGCAGTTCCAAGGGCTGCTAGACTCTCTGATCAACTTTCTGTCTAGAAGCTGATTGATTTCCTTTTCACAGAGCTGTCTGTATTCTTTGTTCATGGGAATAGCTCTGGATTTACACGGTTTGCCTTCATAGCCTTCCTTGTAAGGCAATTATACACAGTGCTGCTTACGATGCCAAAAAGAATTCGGCTCTTCAGAGCAGCATTCTTCTTCTAATTCTTTCTGGATTTCAGAGATTTTTCTCTGGACATCAGGTGAGCTTAACTATTCTTCAATATGAATAGTGCTTTTTAAATCTTTAAGCTCATTCAACTTATTTTTTGCTTTTTGAAGTTTCTGCATTGTCTGTACCATAGTGGAAACTCTTGGGTTAGAAACATATGGCAATTCAATTCTTTTTCCTTTCTTATCTGAAGTAGGTACAATGATAAAATACCCCGCTTTGTTATTTTTCAGTCTTATTGATCCATGGGGTTCAACAGCTGCTAAAAAGACGTTCCCTAAAATACAGTCAACAGGAATATCTCCCACTGCAAATTTTAACTTAATGCAATGAGAATCAAAACATACAGCTGCTTTGGGAACTTCATATTCTAGGGTCTTTGTACCCAACCCTATAATTTTTCTGGTAGCAGAAACCCAGAATTTTGAGGGAATAACTATCTTTGCTAGGATTTTTACATCTGATCTGGAATCTATCAATGCAGTTAAAGGAAACACCTCACCTTTAATGCATATGTTAATTTTTACATGATGTTGTTGATACTCGATAGCGAGTATCCTCATTTCTCTGAATCCTAGAGTAGGATCGGGTCTTCCTTCTGCAATTTCAACATCATTCTCAGATGTCTGTGTAGGAGCAGTATGCAAAGTGTAATTTGTGATACGGCCAGATACAGGTCGTGCCACTTCCTGTTTTTCTTTTTCAAGTCTTGATACTTGAGATTTCAGAGCATAAATTTCAGTTTTCATCAAATGTATTTCTTTACTCGCCTTCCCCAAAGTGAGTGGGCGAACTTTGCTCTATTGTTGTTGCCTAAGATAGCTTTTGGTTTTTTTTTCATAATAAGCTTCAACAAAAATGGGCTTCTTAGAGGCACGGGTGCTGGAAGAAGAGCAACTATTCTGCATAAATGTCTCCAACAGACGATTCTTTAAATCTCCTTCTTCTATGGCTCGAATTTGTGAAATTTTTTTAATTTCGTCTTCATCAGATTGGGCCATGAGGACTTTTAATTTCCGGGAATGATCTTCTGCAATAGAACTGTCAGATGAAAATCCAGATTCACTAGAAGAACAATTACATTAGCAATTCTCTGAATCTGAACATTGGCAATATGCATGGACTTCTTCTGCAGAAGAGGTGGAAGAAGAGTCATAAGCAGAATCAGAAGAATAATCTTTCTCTGCTTGTTGAATAAATAACCGAGTGCAATGCTCTGTGTTATGAAGTGTAGAACCACATTTATTAAACTTCTCTTTTGTTTTCACAGTTGCTTTCTTCTTATATTGTTTCTGTGACTTACTTCCTCGGTTTTTCTTCGATTCTTTTGCATTAGGACAAAGATTTGAGGTGTGTCCTGATTTGCCACATAACCAACAGACTACTTGTTTCATCCGTTCAACCTTCTGCTATCTTGGATGAATATCTGAAGGTTCGTAATAGTGTGACTTGGGGGTATACTTATAATATCCCCTTTTATTTTTTGATGGCCTCTTGGGTGGCCGAGAAGTGTTTGGAAAACTTATTCTTTTATTATTTTTGCTGATGAACTTTTCTTTCTTCTGTGTCTTTTTAACCCTTTTATTTGATTTTTTATGGGTGACCAGAGGATCATCTATTGTGATGCCATATTTGTTGCAGAAATATTTAGTTCTTGGTAATCTATTCAATTTTTCTATGGATTTATTCATTTTGGAACTAGTACATAAAGTTATCAAAACTTTAGTAATTATGGCATAGATTTCACCCCACAAATAGACTTCTAAGGGTAACTGGAAAGCCTCTTGTAGCTTGAGAATATCTACAAGCTTTGAAGGCAAAGCTGCAAGATATATTTGCTTCCACAGAAGATTTTTAGGGTCTTTAACCAGAAAGATTCTCTGCATCCAATCACGATGAAAATATTCATACTGGTTAATGTTTCTGCATTTTAAGTTCATCAAAAATAATTCATGCTTATCTGAGACTGTGGGCTCAGATCCACAAAAATGTTCTTGGATTAGTGCAGTCAAAGCACCAATCATATTATTTATGGGTGTTCCATCAGAATGGAACTCATCATCCCCATTTTCATCTTTCACCACTTCCTTTTCCATTTTTTCTATCATAGCTGGAGAGGACTCCAACTCCCACCATCTGGCCAAAGTGCCTGTGAAACACTAAATTAAAGTTTTACAAGGTTCAACTTCAGATTTGCCTCCCACACACATCAGCTTATATTCTGTAATCATCTGATCTAAAATTTGTCTAATTTGTCCTTTGGATAGATTATCAAGATTCCATTCTTTATGACTGCTTTCAAAAAATGTTTCCCTGGGAGGAATCTTGCCCATACCGTTTAGATCAGGGGCTCCATATCTGGTAAATTGAGACTCAATAGGCTCATATACTGGGAGTACTTGGGTCTCTGGTTCAGATTCATGAAAAAGAGAGGCTATTGTGACCTTATACCTTGGTGATTCTTCATCAACTTCTTTTGGGAAAAGACTGGGAAATCTATCAACTGGCTTTTGTATTTGGATAGTTTTTCCCTTATGAAGAAAATAAGTTAGGATAGGTTTGTCTGTCTTTTTGAGATTTATCTTATCAACTTTTTCAGACAGATTATGAATAAGACTTCTGGTGGACACAGATTCTGACATAATACAATTTTCCACCTGATCAATTTTCTTTAATGATTCTAAAGAAAAATATTTGGCAACAGAAGAGTTATACCGTACAAAATTCAAAACTCTATTTACATCATTTACAGCAACTTGAACTTTATCAATCTGATCTTTGACTGTGGTAGTTTTAGCAACAAATTTTTCTAAACCAGTTATAGTGGTATTTGTCCAGTTTATTTGCTCACTGGTTTTTTGTATTCTACTTTCAACCCCAAGAGCTGAATCATCCTTTTGTATTAAAGGATAAGCTTTTGCATAATGTTGTCCTTCTCCTAGGACAATGCCTTTGAATGGGGGGAATGTGGTGGTTGTTTCTATTTTGCTACCATCTATAGCTGACCATGAGTGTGAAGAGGATGATGCAGAATCAGTCATCAGAACTGTCTCTGACTCTCTAGCTTTTTTCCAAGAGTAGAAAGAAATCCAAATATTTTTCTTTTCCGTATGTTCTTTCCATTCATTTGAAAGTTTGACTTTCTCCTCACAAGAATGTGTCGAACCAAAAGCGTCTACTTCAGGATGGGTATAGATATCCCAGTTAAGCATTTGTTTCATCCAGGTGGCTGGGATTCTGTATTTCGGACAACCATCCATCAGTGTAAAAAACTTTTGGATTTCCATGACCGATGGTCTTTTGCAGTCAGCTGGCAGATCTCTGAATCTACATTCTGGAATCAGATTATCCTTTTGTTCAAGGTATCCAAGACCATATCTTGGGCTATTGGCTGGTCTCATGTTACTGAACAAGGTAGTCAATCTAGGGTCTTCATCTTCAAGACAAGGCAAGTCGTGCATCATGAGAACATGTTCTGAATCATGTGGGAAAGGTATATCAGAACATTTAGGATTCGGACAAGGACTAACAGAGGTAGAGGCAGGAGCATCACCGGTCCTTGGGTTATGGTTCTCATGTATGACCATATAGGCAAGATGACTCAAGTTGACCAAATTTTGACATTGTGGGCATGAGACTTGGATTGGGTTAAAGTTAACCAACTGAGCAAATTCAAACAAAGCTATATGTTTACAAGAAGAAGAAACAATACTAGAACAAGCAGTATCTACTATATCTGGATTTGTATACAATGGAGAATTTTTACAGACTTCTTCAATCCTACGTCTGTCTATAGTAGATCTACGTGGAAATGACAGAGTGGCTGTGGATTGATTTTCAGAAATGCTAGCAGAAGTAATATTGCGAGCAAATATTGGCTTGGGATTCGGGACAACCCAATGTTCTGGGAAAAGTAAGTTCTTCCCATTTTATGGCTTGGTGTTCGACCTTCTAATTTTTAGGATCAGTTAGGACTATCACACTGGTTTTAGAATCTCTGCTTGGGGCATGGAGGACTGCTGGATAAAGAGTACTAGTGTGATGAAAACATCCCCGGGTTTGGATAACAATATTATTTCTTTTTATTTTCATATCAAATCCTAAGGTTTGGATTTGAAGCTGGAGTATATCTGCTATTGTCTCATCAAAGACATATATGGGGAAATTTGGGTAACATTCAAACTAGACTAGTCCATCTGACAGTGGAGCAACAATCCCTCCGATTAAGGAATCAGTGTACTTATTATGGGTTAGGTCTCTTACAGTGGCTAGCACATATGTATTTAGACCTCTATGTGTAAGAGCATGGAATCCCACTCTTATGCATCATAGATGCAAATATTTTGTCCCCAATTTCTTGGCTTCTGCTTGAAGTTGTTTAGGATCTAACAAGGATATAGACTGTACAAAATCAGAGTTCTCCTCTATAGAACTAATGGATTCTTTTTTTGATATTCTTGTTGCAGCTTTTAAATGCCAGACCCCTAGATCTGCATAGACCTCAGATGCATTGATCTTGGGTAGAACCCATTTGGCTGAAGGCTCAGCTTCTTCATATAATAACTCTGATGAATTTAAAACTCGACTAGAAGAGCAAGCAAACATATCTTTGAGCGGATCTTGTTCCGCTCTTTCTTTCTCTTCTAACTCTTTGAAAGAAACAGATTTTCTGAAGGAGTCCATTCTAAAATAAAGAGAGGATAATTTGAGTACTGACCTTTTCACGAACCAGATCACTCTTTTCTAGTATAGAACTAGACTTCTGGCTCTGATACCAATTTTACGTAGGGGCTTCTCACTTATATAATATTTAATCGGACTTTGAACCATATTGTAATTAATTAACTCTTTGGCATGTAGATTGAAATTAGAATACGTGGACTTTGAACTATGCTAAATTGAAAATGCAGATTTTCATATATATCCAATTTTAATATTTAAACAATATATATATATATATATATATATATAATTTTATAAACATAAAATATATTATATATTATATATTATATGTATATATATATATATATAATATTTAAAAATAAAAATAAATGAAATTCCCACCTTAAAAAAACATTAGAAAATTCCCCCCACATATAAGACCAAACTAGCGAATCTAAAGGTGCCACTTGGCGCGATGTCATTGGTTGTTGCTAGAGGACTTTCCTCATGAGCTTACTGTACCCACCACATCATCCTTGTACCTGCTCTGCCCATTTTTTACCTGTTTTGGAAAGCAAACAACAGGCCATAACTTACTCATACGAACTCGGATTTTGATGAAACGAGTTGCATTGGAATCTTGGTGACGAGCTCTACGCTCTCATCCTGGTCTGAAGCATTTATAAGCACTTTGAATTTTTAGCTAATTTAGGCCTTGATCCAAATTCTGATCACACCTTCCCACTGATGGGCTTTTGGACCCAAAAAAGCTAATAATTATCTTCTTGAGCTTCAACACTCTTCTGCTTTCAAGTTATATCAACTGATTTTACTTGACGAGTCTTACTTGACAATTATCTTGACATGCCTTGCATCGCAACTAGCTATGTCTCTCAACCACTGTTCTCTGGCTGTTACTGAACCACTTCAACGTTGTTGACTGCTATTGACTGATACATACCCTTATGTACCAAATCGATCTCTATGTGCTTGGAAAACTGTTAGCCTTCCCACTGAGAATGAAGTCCCTCTTGCAACAAAGGCATACAAGTTTCTTCTTGGAAATCCTCTTATCCAAATAAAACTTGCAATATGAGTGAAATCTTGGTGTCAACACAAAAAACCAACTTGTTCTGCAATGGCTGCGAAACACTTTGCATCTCGTCCACTTCTCACTGAATGTACATCAAACTTCTCGTGACATCTTGTCACAAGAACACACAATCAATCTTGAAAAGAAAAAATTATGCAAGTATTGAAATGACGAACACCTCTTTTTTTGCTCCTTCAAAGCAATGACTGTCACCTCCTGTAACATCAAGCACATGGCGATCTTCTTACACATTGGTGTATCCAATATTGACTCACAATCGAAAAACACCATCGAATAAAACATAATTTGATCAACATAATCAACAAACATAGTCGAAAAAAATCTTGTGACATCAACAACACAAGTTGACATGAAATGTGCAACACAATCGACATAAATTGATATGAAATGTGTGTGACACAATCAACACAAGTCGATAAGAAATATGAAACACAATCGACATAAATCGATATGAAATGTGTGCGACACAATCGACACTAGTCGATAAACTTATGTACAACACAATCAACACAAGTCGACATTCCAAGATACATATTGACAACACTCATGTATGTATCTATTTACAATGAACTTATCACAAGTCCTCTATTTACACATACAAAATATCATGCATATGTACACTCTTCAACTCTCTCTTTCAAGTACAAACAAGTACAAAAACCCAAAACATATGAGTGATAATAAGAGCTGAATTGAATGATAAATTGCTGAAACATAAATGAGTGACATACCCATCTTTTGCACCATCTTGGCGAAATTTTTGCAACAAAAAGAAATGCCTTCAACAAAACAACATTCACATGCAATCTTGCATCATACAAGTTGTGATAATATGCTGCAACTTGTCATACTTTCAACATAAATTCGTGCATACATATGGCTGAAATTTGTATCTATGTACAAAGTAAATGCATGCCTTACTTGGTCAAGAAATCGAGCCATTTCTTACCAAACCACTTTAATGGTGATTTTTCCTATTGAAAATCCTCTTCTTGTGAATCATCTTGACTCACATTGATGATGGAACTCCTATTCCATTCTCGCTAGTCTTTTTATCCATTTGCTTCAAATTCTTCGGATGAGTTGTTGGATACAGTGTCCAACATTGGGCAATGAGATGTCCCTTCCTCTAACAATAAGTGAAAATATTTTGCATCTTCTGTTCAAGTCGCCTTTGCTTTGACTGTTTCCTGTATGCTATCATTCTCTTCCAGCATCTTGAAACTTGATGGTTATACAAACCACAATTTGAAAAACAACTTTTTCTCCCATTCATGCATGCAGATTTTCCATGCTTAGCATAATCAGAAAAAACATGATTATAGGAAGAATTATATCTTGAATGATTATTTGAATGTTCATCTTTATCAACTTCTTGAGGAGATGAACTTGAAGAGGTTCTAGCTCTCTTTTGAAGACCGACAACAATGTTCATGTCCTTAGAGCTGTCACAACTCTCTTGTTCGCCATAAGCTGTATGTCTACAAGCATCGTGTTGCAACACAGGTTTCAAACAATTGCATTCATCAATGGTTTGAGGGTTTTAACCTACAACAAAGGTCATTATTGGAACTGTTTCAAGTGCCTTCATGGCTTTAGAACTTTCTCCATGAAATTGTCCATAGCCAAGACCCAAATACTTAGGCCTTTCCTCAACCATAATTGGCTCAACTATGCCTTGTGCACGTTTGCCTAATCCTTTACCTTCATAGCCCATTTTTATCATCAATTTGGACCCTATTCCTCTAGTGTGTTTTTCAAATGAACCTACACATTTATCTTGAGAGGAAATTGAAGACAAATTTGAATTATTTGCCTCTTCTTCAAGCACATGCTTGGTTAAGGCTTCTTTGGCATCATGGAGTTGAGTATCCATCTCATGCATCTTTTGAAGAATTTCTTGCTTCTCTTTCTTCATGGCAACAAATTTCTCTTGAAGGTTAGTGTTCTCCCACATATCTTCATACAACTGTTGCACCATCTCTTTCATGATGTATAAGTCCTACTCCATCTCTTCATCAAAGAGTCTTGCAAAGGAGGATGGTTTAAAATCATCACTTAATGAAGTTTCCATCACAATGTAAATAATTAAAGAGCTTCACAACAATTCACAAAGCTTCATGCCCTGACATTTTGGCTATAGATTCAAGCTCAATCTCTGCAACTTGTATCTCTTCAATCACCTCAACCTCTTATGCAAATAATTCCTCTTATGCTTAAAGTGTTGCCTTGGGTGGTGCTTTGGGTAAGGATGATGCCTTCTCAGCCTTATTCCTTCTTGTCCTAACTTCAGGACTAGCTATCAGTAGCTTCCCTTCTCCTCTCTGCAATCTCAATCTTGTAAGCATCAGAAAATTTGCACTGTTAAAAACCCTTCAAGTAAAACAAGCAAGCAACCTTGTGCTATGATACCAACTTGATATGAAAATTAATGCTAGTTATTGCTGTGCTAGTGTCATTTCATATATAAAATTTTCTTTGCTTTGTTTTACTTATCCTTCATAGGTTTGTTTATGAGCATGTGATTGTCAAATAATGTACTTAGTGAAATTATGAGTTTGTCATAAGCTTAAAAAACATAATTTTAAATGACAAAACAAAAGCAATATCAAACACAACAAACACACATAACAAAGCTTAACACAGAGAATTTTGATGAAGGAGTTCACCCCTCCTGGGTTACATCTCCTTGGTCCAGCTTCATAGTGTGACCTTTGTATTAGCTTCAAGTGTGCTCAAATTGCTGTTACAAGCTTCCGAACCTCTTAGAACCTGTTCCAATGAGTTTAAAACATCATAATCTCCAAAAAATGACTATTTGTTTTCTGAATTTGGACTCTAGATGCTCTGGCAATGACCCCAACACCTGGTGGCCCTAACCTTCAAAAATATTCAAATGCACAAAAAACACCTGTAGATGACCTTTTCTGCCTCTGCAACCTGCTTCAATGGATTCAAAATACCCCCAATACCCCTATTTTGTTCTGACTGAGTCGAATTTGGAGTTTCTAGGAAAAAGCTATGCCTCATTCAAGTTTTCCTTAGGAAACTGCCTCCAAATCTGGCTAATTGCCAGTTAAAATTCCAAAAATAGAAATTCTGCCTAAATTAGGGGCGCCTCCATAAATTCCGCCGTATTAAACTCCACTTAACTGAAGTTTAATTAAATGATAAACCTGGGATTAGGCACCTTAAGTGTGCTTAACAATGAGCTCTCGCGCTGGTCACGTGGGTTTGCTCACATTGAATAGGGGGCTCACCCCCTCCTCCGTCCATGGGCACATTCCTAAAGGTTAAATACATGTGCGCGCAAATATTTGTTAAGTGTTGGGCCCATGGCTCGTTGGTGAAGGCATCTTGGCATGAAATGGGAGGTCATGAGTTCAAATCCCAGACTTTAACCCTTTTATAATGGACTTTGAACCATAACATAATTAATTAACTCTTTGGCATGCATATTGAAATTGGAATATGTGGACTTTGAACCATGTTAAATTAAAAATGCGAATTTTCATATATATCCAATTTTAACATTTAAATAATATATATATATATATATATATATATATAAACATAAAATATAATATGTATATATGAAATTCCCACCTTAAAAAAAACATTAGAAAATTTCACCTACATATAAGATCAAACTAGCGAATCTGAAGGTGCCACTTGGCGCGATGTCATTTTCTATTGCTGGAGGACTTTCCTTATGATCTGATTGTACCTGCCACATCATCCTTGTACCTGCTCTGCGAATTTTTTACCTGTTTACGAAAGCGAACAACAGGCCATAACTTACTCATACGAACTTGGATTTTGATGAAACAAGTTGCGTTGGAATCCTGGTGACGAGATCTACGCTCTCATCCTAGTTTGAAGCATTTCTGAGCACTTTGAATTTTTAGCTAATTTAGGCCCTAATCCAAATTCTGATCATAGAGACATTTTCAAATGCATTGTTTTAGATTCATATTTTTCTCTTTATTCTGATAATTTTTCTAATAAATTTTTTTCCTCACTTCCCGTTAAAGATATCCCAGAAAACAAAGAGGCTGATATAAATGAATTGCCGATTAGTTTTTATCAAAATAGAGAATTAATTATTGATCATTCTTCTACCATTAATGAACATGAGCTTAATATTATTTCTCTTTTTGATACATTGAATGAGATCGAAGAAAATTCTAATGAATGTCATGAGGTCATTTATGATAGCTACTTTGACATTGAGGATATTGATTTGTCTTCTTTATAATTGAATCTTCATGATCAAGGTCTAATCACATGTGAAAATGAAGAACAATCTGATTCAGAAATTATTTCAAAGAGTTCTCATTCTCAAACAATTAATCATACTCATGATTTCAACATTCAAGAAACCATTCCAATCTATGATTTATATGATGATCGAGCTCACATTCCTATTTATAGTCATAACCCTCTCCCGAATTCACAAGTTGGTATCATCAATCATTCTAATTGCATTATACTGACCAGTTATTGTGAAGAGGCAATTGATTTAAGTCAGTGCCAATTGTGTTGTAACAATAATTGTAACACTAGTGTAAACTATGATTCAATTTTGTTATTATTCCATCATTTATTTTTAACTTCAGATTTATTTTCTATTTTTAGTTTTCAAATTTTAGATACTTTATGCTGGCGTATTGAACAACTCAATCTTTAACACTCAATTGAAGAATTGCCTCAATGGAAAAATAAAGTTTCAAATTATAATTGTGAACATCAAAAGCTATTAAACTTCCAATTCCAATTGATGTTCATTTCTTATCAATTACTTATTTCTTCTCGAAAGAAGTGCCAACAAGAGAGTGTATTTACACAATATGACCAACAATCTAATTCAATTAATAATATTTCATTAGATCTATTGGATTTCCATCCATTTTTCATTGACTCATATGAAAAACATTTGGAAAGTTTTCCTTCATGGAAGATTGTTAATAATTTAACACTTGAACATAACACTAACAAAATCATACATGCCATTATTTCTGAAATGTCATTTCTACAACTTGGCTTGTCATCTTCTCTTTTAAACCTTTCCCACTCAATAATGGAAATCCATCTAGATTTCCATGATCCAATTGAAATTTAGTTGGAAAGGGCATTTCAAGAGAAGGTGATTGTAAATAAGCTACTAACAATAATCTACATATTACTTTTAGATTTAGTTTTCTTAGTTTGATTATAATTGCATTTTTGTTACTAATGTTTGATATGCACATACATGCAGGAATTAAAATGCTTACATGGTTACATTGGAAGTATGATTATACCTAGTCACGATTCCCTCGGTTAAGTCAGAAATAGGAATAGATTAATTTTCTTTTCCGTTTGCATTTATTTCATTATTTCAAATTTTCAATAAAGCAAGAAATGAATCTGATTTCTTCTAGGAACCCTTTCAATTGAGGAAAAGAATTTTACAACATCTTAGTAGCTCTTGAATAGTCAGATCATACATATTTTTCAAGCCTTCAATTGTATTGTTTTTTCAAAATTCATCACATTGTTCATACATGAAAAACAAATTCCAAGAATTTGCTACAACTTGACAATTTTTGACTCTTAAGTATTTTTGAAAAAAAAAGCTCGTTTTCACCACTGTTTTCCTCCGATATAATTTTGAGGTGGATGTAATTTGAAAAATTCATTACTTAGCATTTTAGATTAAATACGTAGGTGAATGTTGAACTTATGCAAATTTTGAGAAAATTTGGGAGAACTTGAAGATTCATTAAGTAAAAGTTACAGTTAATTTCTTCCAGGTATTTGTTTACATATTCACCATAATCTATTGTTTGTTTTACTTTTCAAAGATTGTTTCTTATTTCTATTTGTTTTGTTTGCATGTCTTCATTGAATTGATTATGAAGACTCAAGATAAGCAAGCAACCAAACTTTTTCTCAAATTTGCAGCATGTTCAACGAAGTATTTATGATTTCGTTTTAAATTTGAAGGTTATCTAATTTTTCTTATATTAATTTAAATATTGATAATTCTTAATAAATTGTCAGGGGAATCATATCATATCATTATATTTCACAACTCTCTTCATAAGAAAGTTATGATGCAATTACTTTCCAATCAGATATTCCTACAATTAATTAAATTATTAAAGGGTTAATAAAGCAAAGTTAAATCACTCGCTTTCTTTTTGAACTGAATAATTTAAGAAAATAATCACATATGACATGTCATATATCATAGTTTGCATATCAGAATTTCTTAAGTGAGAGTACTCCAAATATCTCTGATCCCCCATTTCGCCCATTCTCTCCAATCTCATACGAACCTTTCTGTCATATATCGCACCATCCGTATTGCAATATTTGATTGGAGGGAGCTCTTACTATTTCCCATAAAAACCTCTGATGCAAGTCTTCCGATATTCCTTCTCGCTCATTCTTTGACAAAATTACTTCACTAAAATTGCGATGTCCACATATCCCGGACTCGATACTGTTGGACAATGAGTTCAACGCTCCTTGTGTGTTTCGCGACATGGAATCACTGCCTCTCATGGATCCTAACTCTGGCAATTGTAGTGGAGACTAACGCCTGCGGGTTTTGGTCTAATGGCAATCGTGATTCCAACAAGTGGTATCAGAGCAACAAGTCTCGAGTTCGAAACTCACCCGGCTCACGTTGGAGGGGAGATTTTTGGACATTGGGTTCAACGCTCCCCGTGTGTTTCGTGACATGGACTAACCACCTCTCGTGGATCCTAACTCTGGTGATTGTAGCGGAGACTAACGCCTGCGGGTCTTGGTCTAACAGAAATCGTGATTCAAACAAATACTATATTTAAACTCAGTTCTGAAAGATATCGCGTCCATTCATGAATCACAATTTTAGTTGGGGCATATGTTTAAAAGTTCTGATCTCCCGGATCCGATATGAAATTAAATCCATATAATTAAATTCTTGGGTCCATTCTTCATCGCACATCAGCGTATCAATGTCGTTACGTCTTGTATTCAAAACTTCTGATCATCGATCTCTTATAAAACCCAAAGCTGGTCCCACTAATGAGCCATGTCATCTATCGCATTTCCATTATCGCTAGAATACTATCAGCGTTTCATTTTGTTCATAGCTCCGATCTCTGATATGACTATTCTCTGATATTGCAATCACTCCATCGCAGTTTGTCATCGCACATGCTCATATCGCGACTTTGCCATCGCAACAATTATATCGCATCGCAAAAATCAAATAAAGCTTTGTATCAAGATCTTTTGATGTGATAAACTTCGATATTTGACTCTCCATCATTGTTTTTTTAATTATTATGGAAAACTTGATCGCATATCAACAAAGGAGGAAGTAACAACCTTTAAGTTATGCATGGCAAATAATCTCACAATGCGAAAAATTCGGCAAGTAATGTATCGATGATTAATTCATATTTTAATTTTCTTTTCTTTTGAGTTTTCTGAATACTTATCATACAAATATTCAAGTCCTCTTCATATACATAATTTATTTTTTTTAACAAGAACGGTTATGATTTTGTATTAGAACTTGGGCAAAGAGACCACCAAACAGGTTACAAACTGAAGCCCTGCTTCATTGTCTTTCTCAATTGCCACAGTATTTAGAAAATACTATGCCTATACCCTTGTTTCTTACAGATATTCCTTGCTGCGAGTTCCACAATTTTCCCAGCTTTATGAATGTAGACAAATTGCTGTAATAAAATGCAGAAAAACATGGCTAAGCAAGCTAAAACAGGAAAAATTTGACTAATAAGCTAAGGAATGGGAGCCCAATCCTCATGTCCATTTTTTAACAAAGAGCCAGCGGGGAGAAGGGCTGCTTTGTTAGCTTCAAGATCAACATCTTTGTTATTTTCTCGGAGCACATGAAAAAAAGTGACCTTTTGGAGAGTTTTGAAGATAGCAGTAATTCGCTTTATCAATCTAGAAAAGCTGATATCCTTCGGTTCAGCGCCATTCACCAAACATTTGATGATTGATTGAGAGTCACCAACCACAACAAGATCTTTGATGCCAAGATTTTTAGCTTGCATGAGGCCTTGAAGGAGAGCAAGCGCCTCAACTTGAATGCTAGTGGAGTGATCCAAGCCCCAGGCGAACCTGTGAACAACAATGCCTTCATTGTTCTTAATCACACCACCCGCCCCAGCTTTTCCGGGGTTACCTTTAGTAGCACCATCAAAGAACAAGAGGGGGGAGGAATGTTTAAGAAGCCAAACGGAGAAGTCATTCTCATTGAGTCTAATCTGCCAGCTTTCTTTAATCTTATTTTGCCTTGGATTTGTCGAGATGGTGAAGCCCATCGAGCTACTCCAATCCTTGTCGCTCTGGCTGAGATTAGAGGCATCAAGGTAGCTATCCAAACTTTCTTTAAGCTGAGCCTTGATTTTAGCTATAACGGTTTTGTTTTATGATCCTTATCCCTGAAAGTTCTGCTGTTCCGTTTAAGCCAAATTTGCCAACAGGTAAATTTAGGGAGCGAAAGCCAAATGGCTTCAAAGCTGTTGTTCTTAGGGGAACCTCTAGGATAATTAAAGGGCCAAGAGGCAAATAGCTCAGGGATAGATCTTGGAAAAAGGAAGCAGTCACCAAAAAGGGGTAGAAGCTTGTGCCAAACCTCAACAACGAACTTGCAACTCAGCATTATATGACTGATACTTTATTCATCCGCCCAACACATCCGACACCTAGATGGGCCATGAAATCCTCTTTTTTTAATCCTGTCATCAGTGAGATTTCTGTTATGGCACATGAGCCAACAGAAATAGTCGACTTTAGGGATTGATTTTAATTTCCACAGGCCTTTCCAGACAGCAGGGTTTGGGGGGACGTGAGGTATTTCCAACAGCTTTACATA
Organism: Pinus albicaulis; assembly: GCA_034641835.2. NCBI lineage: Eukaryota > Viridiplantae > Streptophyta > Pinopsida > Pinales > Pinaceae > Pinus > Pinus albicaulis. The sequence continues at coordinate 148,017,590 of CM076569.1, forward strand.
GCCCATAGCGACGGAGTAGGAGCCTGAAGGACCCAAACCTCGCTTGTCAGATTGGTTGCAGCGAATCGGCACTCGACCGTGAAGGAGAGACAGCAAAACTTCCCACAGATTTTTCAAATTTGGTGGCACTTGAATATCGATCCAACCAATCCATCTATTCTCTGACCATCTCGAAAGGTCCCAGAGCGAATTTAAACCTGTGTTAGACATCTAGAAACGAAGGGGCTACAGAGAGGTCACCTCAGCAAGCGGTTGATTCATCATAATCCTGTCATGCCATAAGTCAATTGATTTGCCATTCTCAGGCACCCAGAACGCATGCTTTTGGATGAGCGGAGCGGAGATAAAACAGAGTTTTTCCAGTTGCGTGCAGGGAACAGGTCGAGGATTGCCTAGGAAACTCTTTCTTGGGCCCGAGATGTATTTTCGCCACAAAGCCTTCTGCGCCCAACTCGGATTGGTGTCAACAATGCGCCAGGTGATTTTGGCACCCATAGCAGAGTTCTGCGCACAGAGTGATTTCATATTTAAACCTCCTTCCAGCACAGGTTTGGAGATCTTCTCCCAGATCACCAAGGGAATGCGTTTTTCATTGTTTTTGCCCCCTTTCCAGAAGAAGCGCCGGATGAGATCATCAAATTTCTTGAGAACACCGGAGGGTGCTAACAGAACAGAGAATTTGAAAATGGGTAAACTACTGAGCACCGATTTGACCAAAATAGTTTTGCCTGCCAAGTTTAGCCAAGAAAGACCCCAAGCCTGAATTCGAGATTTGAACTTATCAATGACAGGAGCCCAGTCTCTGCAAAAGGCAGATTTGAAAAAGACAAGAAGACCCAAGTATTTAAAAGATGACCAGGAAGCCGAGCCTGCAAAGCCAAGGTACCTGGAGATGGCTGTGAGCAGAGTGGAGGATATATTCCAGCTGTAAACATGGCACTTTCCTTTGTTGAGCATGCTGCCAGAAGCATCACAGAACTTGTTGAGGACATCTTTGAATTTAGAGGCAGAGTGCAACGAAGTTGCGCCCAACAATAAGGTGTCATCAGCAAACAAAGCGTGATTAATGTTTCTTACACCTCTAGCAATGCTAAGACCCAGGATTTCCTACTCTGTCATTTCCTTATTCAAATAGAAACTTAGTACAGAAGCTTGAAGGACAAAAATAAGAGGGGAAAGGGGACATCCCTGGCAAAGCCCACGCGAGGCTTTGAAGAAACCAACAACTCTCTTGTTCACTAAAGGAGTGATCCAAGGCTCAGAGATGCATGCACTGATCCAGTTAATGAAATTCTCCCCGAAGCCAAACTTTCGTAAGACTCTAATGAGGAAACTATGTTTTACTCGATCAAATGCATTTGCAAGATCTAGCTTTAATACCATTCCTTTCTCTTTGCGCTGGATGCTAGAGTGGATCGCCTCCTGCACAAGAATGAAATTGTCTACTATCTGTCTTCCCTGCACAAATCCTCCTTGATTTTCCAGAATAATTTTGGGAAGAATGCCTTTCAACCTGTTTGCAATAACCTTGGTTATGATTTTGTATCCAATATTGCATAGCGAAATAGGTCTAAATATGTTAAAGACATTAGCTCCCTTTTCCTTCGGAATGAGGGCTAGAAAAGCTGAGTTGGTACTACCCCCGATTTTTTGGCAGGATTGAGATTTCGTAACCATTTTACATAAATATTTTTCAACTATTTTCTAGCAGTCTTGAAGAAATCTGGCAGTAAATCCATCAGGTCCAGGGGATTTGTCTGGATTCATCTAAAAAAGAGCAGTCTTAATTTCTTCCTTGGATACTTTCGCTTCCAAAGTTTTGTTCATGCTGGAAGTTATCTCATTGGGAATCCCTTCTAAGAAGATGTCAGAGTGTATCCCAGCTGCTTCCTCGGCATACAAAATCTTAAAGTGGTTGTAGGCAGCCTTTTTGATGCTCACGAAATCCTTGTGAATAACATTCCCATTTTTGATTTCAGAGATTGTGTTGAAGTTTTTTCTTGCATTAGCTTGCTTATGAAAAAAAGAGGTGTTTCTATCCCCAGCCTTGAGCCAAAGGCTACGAGATTTTTGCCTCCAAAGTTCTTCTTCCGCCATGCAGGCCCTGTGAAACTTTTGCTAAAGGTCCGCTTCCAGATTAATAACTTCAAGAGTAATGACTGCGTCCTCCATATGAATATGATGAGCCTCTAATGAAACTTGAGCATATTTCCGCTCTGAATCTGGATTTGGGATAGATTTGGCCCAACATTTTAGCTCAGTTTTTAGCCTTTTGAGCTTTTCTTCCCACACAAAGAAAGGCGAGCCATTTACCAGATGATCCCAAACTTCCTTGAATCTTTCCTTAAAGCCTGGAAGCTGGATCCAAAGAGGGCTAAATCTAAATGGGATAGGCCCCAGAATGCGGCAAAAGATCAAGCATAATAGGCCTATGATCTGAGGCATTGCAAGAGAGAATGCACGATCTGGATTCTAGCTCACGAAGCAGGAAGGAGCTTTGGACCATAAATCTGTCTAATCTAGTAGCTATGTGGCCAGGGCCAATTCTTTTGTTGGACCAAGTAAACTTACCATTTAAGGGCTTGATGTCAATAAGATCCCACTCTTGCATGAGATCCTCCATCCATTCCCTAGCTGGATCTCTCACGATGCTGCCACCACGCTTTTCAGACAGAGCCAGGGTGATATTAAGGTCTCTGGCTATAATGATGTTTTCAAGGTTCTCAGTCTCAACAAGATTTTTGATGGAGTCCAAACAAGACTTCTTCTCTCCTGCGTTAGCCGGAACATATACATTGAGAAGGCTGATTTCGTCCTTAGACTCAATGAGCTGAAGTTTCAGGAATAGCCAATGAGTGTTTGGGATTGCTTTGAGCAGCAAATATTTGTTTTCATTCCATAACGTACCCAGGCCGCCAGAAGCTCCTCTAGAAGAGACAGCCTGCCCACCACCTTTATTCCAAAAACTTTGACTTGTTTGGAGGAAAGCAGCTTCCTCCATATTGATCTCCTGGATTAAAAGAAAGTCTGGGGATTCTATTCGGATTGTGCTCCTTATAGCTTCTTCTTTCGCTTTACTGCCCAAACCTCTACAGTTCCAGGAGACGATTTTCATTACTTACTTTTTTGGGAGTGTTGGGTTCTCTTGGAGCCACTCTGGTTTCTTGTATTCTTGGCCGATTTTTCCAACAGTTTCTCAAGAGTTGGCTGGATGCCTTGGAGTTTTTCTTTGTATGTTTCCTGATCTCTTTTTTCCCGCTCAGGCATTCGTCCTCTTGTTGATCTTCTGGACGAGACTTGCGATTCCCCTATTTCTCCTTCCTCCTCAGATTCCTCTGAGGTCTGTACCATGTCCTTCATCTCTGCATTTTTCCCCTTGGATCCGCTTGGTGTATTAACACCTTGCTTTGGTTCTGGAGTAGCGTCTTTTCCCAAGGAGTCATTCTGTGTTTCAACCTCATGCAACTCTATTGAGTTTAGACCGAGAGGTTCAAATTTATTACCTTGCCCTTTAGAAGTCTGGGTATGTTGACCAGCAGAGTGTTGAGGTCCTTTGCTTGCCAGGGCTCCAACATTTTTTTTGTTGGTCTTTGGCCTTTTGACTTGATTCCAACCCTCATCTTTTCCTTCGTTTGCTTCGGCATTGCTTGGGCACCCTCTAGCAAAGTGTCCATAGACGTGACATTTGCGACACTTGAATGGAAGCTGCTCATAGTCGAGGTTTTGAATATGAGACCAGCTCCCAACCTTGATTTTGATGGCCTCCGGGAGACCCACTTCCAGGTCGACTTCGACACAGATACGAGCACAATCGTGCTGATATTTATTATTTGCGTGATCTATGAATTTTCCCAGGGTGTTTCCGATATGCTTTAGTGATTCCCAGTTCCAGCAATGCATGGGAAGATTCGGGAGTCTGACCCAGACTGGGACAGTGGTTGGAACATCTACCGCCAGATCAAAATCAGGGGTCCATTTATTGAGATAGAGCCCTTGAGGACCCATGAAATAAGGACCATTCTTGAAGATGAGCTCTTTATCCTCCTTATCGACGAATTCGAACAGGAAATACCCTCGACCTAGGAAATAGAAGGACACGTTGTTCATAATGAGGGGAGCCCAGTTCTTGGCAACCCAGATCTCAGTGGATTTGGGCGAGGGCCAGAGGCCAGTGAACTGGCCAACGAGAGCACGATCGGCCAGAGAGAGGGACACCTGAATAGGACCCTCACCAGGCAGCGAGATCTCAGGAATGTCATCCAACTTTTTGACAAACTTTGCAGCTTCAGAAGTCCTCTTCTTTGGAAGCGAGGCCAGAAGATTACTGAAGGCTTTGGAGGCAGAGACTGGAGGAGGAGGCGGCGAAGGATGGTGGGAGTCCAGGTCCTCCATGCTGAAAGGCCCTTGAACAGCCTCAAAGGCAAGCCAAAAGAAGCTCGAAAGCAGTCATAGAGTAGAAAGCAAAAGAGACCGAGTCTGGCAGAGAGGCACGGAACAATTAGAGGCACAGAAAGAACGACCAGCCCGAGGCAGGAACAGACGCCAGAGGAAGGAATCACCAAGCGAGTTTGAATTCTTTTTCCATATACATAATTATTACATTATTTGGGATGTTGAATAAACTTCAATATTATGGAGTTGGTATAATTCAGAATGGAAGAAGCAAAGAGAACATTCATTGTTGCAATTCATAAAGAAGCATATCTTCATCCTCATTTCTGATGGATTCGATTTATTTCTGATTCTTTGAACATGAAACATTGCTTTCTTTTAGTTTACTGCTTGTTTTAATTTAAATAAAATAAATAATGATTTTGGGCCAATAATATTTCAATCAATTCAACTTCTTCATGTTTCCAATTATAATTAAAGAAAAAAGTTAACTTGTATTGGAGAAAATGATACCTTTCAGGTAAGATGAAATGAAATTATCCAATGGTAAGTTTTATATGCCCACTTTCATTTATTTTAATTTCTTCACTTTTTGTTTCAGTTTTGTTTTTGCTGATCTCAAACTTTGTTTATGCAGGTCTTCATAAACCTTTCGCATCTCTGCTAGATCAGTTTTCGAACTTCATTTTATTTTACTCTTTGATATTCTTGAAAGAAACAATAATGATCCTTATTCAATCAGCTAAATTTGGGAGTTTCTGGACCTTTAGTCAGTTTCTTTAACCATTTCTTTCATTAGAAAATGGTTAAGAGCTTTTATACAGGTTTTACTTTGAAGAAGGAGAATTTGCAACAAACTGAGACTTCTCATTCATCGTATTATCTATCATCACTGATATTCACCCTCTACATTTTGAGAGGCTCATTTCCTATAACTCTGCAAGATAAAAAATTTAAATCTCAATATAGGAATGAATGTACATATGCTTATTTTATTTTATAATCATTTGTTGAGAAATTTATATAAATAACCTTGGTGTAGTTTATCTTTTAAATTTTCTTCTTCTTTTTAGTTTTTGTGTTTTTCATTTTTATTTTTGTTCACTGATTTCTTTTCTCACTTTAGTTTAGGAATTATTTCCTTTTACTTTCAATTTTGCTTTGATTTCAGTGACTCTGCCATGATTTATGTGAAAAGGCCTTTTTCTTACCTTACAATTGTTGGCATAAATGGGAAATCTTTTACTCTATCTATTTAAGTGAACTTCATTTATCATTAAAGGCATATCTTTATGGAACCACAAAGCCATCTTTCTTTAAATATTTTTCATGGAGGAACACACATCCTTTCTAGGTATTTGAGTTTACTTTTTCAAGGAAATAATTGATTTGAGTTTAATACAATAAATCCCTCCCATCCCTCCACATAAAAAACCTCTGATTAATAGTTGTAGGGAAATAATTTGGAGTAAACATTATGAAAGTATCATATCCATTAAATGTAAATCTTTATTACCATCCTACCTCTTTCACTCAAATACATCATAAACAAAAATCTTGCAAATGCACTTATCAAAAGAGTGATTAAAAGAGGAAACATGGGAAATACAAGTAAACCCGTCGGGGCTATGGACGCTCGCTGGCAGCGGGACTAGGCTTATATGGCATAAGAGGCAACTTCGTCGGGGTACTGTTCAGGCTCGCTGACAATGAAGAGATGTCAGAGACAATCATAAAATGGATATATGCTTTATCAAAAACTACTATTTCTACCTTCTTCTATTTTTCATATGTGGCAGTTTTAAAACAAAATTTTCCCAAGTTTGGATTCATCACTTTTACTCAGTCTGTTTTAAGTACTTATCTTTATAAACTCTGTTAGGTCCTTATATTACTAGTATAGTCCCTTATTGTTGTTAGTGTAACCCCCTTATTGTTATTATTGTGCCCTTAAATTATTATTGTTAGGTCGGCTAGGATTACATTGTGGCCCCACTAGGATTACATTATGGCCCCATGGACTCCTATATATAGAAAGGAGGTTTTTTCATTTGTATCATCCAAGAATTGTTCATTTATGTAATGTATTGGAGGTTTCCCCCTTGAAGTGGCTGATTTCTAAGGCATTGATCTCTCTTTTCTTCTATTTTTAGAGTTGGTTTCACAACAAACTCATATTTCTTAATCTATTTATGTGGGACCTATGGAAATGTTTTACAACTGGACGATTTCATGATTTCCATTATTTTTAACCTTTGGGTAAATTAAAGTTCATTATCTTTAATCAAAGATAACTGGTCCTTGTCCCGTGTGTTGTCATTGTTGTAAGGAAAACCCAACACTCCCAATTTTTGAATTATTTTGCTTCAATAATGGGGACCCTTTCCATTATTTTTTGGCTAAGTGCCTTTTATGATTTTCATTAAAATCAATCATCTTGCAATTCTTGCCATTTTTTTTTATCGGATTTCCATTTTGATTGTTTCATTGGATTCAATTTTTAACAAGCTTTTCAATGATACTTGTTTCTCTCCATTTGGTCAACCAATTTGTAAATGACAATCCTTTGAATTTTGATCATATTTGTGTCGTCTATGTTAGAAAAATGTATAAAATGTACCAATATTTCAAATTTTGTAGTTAAAATATTCATTCATTGTAAATATTAACTTTTAGTTCATTTTTACTATTTCTTTCATTTTTCACTAATGGTCATACAAAATGATCCAGCTAAATTGTACAATAAATGAAAAAAAACGTTTCGGTATATTGGTAATTTCCTTCAATTTGTTATTTTAAAACAAATTTCCAAGGCCGAAATCTCAAAAAAGTGGCTGTAGTTCAATTTGTAGGATGGTTAATCCCACGTGGGCTCCACTTCTCACCACAACCTCTCTTCCAAAAATCCCGATTTAAAAAAGCCGAAATAAAAGTGAGATTACGAAATTGCGATATCGCAATTTCGCTTAAACACCTCAAGCTCGTTCCTTTAAAATATGTGATGTGCAATTTTGGGTTATGCGAGGGGTTATTTGTTTTTAACATAAGGTTTAAAACTCCTTATGACTCCCGCTCACCTCACACTCACCTCACTCACCCTCCACCTTACTCATCCTCACGTCACTTTCCGTCTAGCTCACCTCTACTCCTTATCTCTCCACATTATCCCTCCATTACTTCCTCACCTCTCCTCCTCTCTTGTAACTCCATTCTCACGTGAATGTATTAAAAGTTTTATATTCTAAATCTTTTTTTATATATAATATTATAATTTTATATATTAATTATAATTTTTATATAATAAATTATAATATTAATATAATAGTATTTTAATTAATCATTAAATTAATTTATTTTAACTTATTTAATTTTGTTTGATTAAGATTTGTAATTAATTAAAATTAATAACATAATTACAATCAATTAGCATTAATTAATTGATAATTAAAATATAATTTAAGATTAGAATTTAATTAAAAAAATATGATTTTTAGCCCAAGCAACAGAAATTCCAGAATTCTGGCAATTTTAATATACTAACTTTGGAAGCTCATAAATTGAGGTTTACTTGACCAAATGACGCCCAAGACAACTCATTGGATAGATAAAATCATGGACCTTATTTATGAAGTTTCCAGATTTGATCATTTATAGTGTCTAAAATGCAGCAGAAGATCAAGCTTCAAATTTTTTAACAAAACTAATTTCTGAGTTTAATTTTCTGCAGTTTCAATTGCCCACAACTTCTTCTGAGTGCAGATCCATTCATCAATGATATTCTTGGCCAATTAGATCATCACATGCATCAATATAAAGCTTATATTTCCTTTTCAATTATTTATTTAATTAAGTCTTGATTGGATTTATTTTAATTCCAGATTTGACATTTTAATTTTATTTTTACATTTTAATTTTGTTTTGATTTATTTTTGTAGGAAAACAGTTGAAGAGATGAGGAAAAGAAGATCTCAATAAATGAAAATGTTCCAGCAATTGAAGAATATTATTTTGAGCCAATAAAAATTGATTGAGTAGAACCACTCTTCAACAAACTTTCTATTGAATAATTCTTTTGTAAATATTATAAATAACAGATTGTAGACTGTAATAGGGGCTCCTCTTCTATGCAATTCTGGAATTCTTGAAGGCACTATTGTCTAGAGGATTTAGAGGTGTAGGGTAGAGGAGAGAAAACTCAGATCTTGGGGATTATTGAGGATTTTTCTTTTGCATTCTGAATTATGTATGGAGAACAGAGTTTGTACTTCTACAACTCTTGTTTTAAAATCATAAATTCAAGCTTTATAAAGTATTGATTGGAGACCGGAGTCAGAGAAATGGTTTCAATAAATTGATATTTATAATGCTATTGTTTTAAATACTCGTTTCATTTTATGATAGCATAAATGTGTCATTTTATTCATATTTGCGCACGTTTGTCGGTATGAGTAATTCGCCTCAATTATATGTTATTATTTATCTTTGCTCTTATGGGTTGAATTCTAATTTCTGAATAACTATTTACTCAAAAATCTGTTTTTAATATTGATTAAATAAACAATGTTATGTTGTGAACTTTTTCCGCATATTATTGTTTAATTATTCGAATTACGGATTTAACAAGCAATATCATTTTTGTGAACTATTTCCTAAATGTTGTTGGTTGATTATCTTAGTTAAGAGGTCTCTGAATAGGATGTGTTTCAGTATTCATAATATTAGTTAATTGAACTTCTTCGTTAGCTTGATATTCATTATAAACTAGATATATTTAAATCTCAATTATTTAAAATATCTTGCTCTCAGTTGGGTTAGATCTACATCTGCCTAATTGAGATAGGATTAGGATAATTTTCCTTTTTTCTAATTTCATTTTAGAATAATTTTGCATTTAGATTTAATTCTACATTTCTAGAAGTCCTCTTCCTAAAGAGAAAAAGCTTTAGTTGTGGTTTGGCTGAGCCCCAAATTAGCTTAAGGATCACTCTCTTGCCTGATCAGCAAGAGAAATGATCTGATGTGTATTTCCCATTGGTAGACAAAAGTTATATTTTAAGCCATTGGATATTGAGAGAAGGTAATTGGACCTAGTTAAACCAGTCAGAGCCACCATTCCAAACAGAAAAAGGGATGCTTTAAGGTCCCGACCGGGTGGTCATCCCCCATGTTGTTGTAGCGAATTTCGAGGCTTCAACACCTGACCCCTAAAGGATGTATGTAGAATCTCAGTGACCTCCTTGTTGTGTGTTTGTCTTACTTGTTTTCTCTGAGCAAGTATTTTTGTCTCTTTGATTTGTTTGTAAGTTGGGAGATTTTTCACCATTTCAAACACTTTTTGTCGCATTGTTCCTGACTTGATTTGAAGTTATTTTTCATATGCACTGGTCATCACCGCACTTCTGATCTTACCTTCGATTTAGTGTCAAACATAGGATCACAAAGTGTTTGGTTCACAAGTTTAGAAGAGTGTGTCCTTTGTCCAAATTCAAAAGAAATTGAAAGTGATTTTCATTTTAGCTTTGATTTGGCTTGTCTTCATCATTTTGAAAAAGAGGAGTGAAAAGCAATTCATTCATGTGTTTTTAAAGTGATTTTTATTTTTGATCGATTGAAAGAAAAGTGAAAGGACTGTTATTGCATTTCTTCTTTCGTTCGTTTATTTTGCTTTTGATTGCATTTCAAAAAAAAGAAAGGTGTGCATCTTAGTGGAAAAGAGAAGTATTTTCAATTTTTCAACAAGTTTCATCTGTTTGGGAAAAAGTGAATTCGATTGAAAATAATTGCATTTCATTGCTTTGAGCTAGTTTGGGGGGCATTATTGTTGTTGCATTGATTACACTTCTGCTTGTATCTCTTCCCTAAATAGTTTAGGCTTCATCGAAATGGCAATTTTCACTTTTTTCATTTAGTCCGCACCATAGGATTCAGGTGACATCGATTTTGAGCCAAAACTGAATGTTAATTCAAGATCAACTTAAAATTCACTCAATTTACCTTAAGGAGAATTTGGAACTAACGAGAACATTTAGTGGTCTAGGCTAGAGACGTGTTACAACGTCGTAAAATGTAGGATCTATTGTTAACAACCTGTGTTACAACTCAGGGGTGATATCCCGTCCTACGTATGGAAGTATATTGATGTATGATAAGTATATTTGGGGTGCTCTCATCGACCGGTTACGCATTAGACAACACTATTATGGACTAGAATCCCACGTATTGTCGCATATATTTGGGCATACACCATTAGGTAGCAAACCTACCATAGGTAACCGAGTCGGCCACCTTGTAAACGTGATACACCGAACACAACATTCAGGGAGATCGGTTGTAGTACGTTAAGTCCTTGGTAAATTTTTCTATCATTTATCACCGAGGTGTATATTACAGTTAATGAATACTTGGTAAACCTTTATGCCTAACACACCATTTTTTTAATTTATTTTTTATTAATTCTAAAATTAATTGCCCACGAAACCATCTTACCTGTGTAGTTCTCTAGCCTCATTATTTCTTGGTAAATTGTGTTTTTTTTCACCTGTTCCTTCTTTGATGTTGTATTGAAAAGTCATTGTGGCTTAATCATCAAATTCACCTTGTCCCTCCCCTGACGGATCTCAATATCCTCCTCCGTAGGTCCCTTAGTTTCTAGTTGGGCCCCTTGAAGCGCAAGGTGCTGAAATTGAGATTGTCATTAGTGTTCAATCTATTTCATCTCGACCACTGCTTGATGATTCTCCTTGGAAGACATCGGAAGAATCTGAGCCAGAAAGCCCCGATCCATCTGCACAGTTCATGGTCTTTCCTGAAAATCAGCTCTTTGATCCGATTGTGGTCTCGCCTCAATAAGCTTATAACACTTTTGATCAACCCAGAATTCCCTTTCGCACTTCTCCATTAGCATCTCTCTCTACTGTTCGTCAGTTATTTCTTGACGAAATGGCATCCAATGCTGATGATGTTCCATTCGTGAGCACTTCTCCGAGCACTCTTCAGGAAACCACTAGCACCTACATCCCGTAAGCTCCTTCATCTATGTTTCCCTCTGAAAGCGAGCTGTTCGGCTCCACACCTCACTATTCAGGCAGTGGAACCGGAATATCTTCCAGTGAGGTTGCATCTATGCTTCCACACAGTTATACCTCTTTAGGAAACCTTATTTTTGGAGCTTCTGGTGCTACACCTTAATTCCCGGATCCCATTTGGTCGACGGGTATTCCTCCATCTTTCGGCCCATTTGTTTCGAATTTGGTTGTTGCGTCTCAACCAATTATTCGACATATAGTCACTATTGGTCAAATGACTGTTTCGATTGGATCCTCTACCCCCTACTTTCCATCTACAATTACTGCAGTTCCACTGTTGAGTGGAAAATCTACAGTTTCATCCATGCCTCGGGGGCAGTCTAATCCTCTTTACATACCTCCCCTTTTGGGTGGGGGGCAGTCGAATTCTAGACCTATTCCTAGGGCATGACAACCTCACATTCAATATTCTCAGGTTCAACAACCCATTTAGCAACCAAACATATCATATTCGTATGTTCAACAACCTAACATCTCTTATGTTTAACAACCGAATGTACAATATCAGTATGTTCCTTGACACAACGCTTCTCAAAAATATGTCCAGCAGCCCCAGCCTTCCGCGAGTGCTGTTGTGACTAACCCTCAGTTTGGTTCTTACACCCAAGCTGGTCCGAATCTCCTTCTAGGTCAATCTGGTCCTCTCCCAATCATCCTGGTACTCAATACTAGTCATTTCCTCAAGGTCAGTACCAACAACCCTAGTCTGGGCCTCAGCCTTGTGCTCAATATCAGTAGATTCCTCAGTACCAGCAGGCCCAATCAGGACCTCAGGCTAGACCCTACGTTCAGCAAGGACCATAGGTTGGACCCTGTGTTCAACAGGGACTATAGACTGGACCTCATGTTCAGGAAGGACCTCAACCTGGACCTTACATCCAGCAAGGCCCGCAACCTCAAATATCGCAAGGGTCTTATCAAGAACCCCAACAAGGTCCCTATGTTCAACAATACCTACAACAAGGTCCTTACCAACAATGGGGGCAGTATGCGTATCCCGTACATAATCCGCCCTATTGGGGGTAGAATCCATATCAACCAGGTTGGAACCCTCGACCTTTTTCTCCTCATAATTTTCCCTTGCCATTCTTAGCTATTTTGGAATTTCTGGATGTGTCAAAGCTTACAAATGACCCCATCCAACATCATATGCATTGGCCGCCAATTCGAACTCAAATCCTAGGAGATTGTCCAAAATTCGAAGGAAAATCTGGGGAAGATCCCCAAACACATGTTATGATGTATCACTTGTGGTGCTTTTCTAATTCTTGGGTCGACGATTCTATTAATCTTTGTCTTTTCCAGGGTAATCTGACCGATACCGCGACCAAGTGGTATATTGAACTCCCTCAAGGAATTTTCCTCGATTTTAATTCCTTGGCTATGGATTTCCTTACTCACTTCCAACTAATTGTCGAGTATGAAACCGACACCCACCTTCTCACCTCATTGAAGCAGTCAACTGCTACTCACATTTCGGGTCACATTCACGAATGGCGACATCACTGTCTTCTCATAAAATTCAAGATCCCCGATCAGTTGTTGACTAAATGGTTTACGAAATCATTCGTTCCTAGGATTGCTAAAGATCTTGCCATGGGTGGATGTGTCACGGAAGAGGAATTCATAGCCAAATCTAAATACCTCGATTTGGTTTATTCCTAATCTGGGACTTTATATGAGTTATTTTTTGACGCGCCGCGGCCTTCAACTAATCTCGCATCATCTCAGTCTCCTGTTATGCCTCCGGTGAATGGTGTTATAGGGATAATGGCTCATACTGATAGTAGTGCACCTAAAAATTCTTCGAATTCTAAATCCACTACTGCCACTACTCCCTCCACTCCTTCCAGTAACCAGAAGAATCATAGTAAAACTCTGAGGTAAATGTTGTTCAATCTACCGCAGCAGATAAACCCTCGAAAGGTAAGAAAAAGGGTAAAGGAAAGTCCAAATCTGATAACCCTAAACATGATTCAAAGAATTCATCTACTGATGATTCTTCAACACGTAAGCCTAAATATCCTTATTTGATATGTGTTGATGATCATTACACCAAGGATTGTCTTCAATGCGTCGAAGTTTCCCATCTTCTGAACGACGCACCTAGGACTCCAGCTGTTTTGAAATAACCTTTCCCTTCTTAGCAGACGTAAATGGTAGATCAAGCTCAATCTTTTGGAAAATCTCAGGTTTTCATGGCTGGAATGGAACCTATCGCCATTACTATGAGATCGAAAGACTACTCCAATCCATCCAAGGCTCCTGTGGAAACATAATTCATGGATCACCCTTCCTCTTCCATGCCTCCTACCTCTGGTAATATGAATTCGAGAGCTACACAACACTACAATATTATAGAGGATCTAGCACAAGCACCTTCGACGATGTAAACTTTGGAGGTCCTTCATTCATTTCCATCATAACATAAGGCACTACTCTCCGCTATTGGAGGGATTGATCCCGTAGATTCTAATCTTATTACTTTAGATCTTGTGAATTTCGTTCCTTGCCTCCCATCTTAGGTGGCTTTTTTCATTCAAGTTACCGTCATGGGAAAAAATATTAATCAGACAGTCGTTGAAGAAGGCGCTTCAACCTGCATCATATCTCTCGCATGCTAGAAATCCATCGGCTCTCGCTCATTAAGTCAGTCCTCAAATACCTGAGAACATTTTGACGATAGAGGTTCTTGACCATAGGGTATTCTCAAAGCGTTGCCCATCCCGTTGGAGGGAAAAACGCTAACCATGGAAGTAGAAGTGGTAGACGCCAACGTGAACTATAATCTCCTTCTTGGATGTAGTTGGATGAACACTATGGCTTGCATGGTCTCTATTATGGCTCATTTGCATTTACTTTTGAAATATTTTTCAAAACACAAAAAAAACATATATATTAGAAAAGGGACAAATGTAAACTTTCTATATGTTGAAAAAATAATTTTTTTTTATACGTTGGTCAATTAACATATTGTGCAGAAATGTGAAGGTGGGTCCGACCATTGGATTAACACCCGTGTAATTCACCAAGTGGGATTTAAAAGAATTGATGTTGATTTGGATCAGTGGAAACCCGCGGGCACAAATAGCTTGAAGGATAACACCGAAGGTGCCTCCGCAGTTACCTAGTCGAAAGCTCGTTGACCAAGATCGATGGTTCACGATCATTGTGGGGGAAGACCTCCGATGAGTCTGTCGTACTCCAGAGCGCTCCCGTAGTGACATAAACAACCCATGATGCAGGCAATTAACGTCGCCAACTAATGAGCCAACTCGTATGTTACGTCATATGTCCGTTATCTGTCAAATCATGCATTGAATTGACGTTCATTTCCAAAATCTCGTGCCATCTACAAAATGTGTTAAAGTTCTTATTTTCATATTGTTGGTTTTCAGTCCCAATTGTCCAAGTGTCACCTTAGTCATTTAATTTCTCACCTCCGTGTTTGTACAGTCACCACCTTGAGTAAATCCATGGCTAAACTGTCGTCCCTCTCTGGTTCTTCCAGCTACATCCCGCTTATGGATACTGAACAAGATGTCAAGGATACCCTATGCACAGTTGAGAATCTAAACTTTTATCAACAAGTCTTACTTAATGAGAATAATTCTCCCATCTACTCAGAAATGGTTAAGTCTGGTGTTATCTTTGCATGTGTCCCAAAAACCCATATTTTTCCGGAATTCGTACATTGGCTAATATCCATGTTGTACCCTAGCAAGTGCTTTGTGATGAATAATTTGGGAGAAAGTGTTCTTAAAGTCACATATCTGTTAATCCGTCAAGCCTTTTGTTATCCTGAGTCAGAGTCTTATGTCAATTTTACTAAAGAATCATTGGTGGCAATATATGAAAGTCTTGCAGGGCAGGATTTTACACAGGTGGTTTTCTTTCTAAATCCGGAAGCAGGATGTTTTTTTCCATATGATAAAGAGTTTCCCTTGGATATTTTTGATGCAGAAGTCAAGCTAGTACTGCAATTTTTGTCGAAGATACTTGAGAAGGAGGATGCTGCTTAAATTGACAGGTCGGTGCTTGGGTTATTTGTTTTAATGATGAAGCCCAATGTGGTGTTAGATATTCCTTCCTACTGGTAAGAGAACATTAATGCTCAGCTTATGAGCCTATCCCTCACTTGGTATTTCAGGTTTCCCTCACTGATTACTTATTTATTCTTATATAAAAATGTAGAAGAATTTATACATTTGGGGTTGAATATTGTTGATTCAAATAAGAAAATACAATCAATGGTGTTTTGGACAAATGTAATAAGAAATGAACCTAATGAGTGAGGGTTGTTTGACTTTGCTGCTTATTTCATGCCAATTGCCTATAATATTTTGAATGGAATTACTCCTCCATGTTTTCTACTGAAGGCCCAGGAGTTTCTTCAACTTAGTGTTAATTCTAAATTTGGAGATTGGTTTGTGTATGATGCTTATTCAGAAATTAGGTTGTATGGAGCCGAGATTGAGCCTTATAGGTTACCCATCTTTGTTCCCATGATAATTTTTTCCTTGGAGTTTATTAGACAAATCCTAAATGTAGATCAAATACATTTTGTTCCAATGAAGAAAGGCCATCTATTTAAGTTGCCTATGACTGCTAGACCATTCATAGTGAATATGAGACAAGTAGAAAATGAGGCAAACCAGATGTTAGAAAGCATGCATTTGTTATTAGGTGAGAAATGGGCTTATGATCCACACAAGGTGATTTATAACAGGAGAGTTGAAAATGGTTATTCTAATTTTGTTCATGACAGTAAGCCTGAAATTGAGAAGTTAGCTAACAAAGGTTTTGCAGGCTCTGGTAGCACAAGCATTCAGACTCCAAACATCTCTGAAAGGATAAGTAAAAGAAGCAAAGAAAAATATGTTGATTTTGAGGATGAAGAACAGAGAGCTGAGAAAAGAGCTAAGTTAACCAAAGAGATACCAAACACACAACCTGGATTCTTAATTCAATTAGGAGATACTCAAAATGCGCCAGCTTCACCATTAAGACATGAAGCTGTTCATGATCAGGTACCTTTGATCAAGCAGGTCTTTGCCCAAATTGCAGAAAAGAACCAAAAGATCAGAGCAAGTATGGAGGCTCAAGTTGAGTATCATATTACTCCTACTCAAACCATATTGTTGACTGCTATGGATTTAGAAAGGGATCAGTTGAAAATTTCTTTCGCTCACTCATCTGAAATGACAGTAGGGTCATCCAACTATTTTAAAACTTTAAATCTAATTGTTGATACTAAAAAGATCCCTTTACTTGATAAAGCTAACTTACACATGCAAACTAGTCAATTGATTGTTAATGACTTAAATAAAACAAATGCAACTGCTTATAAGGCTGAGAATATGTTTGGAAAGGTGATGAAGCAACTAAAGTTAGAGAAGGCTAATTCCAGGGCTCTTTAACCTCAAAATGAAGAATTAAAGAAAATAATTGTAAAAATTGGAGTGGATCCCAATGATAGATCATCTGTACAAAAATTATTACAAAGTGCAGAATCAGAAATTAATGTGTTGAAGAAAAAGCTAAAGCTACCTACTGGAGAGCATCCAATGGCAGCAAAGGTGGTAGAGGTAGAAAATGAGAAGGAAAGTCTTTTACAACAGCTGTTGTAGAAAGAGGAGGAAATTTATAGATTAAAGGAGACAATGTTTAATTTTCAGGGTCAGATTGAATCACATACTTGCACCATATTTTTGTCATCTGGATATGATGATCCAACAGCTAGATTGTCCCAATTGAGCACATAATTGAAGATGGCAGAGGTTGATCTTAAGAAATCTTAGAGTGATTTTGTTACAACAATGAAGATAATACATGCCAAATATGAAGAATTTAATAAATATAAATTTGATTGCCAGACAACTTATGAAGAAATCAAGAGTCTTAAAGAAAAATTAAAGGGAAACATGTCTTTTATTCAAGCAAAGGATATTGTGTCGAATGAAATTATTGAAGTAATGAAAACAATTTGTGAATCACTGACTATAATGTCAGATGAAAAAAGCATAATCAAAGATTTACAAAAGCTTATTCTTGTTGATAAGCATAAGTTTCTTAACAGAGCTCTATGGGTAAAAAGGTTTATTGAATTTGTCAATTCCAAGACACATCAAGAGCTAGAGGAACATGAAATCAAATTATGTGTTTTAGAGATCAATAAGTTGATTGTGAAGAATGCTTGCAGGAAATCAACAGAGAAGAAATTGACAGAGATCAAACAGTCTGTGGATAAATTCAACACCATGTTTGACAAATGGACCATAGCTGGGCTACCATCGTGCTGGGATCTGCAAGGCAATCTACTATCTTGGGCTTCATACGAGCCTTTATTAGTGGGAGCAAAAGGCATAATTGATAATACTCATGAAAAAACTATAGTCTTAAAAGGAGCCACAATTGTCAATTTCTTGCATAAGCATTTTCAATTATTATGGATGACCTTTTTTGTGGAAAGGCCCACTTTTACCCAGATCAGTGCTTTCAGGCTAGAGTATCACAAGTTGCTCAATTCTCCTAAAACCAACATTGAAATCTGGAAAGAATGCAGGGCATGGATGACTGATTCATTAGGTGACACATCAACACCTCAGGGGAACACATCGACACCTCAGGGAAACACATCAGCCACAAATAAGATTCAACAAATAGATTAATATTCCAAGTTTTATTTATATTTCTTGTTAAAATATCGAGTCCGTAATGCTGTCCTCAATTGTAATGTAATAAGTAGTTTATACAGTTTAGGTAGTTTGAATAGTTTTAAGAATTTCCAGCAGTTAAAAACTTCTTTTGTATGTATTTAAGCAAGATAGTAAGAGTGAGGAGGGTTCCGAGTTTTGGACCTTTGGAAGACTAGAATTTTGTACTTAATTTTATGAGAAATTAATGAAAGAAGCATCAAGTTTCGTGCAATTGTTGATGGTGATTTGTTTTTCCTGTATCATTTTGTGTCCTTCTTCTTTGAATGAAGTGAAGTAAAGTAGCTGCCAGTCTCTTAATTGCATCTATGAGTAAGAGTTAAATAACCTTAATATGCGCTCCTTCACTCCAACTATTCTTTCTTCATAAATTCCTTCTGATATTTAAGGTGATAGATTATGTGTTACAACATATCATTTTAAGTTTCCTCTACAGTTCTTCTTTTCATTCAGATATCAACAGTTAATGGCATTGTAGAATATTTCATTATATCAGATTATTGAGGGTTTTAAAGAATTAATTTACAAAGGGATTGAATGAAGACCACCTGATATAATTATTTTTGTGACACATATTTCTAAAAATGTCTTAAGGACTGATTGTTTTCCACAACCAAGGGATTGTCTCTTAAGAACCAACATTTTTTGGCGTTGTTGTTGGGGAACGAAGAAGCGAAGTTCATTTTCCCTGGTTTTTTCACATTATTTCCTCTGGTTGTTCAGTGAGGAGGAAATATTTGACTATGTTATTTTTAGAATTTTGGCTTTCAAAAGGCCTCACATGAGGTCAAATACCTCACAGCAGAAATTCCTACTTTTTTCGACCCTGAAAGAATGGTTTCTAAAAAGGTTTAGAAACCTAAAACCCCTTCAACACCTAGTCCTATATTTTCTGATCCTGGGAGCAGTTCTTATAATCCTTTGTTTGAAGATATCTCTAAATTACTTCCTTTATTGGAACAAGCTTCACCTTTCACACCCATTAATTTTCAAGAACCTGAGTTGGAAGAACACTCCTTTGAGTCTGTTTCCTTTACTTTTACACAAAGTCAACAAATTCCAATTGTTAGTCCTACTGCCATTCTTTATCAACCTACACCCATATCCACTTTATCACCATCACCCCCATTCACTTTCACAGCTAGTACATCAACTGCAACTACCTAAGGAATAGTTAATCAAGGTGTAAATATGGCAGCACTAGCTTTCTTGATGAATATATATGCACCACTTAATATTCTGCAACCAATGAATGCAATGCCTCAAGAATATCTTAAATTACTTCCTCATTTCACTAGAGAAGATGAAGTAACTGCAGAACAACATTTACCTCTATTTTGTAATTTTGCTGAAAATTTGAACGTAGAACATCTTGATGTTGTAATGAGACTTTTTTTTCAGTCTCTAGATGGAGAGGCTAGAAAATGGTTCAAAGGTATACTAAATGGTTCAATTAATACATGGGAAGAGTTAGAAAATCAATTCACTCAGATATGGGGAGAGAAAAAGATCATGGTTATTCATTAACATGATTTAATGCAATTAAAAGAAAACCTAATGATAATATTTCTGAGTTTGTCAAAAGATTCAATAAATTATATAATAGTTTACTTGTAGAGATGAAGACCACTCCTTTTGGAGTGAAGGTATTTTTTGTTGGGGCTTTTGAAGCTGATTTCAGTTTTACACTTAGAGAGAGGATATCCCCTACTCTTGAGAAAATATAGACATATGCTTTAGAAATTGGAGCCAATATGATTGCAGTTGGAAAGATAAAAGTAAAACAGACAGTCCAAGAGAAGGGGAAAGAAAAAGAAGAATCACCACAAGATCAAAGAATTGAATATATGACAAAGGTGATAAAATAATTAAGATGGAATTGGAAAGTAAAAACTCCCAAAGATCGGTACAACAAAACAGAGGAGGATTTAATCCTCAGTACAGAAAACAATCCCTGCAAATTTTGCAGAGAGAAAGAAAAGATCAAGATCAAGTCCAAGCACCATTATATAGAGAAGAAACACCTGGAGAGTAAGCAAAAGATGACCAAAAAGAAGCCGAAGATCAAATATCTGCTGTGTATACAAGAGAGGAAGATGTAGAAGAAGATTGTGAGGGAGAATATGCTGAGGTTGAAATATATTTTGATGAAGAAGAGATGAATGAATACTGCAAACAATTCACAGATTTCACGCAGGATGAGTTACATAAAAATTATGATTTGAGATCTAGAAAGAGATCTAGGGCGCAAGACAGTGAGGGTGAACAACAAGATTCTATGCCTCCTCCAATGGTGACTCCACAACAAAAGAACCATGTAAATCAAGTAGATAAAGGGAAACAACTTGTAGATTCGGTAAATAAAACAAAAGTGCAGGAGGGTGAATCTTCCCAGGACAAATTAATTGATACCAACATTTTGGAAATTTTTTTTCCTATACCCAAACAAGTTTTAAATTCTAAAAAGAATGAAGAAGAACCTGAAAGGAATACTAAACAAAATTAGATTTTTAGTTTAACAAAGGAGTTGGAGAAGGTCAAGATTCAGGTACCTCTTCTAGAATTACCTAAAACACGAGTCTAAAAAAAGAAAATTTCAGAATTTATTAATCTCTCACAAAGTGAAGATATAAATGATACTATGAACTTGTAAGAAGAAAGGCCAGTGGTCGCCTTTGGCCCTCATGTAGAAGAAGTAGATTCTTCCGTTCCTCCGTTTTATATTATATTATTGCTTCATGATTTTATTCTTCATAACTGTATGTTGGATTCTTGGGCTTCCCATAATCTTATGCCATTGTCTGTCATGAAGGAATTGAATTTGCAGATTACTAAACCTTACAGGGACCTGTACTCATTTGATTCCAAGAGGGTGAACTGTGTTGGGTTAATTAGAGACATGGTAGTGTATTTGGCACAGATTCCAACAAAAATTATTGTTATAGACGTAGTTGTTGCTGACATTCCAACCAGGTTTTGGAATGCTCTTGTCAAGATCTTGGGGAGAAAAGTTGGGAGGAGTTTTAAAATTAGATTTTACTTATGCTATCATTCTCGTTTTTAATGGGGAATAAAGGAGATTGTATAGGGAAACAAGGTTTGTGAAAACCACTACAAAGAAAGACGCAGGTAATTCCCCTATTTATAGTTAGGTAAAAGAAGATATTTCATGTTTCATGCTGCATGAAGACGCATAATTTGCTAAAGACACAAAGAAGCAGTTCTTTTTAGAAGTTGTACATAATGAGCTGCATTCAAAGAAGATTTGGAAATGCTACTTTGATGGTGCCTACTCCAAGGATGGCACGGGAGATGGATTCTTGCTGATATCACTAGAAGGTAACCTCATGCCTTTTTATTTTAAGTTAGAATTTGATTCAACGAATAATGTGGCTGAGTATGAGGCCTTGATCTTAAGCCTTCAAATTGCTAAGAAGATGAGAATTCAGTATATTTCGATTTTTGGTGATTCTAAATTAATAATAAGACAGATTAAAAATCATTGTCAAACCAAGAATCCAAGATTAATATCATATAGGAATGAAGTTTGGGATTTGATATAGAAATATTTTAAAGCCTTCAATATTCAGTTTATTCCAAGGGAGGAGAATAGATTGGCTGACTCATTAGTAGTTGCAGCCAACACCTTCAAGCCTCCAATAAATCCAAGGCTAAGGTATGAGATTGAAATTAGACATAGACCCTCTATCCCTGAGAATGTGAAACATTGGCAGGTGTTTGAAGATGATGAGCAGATAAATCAATTCTTGACAATGATTGGAAATTTTCAAGACGCTGAGATATATCAAGAAGAAGAACAAACAAAGCAGAAAGCAGAGATAAAACACCTCAAACATTAAAAATGTGATGAGAAGATTATCCAATTGAAAGATAATGTGCTCCCTCAAGGTTTAGTTCCTCTTGAAAGATTATTTGATTCTAATGATGTTGCTGTTGATTCAAAGAAAACACATCAAGAGGAAGAGATGGAGAACTGTAATTTTGGAACTCAGCAGGAACCAAAAAGGGTGAAATTGTTCAAAGGTGTTTCCAAAAACTATACAAAAAGATACATTGATCTTTTCAAGAAGTATATGGATGTGTTTGCTTGGTCATATGAAGACCTGAAAACATATGATAAAATCATAATACAACATAAGATTTCATTGAAAGGAGGAATTAAACCACACAGACAGAAGCTCAGGAAAATTAATCCATTATTGCTAGCTCCAATTGAAAAATAAGTGAAGAAATTGCTACAAGCAAAAATCATAGTTCCTCTTAGATATTCCGATTGGGTTTCTAATCTGGTTCCTATGAGGAAGAAAAATGGAGAGATAAGATTGTCTGTGGATTTTAGGAACCTGAACAGAGCATCTCTAAAGGATAATTATCCTTTACCTAAAATGGATTATGTCTTACAAAAGGTGACATGAGCTTACATGATGTATATGGTTGATGGATTCTCTGGGTATAATCAAGTGGCAATTGATAAGGAAGATTAGAAAAAGACATCTTTCACAACCCCATGGGGAAATTTCATGTATGCAAGGATGCCATTCAGACTTATGAATGCAGGTGAAACCTTTCAGAGGGCCATGGACATAGCGTTTATTGGTGAAAAGTGTGTGGTTATATATTTGGATGATGTAACTATTTTCTCTGGATCAGATGATGAACACCTGGAACAATTGCAAATTTTTTTCAAAAAATGCAGGAAGTTTGGTCTATCACTAAATCCCAAAAAATATTTGTTTTCCTTGGAAGAAGGTAAATTATTGGGTCACATAGTTTCAAAGCAAGGGGTAAAGATTGATCCAATAAGGGTGGAAGAAATTCAGATAGTTCCTTTACCCAGAAGCAAGAAATATATTCAGAGATTTCTGGGGAAGATAAATTTTTTAAGAAGGTTTGTGCCAAATTATGCAGAAATTGTGAGAAGCATAACCAATATGTTGAAAAAAGAAGCAGAAGTGAAATGGAATAAAGAAGCAAGAAAATCATTTGCCAGAATAAAGGAGGCTCTCCAGGAAGATCCCGTTCTAATTAGTTTAGATTATCAGAAATCATTTCAGATATTCTCATTTTCTCCCCCCACTACTATTGCTGCTGTGTTATTATAGAAAAATGAGGAAAATAAAGAGTATCCAATGGCATTCTTCAGCAAAGTTCTCAGAGATGCTAAACTCAAATTTAAATTTTTGGAGAAACAAGTGTATGCATTGGTCAAAGCACTCAAAGCCTTCAGAACTTATGTGTTACAGTCCCAGATAACTGCTTATGTACCTAATTCTGCTGTTAAAGATGTGTTGGTTCAGAGTGATGTAGAAGGAAAGAGAGGGATATGGATAACAAAAATCCAGGAGTAGGCTTTATCAAGGGGCAAGGTTTCGCTAAGTTGTTAGAAAAGACAATTTTCAAGCATTGGGAATAAATCTGTTAGCACTAGTAGATGAAGATTTAAATGCAGAAGGTCAAAATAAGTCCAAATCAAGTATTCAATACAAATATTTATGCTCATATTGGTATAAAGACATAGTTCATTATTTATGTTTCTTCTCTTATCCAAATTTGCTGAATAGATCAAAGTATAGAGCCCTCAAGATTAAATCTCAGCCATATGCCATAGTAGAAGCAAAATTGTACTAGAAAGATCCTGATGGTATCTTGCTGTTGTGCTTAATTGAAGGTGAATCCATTGAAGTTACCAAGGAATATCATGAAAGTTTGTGTGGAGGGAATTATAGTTGGAAGTTCACATCCCATAAAATCCTCAAGTTAGGTTTCTATTGGCCTACCTTGTTTGCAGATTTATATAGACTGGTTAGAAGTTGTCAGAAATGTCTATTGTTTGCTGAGAAGAAAAGACTTACTCCATTACCTCTCATTACAATATTCATTGAAGAACCTTTCAGATAGTGGGGACTGGACTTTATTGGAGATATCGATCCACCATTAAGTGGACAGTTCAAATGGATTCTAACTGCCACTGTTTACTTCAAAAAATGGGTTGAAGCAATACCCACCAAAAAAGCAAATGATCAAGTGGTGATGAAGTTTCTGGAGGAGAACATTTTCAGTAGGTTTGGATGTCCAGTCAAGATTGTAACTGATAATGGTCAATTATTTATTTTTTCTCAATTCATTAGTTTTTGTCAAACATATAATGTAATTTTATCACATTCTACCGCATACCATCCACAAGGGAATGGATTGGTAGAATCTTCAAACAAGACATTGGTTAGGATTCTGAAGAAGAAAATCACTGAAAATCAGAAGGACTAGGATTCAAAGTTAAAGTTTTCCCTTTGGGCAGTTCTAGTAACTACTGGGAGGTCCACTGGCAAATCACCCTTTGAGTTAGTTTATGGAACTTAGGCACTGTTTCCTAGTCAGTTGGCCAAAACAGTGATTTCTTTCCTTCAAGAAGCTCAGGAAGAACCTAATGCTATGGTGAGAAGAATGAACAAATTTATTGAGTCAAGTGAAAGCAGAAACAAAGTTAGAGATAGCTTGATTACTTATTAAGAAAAAATGAAGTCTATATTTGACAAGAAAGCAAAAGAAATTTTATTTCAAGCAAGATATTTTGTACTAATATGGGACACCAGAAGAGAAGATAAAGGGAAGCATGGTAATTTTGACCCTCTTTGGTACGGTCCATACATAATTACTGAAGCTAGGTCAAACAAAAATTTCATCTTAGAAGATTTAGATGGAGAATCTTTGCAACTGTGTGAATGGGCAGTATTTGAAGCATTATTTCCAGCACTAAAATACAACATTTCATCATTGTAAATACCAGATTGTCCATTGTTCATATGTCACCAAACAATATTTGACTCCATGCTTGAGGTGAAGGCATTGATATGTGGTTCTTAGTGTTTCATGGCAAAAAACACTATCCCCAGGTGGAGCCAGATGTTGTGGTTCATTTGCATTTACTTTCGAAATATTTTTCAAAAAAAAAAAAGCATATATATTAGAAAAGCGACAAATGTAAACTTTCTATGCGCCGAAAAATAATTTTTGTTTTATATGTTGGTCAATTAACATATTGTGCATACATTTGAAGGTGGGCCTGACCATTGGATTAACACCCGTGTAATTCACCGAGCAGGATTTAAAATAATTAATGTTGATTTGGATCAGCGGAAACTCGCGGGTGAAAATAGCCCAAAGGATAACACCGAAGGTGCCTCCACAGTTGACCTAGTTGAAAGCTCACTGACCAAGATCGACGATTCACGATTATTGTAGGGGCATACCTCCGATGAGTCTGCCATACTCCAGAGCGCTCCCGTAGTGACTTAGATAACCCATGACGCAGGCAATTAATGTCACCAGCTAATGAGACAGCTCGTATGTTACGTCATATGTCCGTTATCTGTCAACTCATGCATTGAATTCACGTTCATTTCCAAAATCCCGCACCATCTATAAAATGTGTTAAATTTCTGCTTTTCCTCTTGTTGGTTTTTAGTCCCAATTGTCCAAGAGTCGTCTTAGTCATTTAATTTCTTACCTCCGTGTTTGTATAGTCGCCACCCTGAGTAACTACATGGCTAAACAATCGTCCCTCTCTGGCTCTTCTAGCCACATCTCGCTTATGAATACTAAACAAGATGTCAAGGATACCCTGTGCATAGTTTAGCATCTACCCTTTTATCAACAAGTCTTGCTTAATGAGAAGAATTCTCCCGTCTACTCAACCATGGTTAAGTATGCTATTATTTCTGCACGTGTCCCAAAAACCCATCTTTTTCCGGAATTCATACATTGGCTAGTATCCACATTATACCCTAGCAAGTGCTTTGTGATGAATAATTTGGGAGAAAGTGTTCTTCAAGTCACATCTATGTTAATCCGGCAAGCTGTCTGTTATCCCGAGTCACAGTCTTATGTCAATTTTACTGAAGAATCATTGGTGGCACTATATGAAAGTCTTGCAGGGCATGGTTTTACATAGGCAGTTTTCTTTCTAAAGCCGGAAGCAAGACGTTTTTCGCCATATGATAAAGAGTTTCCCTTAGAGATTTTTGATGCAAAAGTCAAGCCAGTACTGCAATTTTTGTCGAAGATACTTGGGAAGGAGGATGCTGCTCAAATTGACAGGTCAGTGCTTGGGTTATTTGCTTTAATGATGAAGCCCAATGTGGTGTTAGATATTCCTTCCTACTAGCAAGAGAACATTAATGCTCAGCTTATGAGCCTGTCCCTCACTGGGTCTTTCAGGTTTCCCTCACTGATTACTTATTTATTTTTATATCAAAATGTAGAAGAATTTATACATTTGGGGTTGAATATTGTTGATTCAAATAAGAAAAGACAATCAATGGTGTTCTGGACATATGTAATAAGAAATGAACCTAATGAGGGAGGGTTGTTTGATTTTGCTGCTTATTTCATGCCAATTGCCTATAAGATTTTGAATGAAATTACTCCTCCATGTTTTCTTTTGAAGGCCCAAGAGTTTATTCAAATTAGTGTTAATTGTAAATTTGGAGATTGGTTTGTGTATGATGATTATTCAGAAATTAGGTTGTATGGAGTTGGGATTGAGCCTTATAGATTACCCATATTTGTTCCCATGAAAATGTTTGCATTGGAGTTTATTATATAGAGCCTGAATGTAGATCAGATACATTTTGTTCCAATGAAGAAAGGCCATCTATTTAAGTTTCCTATGACTGTTGGACCATTCATAGTGAATATGAGACAAGCAACAAATAAGGCAAACCAAATTTTAGAAAGCATGCATTTGTTATTAGGTGAGAAATGGGCTTATGATCCACGCAAGGTGATTTCTAACAGGAGAGTTAAAAATGGTTATTCTGCTTTTTTTCATGACAATAAGCCTAAAATTGAGAAGCTAGCTAACAAAGGTTTTGCAAGATCTGGTAGCACTATCATTCAAACTCCAATCATCTCTGAAAGGATAAGTAAAAGAAGC
The DNA here is from genome assembly GCA_034641835.2 of Pinus albicaulis. NCBI lineage: Eukaryota > Viridiplantae > Streptophyta > Pinopsida > Pinales > Pinaceae > Pinus > Pinus albicaulis. The sequence goes on from CM076569.1 coordinate 148,044,736, forward strand.
AAAGAAAAATATGTTGATTCTGAGGATGAAGAACAAAGATATGAGAAAAGAGCTAAGTTAAACGAAGAGATACAAAACACACAACCTGGCTTCTTAATTCAATTAGGAGGTAATGTCTCTCGAAGAAACTCCGTGAGATGATGGATGTAGGGTCAATTTACTGTGTAAACTAACAAAAGTATTTATTATCAATCTGGGCTAGTAGGACTTAGAAGCATCCCCAAAGTATATGGGTTTCAGTTATGATCAATTTAGAAGATGATTTTTCAATGATTAAGGAAATGCATATTACAAATATAAATCTAACTTAAATAATTTCTAAATTCAAGTGTGCAATCAGAAGCAGAAGAATTTCCTAACTTAAGAGATATGTTTGTCGTTCTCTAACAAGATTACTTCATGAATTAGAAATAAAAAACTACTAATTGAGCCATAGATTAATATACATGAAACAATAATTGAAGATGCTCTTCACTGAAGAGGTCATGGTTGTCCTTCATCATAGATTCATTTATCAATAATGCTATTGTTAGAAAATAGGAATTCAGGAAAAGTATTAAAAGCATGAAAGATGAATTCTAGCTTAAGATCTTAATCAGATAGAAAGAATGTTTAACTTAAACACTTGTTTGTCCTTTCATATGTAGAATAAGAATGATAATCAGATTCATCAACACTCATAAATCATCAACATAAATCTAATAAACAAGTTAAACATAAGAAAACTAATTCAAAATTTGCAACTACAAATAAACTAGGAAGTGCACTTAGCTCAGTGTGGGGGCCCTCCACCCTTGCCTCGCACACTGAAGGTGTTTTAAGCTACTTAAAACTTCAGTCAATCCATGAGAATATAAAAACAGTAAATTGAATAGAAAAAATCTTCAATTAGGTCTCCAAAGTCTCAGACATAATAATGTTAAGTCATACAAATTCTACACATCAATGCCTTCAAAGTTTGAGGCTTAAATAGATAAAATATCCAACAAATTCATCTAAAATATCTCCTATTGTCATGACTATCCTTATCTTATCCAATCAGGACGAATTCATCCATCAGATCCATAAAAATATTGAAAAATCCCACAAAATAAGAATTTTGGCCTAGTTCCTAGGGATCCTCCATAAAAACAAGTCCTCTTTGAGCGCCTTTTACCAGACTTATTAAAGCTCGATTTTACTGAACCAACAGGTGTAAACTTAATCTTAGTTCCCAAGCCTTCTTGAAATATATCCAGCTCAAGCCCAAGTTTCCTGCAAATATGCAAACCATGAGGCCTATACGAGAATTTCTGATGCTGTCCAAAAATGCACTTAAAAATTCAATTTTTACAAAAACTTCTAAGAATTGAAAAAATTAATTTAAATACCTATATATGAATTTATTGGTCAAAATAAGGTGGATATGATGTTTTATAGATGGATAGTATGGAAAATAAGATTTATTTAATAAAAAAAAAGAGATAAAAAATGAGGGCCAACATCTCCCCCAAGCTGATGTTCAAGCATGTCCTCATGGTTAATTTTTCCTTTTGGACCTCCTGAGCTCTGATGCCGATCCTGTTCCTGATCCTAAAATTTCTTGCTGTGCTACATGTAGAAGATAATCCATACCTTTGCATTGTTCTTCCTCGTAGATTTAGGTTTTAACCTCCTGTTTCTCATATTTGGCCTTCCAAGAATTCTTCTCCGTAAGCCATCTGAATGCTTGTATGTAAAGAATATTGTTTTTGGCTTTCAATTTTCCCATTTATTCACTTATATTATCATTTTATTTAATAAATTTTTCATTATTTGTCTTATATGTTTCATTCTCTCTTTTCAGGTGCCTTTCCATTATTCTGATTACCTCCAAATTATCAGTTAAGTCTCTGATCCTGCTAAGGTGTTGGTCTTCCTCCTTGGTATTTTTGGAAACTGAAGTAGCTTCAACCTCATTATTTTCAAAATAAGAATCTCCCTCTACATGATTTTCATAAAATTCTTGCTGCAACCTCTCAAGGATTTCATTGGCTTGTTTAATTAAAGGAGATGTCTCTATGATTTGCACTTCTGGTTCTTTTTCTTTGCTGCTTCTATATGTTGAATTCCTCTTTTTCTGTCTCCTAGAAATGGTGAAAAATGATGTTTCCCTCTCTACCATGACTGTTTCCTGTTTTTTATTTGATCTGATTCTTGGATGGAGAGGTGAATTCACTATATTTATTGTTTCCTGTATTGGTTTAAGTTTGTCTTCTGTTGCTTGCTCTACAAACTTATTTTGAATCAGGAAATATTTCCAAATTATACCCTTAATTTTAAGTTGGTAATCAACAATGATTTTTATGAGTCACTGATGATAAATTTGGGTTTCTTTGGGTTTGGTCTCAGATTTTACACTTTCAATCATCTTCATCAAGTTTCTACAAAATAATTATAGCAAATTGATCCTGATATCTCCTTTAATATGCTGCAGCAACCTAATGTGATATAGGTGTACAACACTATGTCTGCTATCACAAGTGAAAATTTTTTGGATTATAAAAACTAATTCAGACCAAGGTTCATTGAACCATTCCCTGGGAATCCCCTTTGACTTGTCAAATGAACCCTTTCTGTTCTTATCTAGGAAGAAGGTCCAACACTTGTCCTTGAAATGCAATAATTTGTGGTAAAGTTCACTTGATAATGGCAACTCTAAGGCTTCAGAAATGGATTATGGAGTTAAAGGAATGTGTAAAATACTCACCATAGTTTCATATTGTTTGCAATTGTTTATAAAATCCCTTGTGATATCTTCATTACGCCCTTTGAATTTTTGAAGGAAGCCTATCAATCCTGATTGATAAAGTTTCTCAACTGTCCCTAATCCAATGTTCAATCTGAAAATATTTGGGCTTTGTTCTTGATATCATATTGTCTGAAAACCATTTGATGTACCCCTCTACTGTCATTAACTTCATTTTTTAAAACAAAAATTCAAGTACTAGATGTTATCACAGTAGTGAGGCTTACCTCTGTTTGTTGCCTTTGCCAAGTAATTGAAATCAATCCTCTATTTTCTTTGGAAGAAGTGAGCTTACTGCTTCAACAGACACAATATTTGATATAGAGAGGTTTATAAAAACATAAAAAAATCACGTTTCTATTATCCTACTCTCTATTTGATCTTCTGTCTCTTAAAAAATAAAAATCCTCTGCCTCTGTTTTGTAGATTTTGACTATGTAAAAATAAAATAAAATTTATACAACAATGTTTTCTTATCCTTCAATTCCATACAAAATCCTTTTTCTTAAGACAAAGCACTATATATCTAATCCAATATCACTGCTTATGCAAGATAATTTGTAAAAACAACTCACTTATTTCATCAAAAATCTCATAAAATGAGTTCACTATTTCCTTCAAAATTCACCAAACTCCGCCCTTTGTTATGCAAAAATGAAAAAAAATGTTGACTGTGCCTTTTTAAACCAAACATTCACCATAAAACTAGATTCGAATTCTCTTACTGAGTGTGCAAATGAAATGAATTTCCTACACAACCCAATGAAAATGAATTCACTGCGTATTTCAAACCAAACTCTCCATTCTCTATTTGCATTCAAATTGAAATAGAAGACTGTGCATGAAGAAGTTTTCAAGTTTACCTGTCTTTGAAATGATCCTCGTGATTTTCCTTTTAGCTTAACTGGAGTCTCTGTGTTGAATATTGCAACAAGAAACAATGAAGGAGGCATCCTGAAACATGATTCCTGATCCTAGTTGGAAAAAAATCACCTAAACTAGGTGGGGCCCACACAGGTGATTTTTGGTGCAAAGTCTATTTTTAGACATGTCGATCATATTCTATGAGTTGCAGGATGCTATTTGTGGATGGTTGGTCAAGTTGGAAAAATAGACGGATTTCTATTTTTAGACGTATTGGGCGGAATCCATTTTTAGATTGCCAGTCTAAAAATAGATATGTCGAATATTATTAGCTCTTAATAATATTTGGACTCTAAACATTATCTTATTCTCTTGGAGAACTTCAGTTAAGTGCACAGATGTGGCACAACAGTTGACAGAAGGAATTACGCTATTCCTGAGGGTTTACTGGAACTATTTCATGGAGGACTTCAGTTAGAACTCATGTGACAGAGTTTGGTGGAGTTGTAGAAGTAGTTGGTGGAGTTGTGTCCAGTTTAACTCAGTTAGACTCAGTTGAGCTAGTTGTATCTAGTCTAACTGATTGTTACACTAGTGAGAGTGGTGTGAATTAATTATTAATTAATTCACTAAATAATAACTCATTAATCAACTAAAGAATACATCAGTTAACTACAGTGCATGGATAGTTTTAGTGGAGACCAGTGGAGAGGTAGGTGAAAGAGCAAGTGTGACTATCAGTTGTGACTATAGTGTTGCATTGTTTGCGCCACACATTCATTGGAGATGCCAATGAGGATTGCGCAGTCAATATAGGGTGGATTCAAGTTCATCCAGAGCCATTCTTCAGCAGGGATTGTGCAGTAGAGGCAGGCTAAAGGCTGGCAAAGATCGGTGCATGGATTTGCAAGATCAGGCCTGATTAGTGTGTAGCGATTGGATTGTACTGAGAGCTTGTGATAAGATTTGTATGAGGATTGTTACATGATCTCTATGACATATATTATATACATATAGTTTGGGTTTTTAGCTTCAGGCTTTCCCGTTAAAACAACTGTGTTAATGTGTGTGAATTTTTATGGTTTCATGTGTGCATTACAATTGTGTTAATTTCCGCATGTGATGATCAATGGTGGAATAGATTCTATATTGTGCATGAAGTTAAAATATAGTGTGATCAGGAGAATCTTGGACATATGCATGCGTAGTGCATATAATTTCTACACTCTGTGTTTCAAGCAGCGCCAATCTTATCAAAATCTCACCCAATATCTTCATCATTTACTCATTCAATCAATAGAGGATTTAGTGTTGACTGATGACAGAGCGTTTAAGAGTGGTGGCAATGACAAAACGTAAACCAATGACAAGTTTTAAAAATAGTGGTAGAAGAAATCCATTTATAACTCATAGTTTGTTTAACAACCCCGAGATTTACTCATGCGAATCATCGTTGTTTTAAACAAGAAAATTTGAGTTTGCTTCTTACATCGTTCTTCACGGGATTTTTTCCTCCTGACAGCGTGCTTGCTTGACACATCTACTGGATATGTTGGCTTGAAACTTCAGCCATTTCTCATTATCCCTCCTTTCTTCTCACTGCTATATCTCCTGCCCTCTTTGCTGCATTATATTTCTTCTATTCTCCTCACAACTCTCCCTTGTCTTCTCTTGTTTATTCATTTCTCACAGAGTTTCACAATGGATGCGTGTTTTGATTACACACCTTCCTTCTCTCACTGAGCCTTCGAAAGGCGATGATGGTGAAAAACACAGCGTGTTTCAGTTGCTTGAGGTCTTAGAAATGGCAGAGGTTCTCTCAATAGTTTACACAGTGTTATAATATTGCATTTTGAATTTTTTTTGACCGTTCATCAACCGCTTGACCGGTGCATCCATGGCTTACTTTTCTTGACTGATTTGGCATGCTGACTCCATGGTGTACATCTCGTCCTCAGCTTCACTTATTACGTAGTCCTTTTTCACGTTTTGTTCTCATATTTTGTGTTGATCACGGTGTCCACTTCCATTCTCCATTGAAACACATTATACCTCATCAAATATATGCCATCATATTTTCATTTCATCACTTGTATATACATCACTGTGTTATCAAATATGTGCCATCATATTTACTTTCCTCCACTGTGTATGTATCACTATCTCATCATATTCCCGTCCATCCATATATGCATTATTGCCATACATTGTTTTTCATAGCATAATTTTCATACTTTAGGTTAGTTTGTTGCATATGCATACCATTGTTTGCATTATGATTGCTCTTTTGCTCCATTACCTTAACTCATAACCATATTTTATGATTGCGCTTTTGTTTTGAAATTCAAATAGTTGCGCTATCATATGATTTAGACTTTAGGTTTTGTTTTTTTTATTTAATTTTAAAAATGACCAATGAAATGGTCATGTTTTAAAGTCAAATATTTAAAATGAAACTAACCTCTTTGTTTGTTTATTATAGGTCCAACAAAGGCTTAATGTTAAGCCTTTTGTTTATGATTCTTTTGTTTAGAAAAGTAGGGCAAGGTATGGTATGGATAGATTATAGAATGTTTATTGAGTGATTAGGATAGTGGTCTGGATATGGATAAAATAGGGCTAATAACATAGGTGATGAAATGTAGGTAATGAAAAATGTAGGTGATAAAAATGCATAACTAGTACTAAATTAGCTTTACAATTCTACAATATTTTCACAAAAAATTGAAATTTTAAGAGCAATTATTTTTACTTACTGTACTTGTATTCACTCAAACCATTTGATGTTCATGATGTTCGACATTGTGTTTGTTTGTCTTCCAGACTATTTAGAGACTTATTTCTGCTTCACATTTGATTTTATTTAGAATGATGTTGTTCAGGTCCCTTCTGCAGGCTAAATTTTGATATTTCATGTCCCTTCTGTTCTTGATCTTCAACATTGATGTAGCTCAGATCCCTTCTGACATTTTGTATTTTCAGGTCCCTTTTGGCGTAATTTGTAATAATGTTTGAAAATTTCTTCTGTCGTAATGATACAGGTCCCTTTTGGATAATTTTCTCAATAATAATTCAGGTCCCTTATGTATATATTGAATGATGTACCAAGTCCCTTTTTAATTGTAATTCATATTCCGTCTTCAATTCAACTGCTGAAACTATTTTCATAGTTTTATTACACACCTTCACCCAAGTTGATGTTAAGAATTGTCCTCAAGTCTGACATGTCATGGAGGGTATATCTGCAAAAATCATACTGAAGTAAAATGAAAACAAAAAGAGAATTCATATTGGCCAAACAAGTTGGTTTTCCGATATGAATTTGAGTTTCTATTATGCCAGTTTCCTAGATTTTCACAATCAAACTCTCATATATATATATATATTCTTCTTCTTCTTGAGTTAAGAAAGGCATATTGCTATGCTGCCCCATTAGTTCCAGATCTGAATCTATGGAAATTTTTCTCATAAAATCCTCTTTATTTATAGGCTTATTGTAAACTTTAAGCCTATGTCCATTAACGACAAACGAAACAGATGCTTCGTCATTTGTTTTTATCTTCACAACTCCATTGTCAAAGATTTATTCAATCTCATATGGCCCAAGCCAATGAGTCGTAAACTTTGCTTTGAAATATTTGAACTTGGAGTCGAACAAGAGTGCCCAATCTTCTTTCTAAAACACTTTATTCTTTATGAATCGATCATGCCATTTGATTCTTTGTTCTTGTACAAGAGATGTGTGCTCTAATTTTTTTTTGTCATATCTCATCCAGTTGATTTAATTCCATAATTATTTGTTGTTGTGCCTCAGATAATTCCATCCCCAATTCTACTGCTATATTGAATGCATGTATTTGAAATTCTATGGGTAATAGGACTTCTTTTCCATACACTAACTAATATGGACTAAAACCAGTTGTGTTTTTCCATGTTATCCTATATGCCCATAGTGCATCTCTCAATTTTTCCGACCAGTCCTTTTTGTTCATTTGTACAGTCTTTGTCATAATGTTCTCTAGGACTTTGTTTGTTGATTCCACTTGTCCGTTTGCTTGAGGATGATACAAAGTTGATTTTTTGTGTTTGATATTGTATTTATCCGTAATATCTCGAACAAGTTTTGATGTGAAATGTGTGCCTTGGTAAGTTACTGTCTGTCTCAGAACTCCATACCTTTCAAATATCTCTTCAAACAGAAAAGACACAACAATATCTTCTGTTGCCCGTGATATTGCCTTTGCCTCCACCCACTTAGTTTCATAATCTGTACATACTAGGATATACTTCTTTCCATTGGATGGAGGGTTGATTGGTCCCACGAAGTCTAAAGCCCACTGTTCAAATGGTTCAATCAGTACTTGTGGATTTAATGGAATTTCATCTAATGCCACTGATCTACCAATTCTTTGGCAGTTGTCACATCTCTTTAGATAGGCCTTGGAGTCTTTGAAGATGGCCGACCTGTAGTAGCCAAGTTTCAACACTTTTTATGCTGTCTGTTTATCTGCAAAATGACCACCACATGGTTCGTCATGACATGCTTTGAAAATATCAATAATCTCATCTTCTTGAACACACTTTCTAATCATTAGATCAACACCAGTATAGAAGAGATCTCCATTGACCCAACTATATCTAGCACTTTCTCTAATTATTCTTCTTTTCTGTTTATTTGTGTAATGAGATGGTAGGATGCCAGATGATAAATAGCTAGCTATATCTGCAAACCATGGAGTTTTGAAATTTATAGCAAATATATGTTCATTTGGAAAATTATCTGATACTGGATTTGGATCACCAGGCGAATGAAGTCTTGATAAATAGTCTGCAACTTGATTATCTTTGCTTGGTCTATCTTGCACAATAATGTTAAATTCTTGCATTCATAATAGCCATCTAGTTATTCTGCCATTTGTGATTGCTTTGTTCATTAAATATTTTATAGCTGAATGATCCGTGTGGATGTAAACTTGATAACCCTTTATATAATGTCTAAATTTATTAACTGCATGTACTACATCTAATATTTCTTTTTCTGTAACAGTGTAGTTCAGTTCTGCTGGTGTTAAGTTTTTACTTATGAAATATATGGCATAAATAAACTGATTCTCTTTCTATCCAAGTGATGCTCCACTAGCAGTGTCAGATGCATTAGTTGAAATATAAAATGGAAAATACCAATTAGGTCCTCGAAGAATGGGTGAAATTGACAATTTTTCTTTTAATTTTTCAAATGCATTTTGATAATTATTTGTCCATTGGAATTCCACATCTTTCACAAGTAATTTGAATAATGGCAAAACTATTTTAATGAAGTTTTCAATAAATCTCCTATAGTAGCCTGGATAACCCAAGAAACTTCTAACTTCTTTTTGTGTTGTGGGTGGTATTAAATTCACAATGAATTGAATTTTTTCTAGGTCCACCTTGATTCCTGAAGAAGAAATATGGTGTCCCAACACTTTTCCCTCAGTTAACATCATAAAACATTTTTCATTACTGAGTGATAGATTTGTCTCTATGCATCTTTTTAACACTTTTTCAAGATTTTGTAAACAATCATCATATGTTCCGCCATACACAGTGAAACCATCCATGTAAAATTCTACACACTCATGGATCAAATCAGCAAATATTGCAAGGACTTCTCTCTGAAAGATAGCAGGTGCATTACATAAAACAAAGGGTAATACATTGTATGCATATGTTCTCCATGGGCATGTGAATGTTGTCTTATCTTGATCTTCCAATGCTATCTTTATTTGATTGTATCCGCTAAATCCATCAAGAAATGAAAAGAATTTCTTTCTAGCTAATGAATCTAACAATTGATCAATAAATGGTAAAGGAAAATGATCTTTTAATGTAGCTTTATTGAGTTCTCTGTAATCCACACAAATTCTCCATTTCCAATTTTTATTAGGTACTACAACTAAGGGTGAAACCCATTGACTATTTGAAAGAGGATAGATAAATCCAACTTGTAATAGTTTTTGTAATTCTTCTTTCACTATTTCCTTCATCATGGGGTTCGTCCTTCTTTGTGGTTGCCTTACAGGTTTAATTTGATCATCAGTGTAAATGTGATGGATACATGTTTTTGGATGAATCCCGTGCATGTTTGTGTAATCCCAGGCAAAAGATTTTGAATATTTTTGTAACAGTATTATTATATTTTCCTCTTGTGATGATTGTAAGTTATTACCAATATTAGTAAGTTATGCACCGAACTTGCTTAGACTACTGAAACTCTCTGAAAATTTTTGTACTATCACTGATGATACATGCAGTCAGCTTTTTATTTGCAGCTACTGGATCACATACTTGTAAAATGTAACATGTAATTTTTCTATTTTAATGAAAGATTACGAATTTTTCCCTGTGAAAAAAAGTTATTACCAATATTCAAATGTCTCTCAGGACTGATCCCAATGATTTTTATTTTTGAATTGGTAATTGAATTAACAGGAAAAATGCTTTCGAATGTATTTTGAAATGACTGTATAATGCAATTTTCCTGAAAACATTCATTTAAAAGATAACTAGCAGCTTCATATTGAGTTATTCTAAGCTGCTCTGAAATATTAAGTTCTAAGATGAAAAGATCTAATAAGTCCTCATTTTATTCCTCCTCTCTAAAATTATAAACTTTATTAAGACTAAGAACATGTTGAAGTTCTTGTTGTTCCTCGCCATCAAACCATGATAATAAAGAAGGATATTGAGCAGGAGGATACAATGTAACATGCTTTCTTTCATCTCCATGTGCAATAATCATACTTCCTGACCTGCATCCAATGTAAGCATCTACAGTGGCTAACCATGGTATGCTTAAAATTAAGGGATGCCCTCCTAAATTTGTTTTTGGCTGCAAAATCAAGAAGTCTACAGGATACTCCCATGAATCCAGTGAGACAATGATATCTTCCAATATACCTTCTGGTACAACTTTAGATCTATCTGCAAGTTCTAAGACTGTAGTAGTAGGTCTAATGTTGTTCAGATTCAAATGTTTCATAGTATTTGTAGTCATAACATTTATAGTTGCTTCCAAGTCTGTTAAAGTATTTGGCACTAAAAATTTGTTAATCAAAATGGTAACAATAGGAATCCTTGGATCAACATATGTTTCAATGGTTATGTTTGTAGACATGAGACTAGCTAAAATTCCAATTACCTGGATTGTAGGTGGATCCTTCTTTCTTCTGCCAGATTTCTTAATGCATAATTCCTTTATTTCTTTTGCATATATCAGAATAATTTTAATTTCCCGCAACAAAGGAATTTTGACATATGTGTTTTTCAATTCATCCAGAATATTAAATTCAGGCAAAGATATTGGGATATTCTATTGTATTAATCTCTCTGGATATGGTGGAGTTTAAGTCATAATAGATTTACCTTTCTGAATTTGCTGTTCTGGTTGTTGACTTTTTTCTCCTTGTTCAGTTTGTTCTTCAATTATTGGAGGAGAATATTTCTGTAACACCTTCCCAGATCTTAGGTGGACATCTTGTATGGGAAGAATTGAATAAGTAGGATAATATGTTGCCTCTTCCACATGATATGATGGTTTATCCACCTTGTTACTTGGATTAGCTACTGGTTGAGCTGGAAATTGCGTTGGTCTAGGAGGTGGTTGGTTAGTAGGCAGCTGAAGCTACTGTGGTTGAGTTAGCATTGGTTGATTTTGAGGTGGAAATGGCATTGGTTGATGTTTCTAGAATTGTTGGTATTGAGGAAATGGTTGTGGAGGGTATGTTTGTTGATATTGATAATGTTGAGGATACATATGCTGAGGTGGCTGGTTTCCATAACCATATCCCCTCCAACCTTGTGCAGGTTGGTTTTGATATTGTTGTGGTGGCCAAGCCTGCCATGGCATTGGTGTATTCCATGAATTTTGAGGATATTTAAAATTCTGGGGGTTTTGTTGAGGGAATTGTTGAGGCATCCTTGGTTGCCAAGGTCTCCTTGGTGCCATATACTAGAGAGAATCTACCCCTTGCACTTCTTCTATTTGCAATTCTTTTAATTTGGGACAATTTTCTGTTGCATGATTTGCTGTGCAAAGTCCACACACTTGTATACCTTGAAAAGGACATTCCTTGAGAGGATGTTTTTGCCTACACTTTGGAAAGAAAATTGCTAAGATTTCATCTTGTTCTTCTTTCTTTTTCTTAGCTTTCAAGACATCTACTTGTGTTCCCAAAGTGCTCAAGAGATCTGTTTTGAAATTTTCTAGTAAAATTCCTATCTCTGCTCTTGTTACTGCACTTGCTGTAGATTTTGAAGCTTTTGATGAAATATCTCTCTTTCCACTCTGTGCTCTTCCCCTAGAGTATTTATGACAAAGTTCAACAATTTCTTCAAATGGTAAATTGGAGATATATCCTTTTCCCATCACATTAAGGATGTCTAAATATTCATATCTAATACCCTTAAGAAAGATGGTACGAATGGTATCGGGACTTAGAGAATGATGTTTGGATTTCTATAAATTGTAAGGAAATATTTCCAAATATTCTTCCAAACTTTCGTCTTCTTGTTGTGTCATTCTAAAAATGTATTCTTTTGAATCTATTGCCCTCCAGTAAGCTTGATACTTTTTAAGAAAAATTTTCTTCATATCATGCCAAGAAGCTATTGTATGTTCTCCTAATCCCATAAACCATTTCAAGGCTGCATCTTTTAGAGCAACAGGAAAAAGTCGAAGCTTGTGTGTGTCATCCGTATATCCATAAGTTCTACACAAGATATCAAACTCGAACATGAATGCATCAGGATCTTCTTTTGACATTCCATAGAAATTAGGCAATACAGAAGGTGGAATGTTTTTCATTTTTATTTCTTCTCCTAATATTGCTCTTGCATCTAAGATTGGAAACCCAAAAGTAGTTTCCCGATCATTGTTATTTTATTGCTCATTTTCTTGTGATCTTCTATTTTTCTCTTCTTGCTTCTTCCTCTATCCTTCTAAGCACTTTTTCTCTTTTGTCTTCCTCTGTCTTTCTTTCTTCCTCAATTCTTCTTTCTTCCTCTGGTTGTCTTCTCCATTCCCTTTGTTGTCTTTCAAATTCAAGCCTTTGTTCAGGAGTCATGTTTAGCCTATTTGATCTTCCTCCTTCTTCAACCATTTCTTGTTAAGAGATATGTAGTGTTTCAATATGAGGTTGATTCTGTATTTCTTCCACTACTTTGATTTGTTCAAGGACAGTTTTCTCTAGTTGTTCAATAATTGGTTTTCTTGTATCTTTTTGTTTCCCTAAGGAAGGAGGTTATTTAGGTGATTGTTTTCTTTTTACCTCCAAGGATAACAAGATTTGTCTTTCAACTAAAGTTAATCTTTGTCCCGATCTCTGTTTTTTCTCTAACTCTTCTATAGTAGGTCTTCCAACAACTAGTCTTGTTAGTCCAGTGGATGAATGAGCTGTTGGGGGGTTCTGTTTCACAAATCTACCCTTATGATCTCTATCTCTAGGCATAAGAAAGCATAAATTGAAAGAAAAACTATGTTTTTGTTGTTTTTGATGATTTTATATATTTTTTATCTTTTTATCTTCCTAATTAACCATTTTGAAATATGTTTCCCCGATAATGACGTGAAAATGTAGGGTCAATTTACTGTGTAAACTAACGCAAGTATCTATTATCAATCTGGGCTAGTAGGACTTAGAAGCATCCCCAAAGTATATGGGTTTCAGTTATGATCAATTTAGAATATGATATATCAATGATTATAGAAATGCATATTACAAATATAACTCTAACTTAAATAATTTATAAATTCAAGTGTGCAATCAGAAGTAGAAGAATCTCCTAACTTAAGAGATTTGTTTGTCCTTCTCTAACAAGATTACTTCATGAATTAGAAATAAAAAAACTACTAATTGAGAAATAGATTAAGATACATGAAACAATAATTGAATATGCTCTTCAATAAAGGGTCCCTTATTGTCCTTCATCATATATTCATTTATCAATAATGCTATTGTTAGAAAATAGGAATTTAGGAAAAGCATTAAAATCATGAAAAGATGAATTCTAGCTTAAGATCTTAATCAGATAGAAAGAATGTTTAACTTAAACATTTGTTTGTACTTTCATATGTAGAATAAGAATGATAATCATATTCATCAACACTCATAAATCATCAACATAAATCTAATAAATGAGTTAAGCATAAGCAAGCTAATTCAGAAATTGCAACTACAAATAAACTAGGAAGTCCACTTAGCTCGGTGTGGGGGCCCTCCACCCTTGACTTGCACCCTGAAGGTGTTTTCAGCTACTTAAAACTTCAGGAAATCAATCAACATATAAAAAAAACAAATTGAATAGAACAGATCTTCAATTAGGTCTCCAAAGTCTCAGAAATAATAATGTTTAAGTCATACAAATTCTACATATCAATGCCTTCAAAGTTTGAGGCTTAAATAAATAAAATATCCAACAAATTCATCTAAAATATATCCTATAGTCATGAATATCCTTATCTTATCCAATCAGGTCGAATTCATCCACTAGATCCATCAAAATCTGGAAAATCCCACAAAATAAGAATTTTGACCTAGTTCCTAGGGATCCTCCATAAAAACAGGTCCTGTTTTACCGGGCCTATTAAAGCTCGGTTTGACTTAACCAACAGGTGTAAAATTAATATTATTTCCAAAGACTTCTAGAAATATATCTATCTCGAGCCCAAGTGTCCTACAAATATGCAAACCATGAGGCCATTATGGGAATTTCTGATGCTGTCCAAAAATGCACTTAAAATTCAATTTTTACAAAAACTTTTAAGAATTGAAAAACTTAATTTAAATACCTATATATGCATTTATTGGTCAAAATAAGGTGGATATGATGGTGTATATATGGATAGTATGGAAAATAAGATGTATTTCATAAACAAAAGAGATAAAAAACGAGGGCCAACATCTCCCCCAAGCTGATGTTCAAGCATGTCCTCATGCTTGCTTTTTCCTTTTGGACCTTCTGAGCTCTGATGTTGATCCTGTTCCTAATCCTGAAACTTTCTGCTGTGCTGCATGTAGAAGAGAATCCATACCTTAGCATTGTTCTTCCTTGTAGATTGAGGTTTTAACCTTCCGTTTCTCATATTTGGCCTTACAAGAATTCTTCTCCTTAAACCACCTGAATGCTTGTATGTAAAGAAGATTGTTTTTGACTTTCAATTTTCCCATTTCTTCACTTATCTTGTCATTTTCTTTAATTAATTTTTCATTATTTGTCTTATATGTTTCATTCTCTCTTTTCAGGTGCCTTTCCATTATTCTACTTACCTCCAGATTATCAGTCAACTCTCTGATTCTGCTAAGGTTTTGGTCTTCCTCCTTGGTATTTTTGGAAACTGAAGTAGCTTCAACCTCATTATTTTCAAAATAAGAATATCCCTCTACAATATTTTCATAAACTTCTTGGTGCAACCTCTCAAGGATTTCATTGGCTTGTTTGGTTAAAGGAGATGTCTCTATGATTTTCACTTCTAGTTCTTTTACTTTGCTACTTCTATTTGTTGAATTCCTCTTTTTCTGTCTCCTAGAAATGGTAAAAAATGTTGTTTCCCTCTCTACCATGACTGTTTCCTATTGTTTTTTTGATCTGGTTCTTGGATGGAGAGGTGAATTCACTATATTTCTTGTTTCCTGTATTGGTTTAAGTTTTTCTTCTGTTTATTTCTCTACAAAATTATTTTAAATCAAAAAATCTTTCCAAATCATACCGTTAATTTTCAATTGGTAATAAACAATGATTTTTATGAGTCCCTAGTTATAAATTTGGGCTTCTTTAGGTTTGGTCTCAGATTTTACACTTTCAATCATCCTCATCAAGTTTCTACAAAAGAAGTATGGAGAATTGATCTTGATATCTCCTTTAATATGCTGCAGAAACCTAATGTGATATAGGTGTACTAAACTATGTTTGCTATCACAAGTGAAAAACTTTTGGATTATAAAAAATAATTCAGCCCAAGGTTCATTGAACAATTCCCTAGGAATCCCCTTTGACCTGTCAAAGGAACCCTTTCTGTTCTTATCCAGGAAGAAGGTTCAACCCTTGTCCTTGAAATGAAATCCTTTGTGGTAAAGTTCACCTGATAATGGCAACTCTAAGGCTTCAGAAATGGATTCTGGAGTTAAAGGAATATGCAAAATACCCACCATAGTTTCATCTTGTTTGAAAATGTTTATAAAATCCCTTGTGATATCTTCATTATGCCCTTTGAATTTTTTAATGAAGCCTATCAAGCCTGATTGATAAAGTTTCTCAACTGTTTCCCTACTCCATTGTTCAATCTGAAAATATTTGGGCTCTGTTCTTGATGTCATATTGTCTAAAAACCATTTGATGTACCCCTCTACTGTCATTATATTCATTTTTGAAAACAAAAATTCAAGTACTAGATGTTATCATAGTAGTGAGGCTTACCTCTGTTTGCTGCCATTGCTAAGTAATTGAAATCAATCCTCTGTTTTCTTTGGAAGAAGTGAGTTTACTGCTTCAACAAACACAAGATTTGATATAGAGAGGTTTATAAAAACATAAAAAAATCATGTTTCTATTATCCTACTCTCTATTTGATCCTCTGTCTCTTAAAAAATAAAAATCCCCTGCCTCTGTTTGTAGATTTTGACAGTGGAAAAAAAAAATAAAAAAATTATACAACATTGTTTTCTAATCCTTCAATTCCATACAAAATCCTTTTTCTTAAGGCAAAGCACTATATATCTAATCCAAGCTCACTGTTTATGCAAGAGAATTTGTAAAAATAGCTCACTTATTTCATCAAAAATCTCATAAAATGAGTTCACTTTTTTCTTCAAAATTCACTAGACTCTGCCCTCTGTTATGCAAAAATGCAAAAGCATGTTGACTGTGCCTTTTTAAACCAAACATTCACCATAAACCCTAATTTGAATTCTCTTACTGAGTGTGCAAATGAAATGAATTTACTACACAACCCAATTAAAACGAATTCACTATGTATTTCAAACCAAACTCTCCATTCTCTGTTTGCATTCAAATTGAAATAGAAGGCTGTGCATGAAGACGTTTTCAAGTTTACCTGTCTTTGCAAGGATCCTCGTGATTTTTTGCTATGGTCCTCGTCATTTTCCTTTTAGTTTAACTGGAGTCTCTGTGTTTCAAGCAATGCCAATCTTATCAAAATCTCACCCAATATATTCATCATTTACCCATTCAACAACAAAGGATTTAGTGTTGATTGATGGCAGAGTGTTTATGAGTGGTGGAAATGACAAAACGTAGAGCAATGACAAGTTTTAAAAACCGTGGTAGAAGAACTCCATTTATAACTCACATTTTTTTTAACAACCCCAAGATTTACTCATGCGAATCATTATTGTTTTAAACAAGAAAATCCGAGTTTGCTTCTTACCTCGTTCTTCACGGGATTTTTGCCTCCTGACAACGTGCTTGCTTGACACATCTACTGGATATGTTTGCTTGAAACTTTAGTCAATTCTCCTTATCCCTCCATTCTTCTCATTGCTATATCTCCTTCCCTCTTTGCTGCATTATATTTATTCTATTCTCCTCATAGCTCTCCCTTGTCTTCTCTTGTTTATTTGTTTCTCACAGAGTTTCACAACGGATGCGTGTTTTGAGTTACATTCTCACACGAGTTACATTCTCACACGTCAGGTTCTTGGGGGCAAGTACTCGAAATGGATTTTCATCTTTCAAGAGTTAGACTTAGAATTCACTGCTGCTAAGTCTAATAAATCCCTCGTCTTTGCTGAGTTGATTTGTGATCTTCCCATCGCAGATGATCCCACTCCTCTTAATGAGTCCATTCCTGATGAGACTCTATTTCTCATCAATACTCGTGACGCATGGTATCGAGACATCATTGTCTATCTCCAGACCCAACATTTTCGGCCAGAGCTATCACACTCCGAGTGACGACGGATTCACTACCAGTCCCAACCTTACCATATCATTGGAGACACTCTATATCTCACTAGTATTGACTCTGTCCTCCATCGATGTTGGAATCTTGATGAAGCTGAGAAAGCTCTCAATGATTGCCACTCCAGTTACGCTACCTTGTAGAAGATCCTTCGTGCAAGGTATTTTTGGTCGTCTATTTTTAAAGACTGCATTATTGCAGTACAAAAATTCCATGACTGCCATATCTACTCTCAGAAAAAGCTTGCCTCACCATCACCCTTTCACCTAGATGTGACTGTCGAACCCTTTGAGAAATGGGGCATAGATTTCATGACATGTAACCCTCGCTCGACCGGGTGGCATTTTTATATCATCGTTGTTGTCGATTATTTCACTAAATGGATTGAAGTGCTGCCTACATACGATAATGAAGGTCTAACTATGGCGCAATTCATGTTCAAGCATGTCATAGCTTAGTTTGGGGTCCCGAAAGTGATTTTCACTGATCATGGCTCTCACTTTCAAAATCATATGATCACATAGCTCGCTACTCAGTTGGGGTTACGTCATGATAGCTCCACCCCCTATTATCCACAGGACAATGGCCAGGTTGAGGCCGTCAACAAAGTCTTGGTGATTATGCTTCAACGCACCATTGGGAAGCACAAACGAGAATTGCATATTGAACCTATGCTAAGACTGCCATTGGATTCACACCCTTCCAATTGGTGTATGGTCTAGAGGCCACACTCCTGATCGATTGTGAGATTCCTTCTCTGAAGCTAGCTGTCGAACTAATTCATGGTACTTTTCTAGAAGAGGAATGTCTGATGTACCTCAAGCGTCTTGATGAGACCCGTAGGCTTGCTGCTTTAGTTATTGAAGCGAAAAAAAGATGAGTTAAAGTTCAATATGAAAAATCTATCAACCCTCGCAGTTTGTTTGAAGGTGACTTGGTCCTGCTTTATGACCAAGCTCATGATAAATTGGGAGTAGGAAATCTCGAGCCAATGTGGCATGGGCCCTATATCATTCAATGAGTATTGGAACGAGGAGCCTATGAGCTAGCAGATTACAAAGGAAAGCCATTGGCTGAGGCCCAAAATGGGCTCTCTCTAAAAAATATTATGCTTAATCATGAGTGTGATACTTTTTACATTATTTTTTTATTCATTAGTGTGATTTGATTGGATTTTTGGTGTGATTGTTTGCTTTGCAGACATGTTTCCTCTGCTCACCTTGTGTTCCACTTGGTTTGCAGATGTCTTCAAATCGTTACGTTGGTTTTTCTGATGGAACTTGTTGTAGCACACAAAGCCTATCTTCCATGACATGGGAACTCTTTGCCCCTGATGGTGAGGTGATTAATTTACAAGGTATTTGTTTGGGTTCAACTACTAACAATATTGTTGAAGATAGTGCGGTAATCGAGTTATTATTGGATGAAATTGATCTTGGGATTAGATATTTGGTTGTTAAGTGATCTAAAAATAGGTTGGATAACTTGTTATGCTTTTCAAGAACCTCCCACTCAGTTAAAAAAATAAAAGATCTAGCTTATACTTGACTTTTGCGGAATTTTATACTTGAAACAGGTGTATGTTTTTTTTTAACTATTTAAGTGCTTTAACACCATTTTTTTTGTTGATATTAAACATGTGAAACATCCATATAATGCAGAAAATAAACATCAACGCATAAAAACAAATTTAATAGGAGTTCACCCGAATATCGTGGGATACGTCTCCTTGAGCTCTTGTCAACTTGACTTGGCTCTTTTGGATTATGATGAAAATATTATTTTACAAGTAAATACTTAACTCCAATGGTTATTTGGGCTGTACCATTGGGTTTAGAATACCATCATACCCCTTTCATGGTTGTCATCACTCTGAAAACAGAACTAGGTCCCCTTAGACTGGTCTCCTTGAGTTGGTGCTCTTGAGATACCCTAAGCTTCTCTATGGCACTAAATCCCTCAGAAATCCTTTTATATCCCTGAAACCTCACCTAATGTCTCCAACACATATCATACCTCCAAAATGGACTGATCATTTGCAAATGAGCATTGGATCCCCAATCTAGGCCTCCATCCACTGTTGGCCCTAGGCTGCCCAAAACTCCCCTGTGGCTCTTCAACCTTTAGAAGTCTTCAAATGACTATACAAATCCCTTCATTGGATTCATAATGTAAAAAATAGTCAGAATATACTATTGGTTTTCTAAAATTGGCCTACAACTACTCCGGTTTCGCCTCCAACACTTGGTGGCACTCCTTGGCTCTTGGGTCACTGAAAACTTATCTGAAGCATCTCGACTTTAAGAAGTACTCAAAAGCTTCTAAAAACTCCTTAAATGGATTCAGAAGTATCAAAATAGTTAGAAATTACTATTGGTTTGCTGAGAATGGATACTGGCTGCTCTGGATATGCCTCATTCTCCCGCTGGCACTTGCTGGCCCTAGTGGCCCCTGGAACTTCTATGAAGCATCTAGGCCTTCAAAATTCATCTACAAGCTCTAAAAACCACACCATTAGTTCGATAATGTCTGAAACATCCAAATTTTACTATTGGATTACTGAGAAAGGCCTCTAGCTTCCCTATCTAGGCCTCAAATTGCTGCTGGCCCATGGTGGCCCTAGTGGCCCCTAGAACTTCTCTGAAGCAAAAAACTGCTCAAAATTCCTTTGATGGCTCTGCAACCCTCACCAATGAGTCTGGAATGTCTGAGATAGTCTAAATTGACTATTCACACTCTCAGAATGGTCAAATATAGCTCAAGATAGAGCCTAAATTGATTTTGCCCAGTGTCCCCTAAAAATCCTCCACTAAATGTGGAGAACTGTACTTATCTGTAGTTAAAATTGGAAAATCCGCAACGTTAGGGCGCCTGCCAGATTAACCGCCGATTAAACCATTAAATTAAATGTTACGATTTTGGATTTGGGCATATGACCTCGGACTCCGCGCGGTTACGTTAAATGTTTTGAAACCATCGCATTAAAAGTCAGAGTATGGGCATGCGATCGCGGAAAAATCTTCGGAGCTGGCGGTCTCGGTTGACGGTTTTCGTTTTGGCGCGCCGGTGGTGGGCCCTTAGCCCAATGGGCGTGGTCTTATGGGGGAGGGACTAGCCCCTCCAGACCCCCAAATGCACTAGTAATAAACAATAAATACAACCCAAACTGTTTTACGGTTAAGAACTGTTGTGTGGCTGAATGGTAAGACTCGGGCCTGTTATGCGGGAGGTCACCGAATCGATCCCGACGGAGTCCAAACAAATTTTTCCACTGTTCATGCTTATTAGAAACATAATCAACTTGACTATGGGAAGAATTATACCTCAAATGCTGCTTTGCATGTGGACATTTTTTACCTTCATGAGGAGACGAACTAGTAGAGGTTCCATCTTTCTCTTGAAGACTAACATCAGTGTTCATGTCTTGATAGCTGTCTGAACTCTCATGCTCGCCATAATCTGCATGTCTACACACATCTTACTGCAACATAGGCTTCAAAAAATGGAAATCAAATTGAAAACAAACTTGACATGTTTGTGGTTTATAATTTGTGACAAAAGTTATTTTTGATGTTGTCTCACATGCCTTCATGGATTTGGAGTTTTCGCAATTAGATTGAAAATAAACTAGAACAAACTTCTTAGGTCTTTGCTCAACCAAAATAGTATCAATCATGCCTTGTGCATGTTTTCCTAA
Source organism: Pinus albicaulis (assembly GCA_034641835.2). Taxonomy (NCBI): domain Eukaryota; kingdom Viridiplantae; phylum Streptophyta; class Pinopsida; order Pinales; family Pinaceae; genus Pinus; species Pinus albicaulis. The sequence goes on from CM076569.1 coordinate 148,066,021, forward strand.
ACCCTTGCCTTCATAGCCCCAACTTGGACCCTATACCTCTTGTGTTCAAATGAACCAACACATCTTTTTGAAGAGGAAATTGAAGACAAATTTGAGTGAATTACCTCTGCTTCACGCAGTTTTCTGGTCAAAGCCTCTTGGGCATGATGGAGCTGCATCTCCATCTCATGAATTATTTGAAGAAGTCATTCTTTCTCTTACTCCATAGAAACCAATTTCTCATGAAGTCTAGTGCTTTCTCTTCTATCTTCAAACATAATTTTCACCATGTCCTTCAGGATGTAGAAGTATCACTTCATGTCTTCATCGAATAATATTGTGAAGGAGGAGGATTTTGAAACCTCACTTGAAGAAGTTGTCATCATTATTTCAATGAACAAAATAACTTCAACAAAAATTCACAAATTTTTCAAAAACAATTGACAAAGCTTTCAAACAAAATGGCTGTAGAGTCAAGCTCTTCTTCAAGCAGCCTTTTGCAAACGAACCCTGCTTGTGCTTCAAGAGTTGTATTGAGGTCCTTTGGGTAAGGATAATGAATTCAAACCTTCTTCCTTCTTGTCCTCTTCTGGACTTAGCTATCAGAAGCTTTCCCTTCACCTCTAGCAAACTTAAACTTGTAAGCAACAGTCAGTTTGCAAACAGTCAAATTTTTTAACAGTGAAAACACCTTTCAAGTCAAACAAGAAAACTTATGCTCTGATACCAACTTGATCTAAAAATGGGTTGGATAACTTGTTATGCTTTTGAAGAATCTCCCACTCAGTTAAACAAATAAAATATCTAGCTTATACTTGACTTTTTCGGAATTTTATACTTGAAACAGGTGTATGTTTTTTTTTTTAACTGTTTAAGTGCTTTAAGACCATTTTTTTTTGCTGATATTAAACATGTGTAACAGCCTTATAATGCAACAAATAAACATCAGCACATAACATCAAATTTAATATAGGAGTTCACCTGAATATCATGGGCTACGTCTCCTTGAGCTCTTGTCAACTTGACTTGGCTCTTTGGGATTATGATGAAAATATTCTTTTACAAGTAAATACTTAAATCCAATGGTTATTTAGGCTATACCATTGGGTTTATAATACCATCATACCCCTATCATGGCTGTCATCACTCTGAAAACAAAACTAGGTCCCCTTAGACTGGTCTCCTTGAGTCGGTGCTCTTGAGCTACCCTGAGCTTCTCTATGGCACTAAATCCCTCAGAAATCATTTTCTATCTCTGAAACCTCACCTACTATCTCTAGCACATATCATACCTCCAAAATGGACTGATCATTTTCTTAAAATGAGCAATGGCTCCCCAATCTAGGCCTCCATCCACTGTTGGCCCTTGGCTGCCCAAAAACTACCTGTGGCTCTTCGACCTTCATAAGTCTTCCAGTGAATCTGAAAATCCCTTCATTGGATTTATAATGCCAAAAATAGTTAGAATAGACTATTGGTTTGCTGAAATTGGCCTCCGACTACTCCAATTTCGCCTCCAACACCTGGTGGCACTCCTTGGCTCTCGGGTCACTGAAAAATTCTTTGAAGCATCTCGAATTTTAGAAGTCCTCAAGAGCTTCTGAAAACTCCTTCAATGGATTCAAAATTATTAAAACAGTCAGAAATGACTATTGGTTTGCTAATAATGGATACTGGCTACTCTGGATAGGCCTCATTCTCCCGATGGCACTTACTGGCCTTGGTGGCCCCTAGAACTTCTCTGAAGCATATTGGCCTTCAAAATTTTTCTACAAGCTTTGAAAACCACACCATTAGTTCTATAATTTATAAAACATCTAAAATTTACTATTGGATTACTGAGAAAGGCCTCTAGCTACCTTGGCTAGGCCTTAAACTGTTGCTGGCCCATGGTTGCCCTAGTGGCCCCTAGAACTTCTCTGAAGCAAAAAAAACCTGCTCAAAATTCCTCTGATGGCTCTGAAACCCTCACCAATGAGTCTGGAATGTCTGAGATAGTCGAAATTGACTATTCACACTCACAGAATGATCGTATCTAGCTCAAGATAGAGCCTAAAATGATTTTTCCCAGTGTCCCATAAAAATCCTCCACTAAATGTGGAGAACTGCACTTATCTGCAGTTAAAATTGGAAATTATGCAAAGTTTAGGGCACCCGCTAGATTAACCGCCGATTAAACTGTTAAATTAAATGTTGCGGTTTTGGATTTGGGCACATGACCCTAGACTCCGCGCGGTTACGTTAAATGTTTTGAAACCGTCGCATTAAAAGTCAGAGTATGGGCATGTGAACATGGAAAAATCTTCGGAGCTGGCGGTCTCAGTTGATGGTTTTAATTTTAGCATGCCAGTGGTTAGCCCTTAGCCCAATGGGCATGGTCTTATGGTGGAGGGGCTGGCCCCTCCAGACCCCCAAATGCGCCCACCATAAACAATAAATACAACCTAAACTGTTATATGGTTAAGAACTGTTGGGTGGCCGAATGGTAAGACTCGGGTCTGTTATGCGGGAGGTCACTAGATCAATCCCATCGGAGTCCAAATTTTATTTTCCACTGTTCATGGGCCACATGGTGGCCTTTGGGCCTGCCATGTGGCAGCCTATGATTGGTCCGAACCAAAACAGTCAACCAACTGCCCAATTAAACAATGCCACTTGTCCAAATATTACTGGCCCGCAAGGAATATTCATAGGAATATTCGAAGGAATATTCCCTAGAATATTCTCTTTTTTTGAATACTCAAAACCCAGTCAAACTTGGTCAAAGGCCAAAAATTGCAGTTTACTAGACTTTTCAAATCACGATAACTTCTTCATACAGTGTCGATTTTTTGAACCGTTCACACCGCTGGAATCAAGAAGATGAGATCTATCCGATCGCTCAAGTTTGGCACACTTCTAAACACTTTGAATTTTGAGCTATCACTTAGGTCCATGATCCAAATTTGATCATTAAGTTAGACTCACAACTTGTTGTGTTACAATTAAATGGCCATTATTCTGTGCGAAATCCTCAAATTTTGTGTATGTATTTACGTGTTATAGTATTTGAAAGGAATTTTTATTTTAATACATATCAACATATTCCGAGACATTCAAACAAATTACCAGATACATTAGCAAATCATGTATTAGATAGACATTTGGGGTCTTTTAAGTGTGTTACATTCAAAATCTCAAAAATATGTGTTCTGTTAAAAAAATGGCTCTCCGAGCCTACATCAGTACAAAAATGTAAAAACAGGCTGCTATCCACGAACATGATTCTCATGATAGTAGGTGACTGCTCGAATCACTTGCCATAGTAACTGACGTAGTCTACTCGGAACCTCGACTGTATGCATCTGAAGGTGCAGAGGAATCTCATTAAAGGTAGCATACTCTCGCATGCCACTCATAAGGCTAACCAGGTTCCACTCTAACTCGGATAATGTATCCGCGCCCTCCTCATATGGAGCATCCTCTACTGGGCGAGCTACCCTCTGCGCGCAATCAACGACATACTGGGCAGTCTCTGAGGACCCATATCTATAAAAACATCGTAAGTTTATGTTTCAGAATACGTAACAAAAAGATTCAAAAAGTAAAAAATGTTAAAAAATAATTTTTACCTGCATCAGTCCACTGTGTGCCTGGAAAAATAGGAAGATCCATATCTTATCTGAAGTCGATGCTGGTGCATGCAAAGTCCTTAACCACAGTGAGTTGACGACACAACCAACTGAAAAAGGGTGTCAGAAAATGCATTTTTTGGCCCCCACCCTATCGGGGCATGATATCACACCATCTCATCAGCCTCGGGTCCCTCGGGGTTGGGTCATGGATCTCCAACCACTGGTACTGAAACAATGGCACCCTCTCTAAGAAGAAGGTCACCAAGATGGACCCGTACCTGAATTGTTTCAGCCACTCGTCTTGCACATGGTCAACTAGCTCTTCATATTGATTAGTAACCCTTCGCACCAGTTAAACATCGTCAGGGCCAGATAGTCCACTGCATACTGGAACTGAGATTTCATTGCCTCATGCAATGCCTGGGCTCCTGCCACTCTAGTTGTGCAATGAAGAGTTATGTGTAGGGGAAGCAATCTGATGGAAGAAATATCTATCTTCCCGCTCTCAGTTTTTCAAGCCCTAGGAAAATGTCTCTGGATCAGCATACTGGTACTCTCACCCCCTTTGTGAGCTTCAGAGAGTTGGATTCTCTCCCCTCTCCTGGACAAACTAGTAATGAAATAGACGCCCATAATGTTTAGTTCCAATTCCTGGTCTCTGATGATAAACATTTGTCGGTCCACATCCCGTAAACTGTTAAGTCCCTATATTAATAGTGTAGTACTTTATTATGTTAGTGTAGCCCCCCTTATTGTTATTGTTGTACCCCTGTAACCCCCATATTGTTATTATTGTGCCCTTACATTATTATTGTTAGGTCGGCTAGGATTACATTGTGGCCCCATGGACTCCCCATGTAAGGAGGTTCGCTCCATTTGTATCATCTGGTGTTCATTCATGTGACCTTAGTGAGTTTCCCCCTCGAAGTGGCTTATTTCTAAGGCATTGATATCTCTTTTCTTCTATTTTTGGAGCTGGTTTCACAACATTTGGTATTAGAGCTTTGGATTCTAGGGTTTTGCTACTCCAAATAGGTCATCGTGGTATTTTAGCTATAACGTTTTTTCTACGAAGATTCAGAAGCTGAAATTTTTAGAGTGCGAAGCCGAAATCCTGAGGAACCTCATCGAAAAATTTCAGAGCTTGGTTCACAATATTTTCAAAGATCTGATCTATGGAAGTTAGGTATTTTTGCAGGCTCCCGAATTTAACCTAAATAGATCATCGCGGAATTTGCGCTATACCTTTTTTTCTACGAAGTTTCAGAAGCTGAAATTTTTAGAGTGCAAAGATGAAATCCTGAGGAACATTTTCACAAAATTTCATATCTTGGTTCGCCATATTTTCGGAGATATGGTCTGTGGAAGTTAGGTCTTTTGCAAGCTCCCGAATTTCATCTCAAAGAGGTGATCGTGGGAAAATCTTCATAACTTTCTCTCTGAGCATCAGATTGGAATTCTGTAAAAAGTGGCCGAAAGTACACATACTGTAGTTTCCTGTCTATAAATTTCAATTCCGAAGGAGGAAACAGTGACACGTGGCAAGTCGTACAGTTTCACTCTACTGAACCAGTCCATAATTAGGTCATTGTAGGAGATTGGGCACAACTTTGTCTTAAAGAATCCAAATTAGGTCAAAACTATGGAATTCTAAATAGAATTCAGAGGGCTAACTTAGTGCCAAATTTCAGATATTGAATATCTGAAATCATAAAGGTAATTCAGTTTTAATATCGAGCTCCTCAAAATCAAGAAAAAGGTGTGTATTTGGTTTTTAAAATTGCATAACGTTTGTTTGAAAAAGCAGTTTGAAGTGATTCCAAGGGCATATTTAAGAATTTTTATCAGTATTGGGTTCTATAATGCCTCCAAAAAATAATTCCATACCCATTAAGCCCTCAAAAAGCTATACTATGATGCATGAAGAGGAAGCATTGCAGTATGAGATATCAAAATTACGGTACCAAGTGCAACAGATTTCCATCTTACGAAGAGAAACCGAAGATGACATAGATGGTTTAAAAGCAGAAATGGAGGCTAATTTGGATGGTTTTAAGGATCAAATAATAGCTAATATGGATGATAAATTAGTGGAAGATAACATCGAGCATCAAAAACAAGTTCTCCAACTCTCAAAGGATAACCTAACTTTGGTGCAAAATCTAATGAAACAACAGGAATATCAACATCACATCGAAAGAAGTTCTGAAGCAGTCACAGAAACAAGAACTCGACAAGTATGATCAATTTCAGAGTATCTCAGCAAGTGGAAGAACTTTCCTGTAGAAGATTCTACATGGGAGGATGAGAATTTTATACAGAAGCATCAAGAAATAATCAAGCGTTGAGGACAACACTTGTCTGAAGGAGAGGGGCATGTTAAGTCCCTATATTACTAGTGTAGTCCCTTATTATGTTAGTGTAGCCCCCCTTATTGTTATTGTTGTACCCCTGTAACCCCCATATTGTTATTATTGTCCCCTTACATTATTATTGTTAGGTCGGCTAGGATTACATTGTGGCCCCATGGACTCCTGTATATAGAAAGAAGGTTTTTTCATTTGCATCATTCAATAATTGTTCATTCATGTAATGTATTGGAGGTTTCCCCCTCGAAGTGGCTTATTTCTAAGGCATTTATATCTATTTTATTCTATTTTTGGAGCTGGTTTCACAACATAAACCAATCAAATATTGGAGCAGCTCCAACTGAGCTCTCAGCCCTGATGTTTCAAAGAATTTTAACAAACCACAATCACGCAATTCATTTAAGCTATTTTGGTCTTGCAGTGCTTGGTGGTCTTCCACCTCATGGCCTCGTTCTTTCCATTCAATCGCCATATCTAAGGAAAACACTAGCAAAACATGTTTAAAAGGAATTTTAGGAGATTTCACTAGAGTACTTTTGGAAATTATCCATTGAGATGGATGGATTTATTGTTTCAAAATCCTCCCCGCGTCCAGCGCGACTGTCTGAATTAATTCGGCACTGGTGGCGCGCTGCCCTAACGGGCTAAACCCGACTAGCGCGGGTCCGATAGCTCGAAATCGTGCTGGTCGTGAACGATTTTGAGGTTTGAAATCCTCCCCCAATCTCCCAATTTCTAAAACTAAACGATAAATGAATGGAATTAAAATGAAGAGGAGGCTTAGAGCTCTTACCTGATGCTAACAGATCGATGAATGGTGTCCTAGATTGGTCGCACCATTGATATGAAGTTCAAAGGGAAAATGGGTAAAAATTCTCTTCTCAAAATAGAAAGGTGAAAATGAATTTATTTTTGGTATATTTGTAGATCTTTGAAAAAAATTTCCATTATTTTATTATTTTTCCTCAATATTAGTGATGTTTGCTGTTATTGTGTAGTAACAAGACTTTCACACTGTTGGTGATTATTTCTGATGTAAACGAGTTGTGTTTTATCTCTTTTTTGGGCTTGGTAAACATTTACGAAAAAGGAACCCCCCCTCAAGTCAAATTTCAACTCTTTTCTGACTCTCCAAAAATGAAAAGATTGCCGAGTACTTGTCATTTTGAACTTGTTAAAGTGAATGAATTGACGTGATCTCAGTATATGTTTACCCATTTTTCGGGTTGAGATTTACTATTTACGAAAAATGAATACCTTGATTGAACATGGTGAAGAGGTTCTCTTGAATATTATTTTTTACCTTTTTGGATTCGAGATACAATTTACAAAAAGGGAAATGATGGAGTTTCCTTTTTGTTCTTTTCAAACTCCTTAAACATGAAAAGTTATCGAGTTATCCTTTTGTTGGGCTTGTTAAAGATTAAATGACATAAGACTTGTCACCATGACAAGACCGAGTTCCTCCTTCCTAGGGTTCATTAAACTTAATAGGATGGATTCATTCAAAGAATGAACTTACATGCTTATCATATGTTATCCTCTTCATGTTGGCTATAAAAAATAAAGAGGTAATCATTAGCAATAACGAGGGAAAATTGAAATTGAACATCCTATGTGTATTTTGGGAATCTTTTCACTCTTGAACATGACACTCATCTATAGTTCATGTTGGATTGGGCACATCCTACATTCGTCACTTTGCCTCCACAGGTTTGGGAAATTCGTTTGCCTCTTATTTATTACCAAATTTTGTCAACATGACCTTTGATCCTATTTGAGTCAAATGCTGCCACACTCCAGAGTCGTGTCGCCAATATGTTCAAGAGAATTCCTTTTTGTCAAACGTCCTTTGCTTATCTGACCTCCTCCGTTACAATCCCGAATCACTCATATCATCTTGAGATATATGTTGTTTCGTGTCGATAATGTGGGAATCATTATGGCCCTCCTTAGATGAATCACTTCCTGTCGACTTTAGCACATTATCCGGGAAGAAACTTCTATTCAGTACCTTAGAGATTGCATGCCTCGATGGTAAGTTATTCATGTTCAACAACAGGTTCACATCATTGGCCTTCGATCGAATGATTCTGCTAGTGTTCGATATCAACATATTCATTCACTCTTGTAAATTGTGTTGTTGTACCTTGAGGTCCATTGTCATTTTTGGTGGTCTCTCTCGTGCCTATTAATGGTTTCATCATTGACTGGTAATCAGGTGGTTTCTACCATGTTCGACACCAACACATCTATTCACATGGATAGATTCGTACATTAGGTTGATTGAGATTGCAGTGAAGTCCCTGGGTCACACTCGATTTTTGATCCAGGCTGCGGGGATCTATTTAGTATTCATGATTGTATACATCATCGTATCTATACAGATGGCTGTGTCCATACAATGGATCCATTTCTATGATCTGTTTAGACAGATGGCTGCGACCATGCCATGGGTTCGTGTGTTGTTTTATTCCTAGTGCAGATTTATGTAGTTAGGAATATTCATACCAGAGATGTCATATATTGTCATATGTTTGATTTGGAAGGTTTTCCGTGGGTGGTTTGCATTCTTTGCCTTGGTTCATAAAGCATTTCAACCGCCACTCCCCGTTCCGCCTTCATGCTTTAGGGGGCATATGTTACACAGTAATTTGTCACCATGCTCATTTTCTCATCCCTAATCTTGAAATTCCCCATGAAAGATCCAGTGCAATGTTTCCACCATGAAGCAAAATGGTAAGACAACCCCTGAAAATTCAAAGAAAAATTCCTTGGAAGATTAATAAAGAAACTTGGTTAAATTCCTAGTTTCCTGGGTTAGCGCATTTCCTAGTGTCATGCTCGTGCTGATGTCATATTCATATTTTTATCTCAGCGCTTTCAGCGCCCTTATGTCTTAGAAAATCGTGTTGATCCCTTTTTGGTAGTGTTTCCTCAAATGGAGTCGAGCAGTGTTTCCTCAAATGGAGTGTTTCAGGGGCGGTGAGTTGGCTGTTAAATGGTGGTGATAGAGTCGAGCTCTCTGATTTTAGAGCCTTGATCTCATCCATGGAGATTTATCCCTTATAAAATGGGTCTTCCTCTTGCTTTCATGGGCTCCCAACCTCTTGTCTCTTCCTATAAATTCACACCCCTCATTCCAAAAATATTAGTCTAGTTGGTCTTCGTCGAGCTAGTCTGAACTCTCATTCCCTTTGCATCCTCGCATTGTGATAACGCCTAAGTTTTCGGGAGAAGGAATGCTTTAGAGATTCGGTGAAGGACTCAAAGTTTCACCAAAGGAGGCCTCCAACATTAAGAACTAGGTTATAAGCTCTTTCTTTTATATTTATCAATAAAACATTTGATGTTTGCTTTCTATATTTGTCTAATTGTTTATGAAAATATTTTGGTACTCCTTGATCTGCTAGATAGATAATGTTAACAATTATTATGTATTGGATTATGTTTTTTGTTGCCTCTTGACCATCTGCAGGTATCACGTTCCATCATTAGCAGGGAGCGAGCCTAAAAGGATCATGGATCAAGGTCACCATTAACGGATTCAAACATAGCGTTGGGAAAAAGGTGCTTTTGTCTCTTTTCTTGTCAAATTGTAAATGTTAGTTAAGATAGATTTACATTAGAAAGTATGTCATGTTTCTAGACCCACTCTAGGGTTAGAGAGACCACCTCTGTCTACAGAGGGGATTTATCTTGACAACATTAGCTTGAAAAGACTGAAACATAAAACTGAGTGCATGCATGAGGTTTCCAGAATAGACAAGGAGGTCATGGTTCGACACAAGGCTTTCTAAACGGAAGGATCACATTTTCCTTCGGAACGTCATCGACCAAAATATCTAACCCATACAAGGAAGGGCGACAAAGAGTTAGCCAAATTTTACGGTGTCACAAAGTCCTTTTCTATTTTTCCACATTCCCTTTCGGGCCAACAGAGCATATTCGTGTAAGGTCTTATTGATGAAGCAAAGGAAAACACATAACAAAACAAGACAACAAAACCACAAGACATGACAAAAAATTGCTAAAGCACAACACAATGCAAGAGAAAAGTAAAAGAAGACAAGAGAGACTAAATAAAACAAGCACGAGGGAAAACTAGGATGCAACTAATCCTACTTCTAACCTAATAGGTAGTAGGTCTGGGTCATGTGCAATGAAATTTGCAGTGAAGCCAACGTAGTTTTTCCTGACCTGCATCCAAAAATATACGAACAACTAAAAAAAAAGAAGATAATGTGCAACAAAAAAGATAAAAACTTGAATAACTTGCAAAAATTTTCGAAGGTCTTTCCCATGGGCAAAAATATGTGTCACAACCACTACTTTCATCCAATTCGCATCATTAACTTTTCGATGAATACCGTATTTCAACAAATATTGGAAGCTTCTTTCAGATGGGTGTCCATCTACTCCAAACTCCTTAGAAAGTGTGAGGGAAGATCAAAATTTGTTATTTGCGATGGAGCTTTCTAGGTAAGACAATTCCAACCATTTGGTGATTGGATCGTGAAATTCACGATAATCCTCTTGAGAACCCATACATATTTGTAAAGATGAATTTTCATTTGGAGGCAAGGGATTACGATGGGAATATTATAAGAGAAAATAAATCTGATCATATTCAACAGTCATTTTGAGACAGTGAGGACCTGACATAACCATTAGCGAAGGCTGACGTGATTCAACTGCTCGACAAAAATATGAATAGTGCGATATTGAATGATGAAGATTGAAGGATGTAGAACAAATGTCATTAGATGAGATGATGGAAAGATGATAGGATGAATGTCAATCACTAGTGACCGAATAATGATCAAATGGGTTGATTAGAGGATCAGATTCCCAGTTTGTAATAAATGAAGATAAATCATTTTGAATATTTTTCTGAATTCTCTGAACAATAAGACCAATTTCCTCGCAAGCCAAATGTGACAAGCCATTTTCCTGTAAATAGTGAAAAATTGTGCAAGCATCATAATTATCAAAAGAATTTAAAAGGGATGCCAAAACAACAAATACAAAAGACCAGTCAGGAGATGGTGAACGAAGAAGAACTTGATTTGTGCGATAACTTGTGCATTCATTATCACTCAAGAGGATTTTCGGTGTGATGAGAGGACATATTCACGATACAATATTCACAAGGAAAGCTGGGAGCTTCTCATCATGAAAAAATGTGATAGATATGATTCCTTCAACCAAATATGGTCTTTGGGATGATGAATTTCGCGATTCCATGACTCTATGAGAGATACACATTCCAAGCCCAAGTTTGATGCAAGAGATTCACATGAAGATGAATGAACCGAGAGAAATTCTAGAATCTGGTGAGAAGTAAAATATCAAATGTTTGAAATATTACATCTAAAATACCAAACATCTTTGAGAAAGAGATTTACATTGAGTGAAACCATGTAGAGAGATGTAGATCTGATACTCCTGAAAGGCTGGATGTGAAGTACAAAGTGATAGGATGAATCCTCCACTGGTTTCCTAGATGAATGCTAGAAACAACCTCTTGAAGATGGCACCAATGCCTGATAATGAATGAAGAACAATCCTCTTCCTTAGATATCACTCAAAGAAAGAGGTGGGATTCCCGCTCGGGAACACCCTATGCTAAACAACACTGCAAACTCTACTAAATAGCCCAAGCCTGCATAGGAATGTCCTAAGAAAAATCTAGATCTAAACAGATCAAGAAATGAATAATCCAAATCATGCCTTCCATTGTGCCTTCACCTTCATTATATGCATGAGCCTTCCATAGCCTTGGCCCACTCCAAAACTACGCTGTACATGTGGACATAGTCTCCATGTTTGACTGCACCGTGGCTTCATGTCCTCCATCATGTTCACATGGGGTGATCACCCTCTCCATCATATGTGCATTAAATGCATCACTTCCTCCACTATCTTATCATAAGTGCTTCATGATCTTCTTTGAATGCACTATGATCTCATTTGACCTTATCAAAGATCCTCATGATTTTATATTTAAGATCCATGATCTTATTTGACTGTTTCATCCTCCATAATATATCTCATAAATGAGAGATGATCTCCATTAATGGAGTTGCTCCAATACTCCATGATTTTAGATCTATATCTAGAATATCCACATACACACATTAAAAGTGGATTTTATTCATCTTTGAGGTTTGTGGGTCCCTCCACCCTTTTATTTACTTAATTCATTAAGAAAATCAAGAACTCTAATATTCCAAATATGATGTGAAAATTCGGGAATATTACAATCCCCCCTAGCAAAATGTTGCTTATCCTCAAGAAACTACAAAAGTAGATGCAAAGCCATCTATTCCCCTCCAAATGACATCCACATAGGGAAGGCTTCTCCATTTGCTACAATGTGTTATGCATGTTTGGTTCCAAAGTTGTCTTTCAAAAATATATAGAACGACCTCCAACTGTATGGTTAGATGTCCTCCTTCCACCATGAAGTACCAAGTGACAACCATATGATGTCCAACATCATCATTAATACATGAGATACATAAAATAAAGTGGCTCTTTCCACAAAGGAAAAGCTCCATCTCACAATACATATCTTCATCCCATGCTTTATGAATTTAATTGAGCATTGACATGCTCTCATCCTTAGCCCTGTTGGCCTTGTTGGATCCAAGCATCATTCCAACATTATGCAAAAGAAGAAAAATAGATATATGGGTAGACAAATATGTCAAACCATACTCTCCCAATAGTAGCCACTAGAGTAAGGCCCTTTGCTGCCATCCTCCATCTCCTCCATGTAAGATGGACAAGCCAAACTACCCTAAAAGAAACCAAAGCAACAAGAGATCTTGCTGCTTTCTCTCCTCCTCATGTGCATCATGGAGTAAAAACATACTAATAGACATGTGGAATGTCACATCAGCCCAATACAAGCAAACACCATCAATACACATCATGAGAGTATAATGCCAAGTTCTAGTCAATACAAAACACATAGACATAGGAGATGTCATGTGATGGCCAAACTCTCTCAAGGGAAACCAAAATGAACATGCCTTCTTTTGCTGCATTCTATCATTGATACACAAGGCATGAATCAGAAAATTATGAGCTATTGGGTGGTAAGCATACTCACCCAAGAGCAACCAGCACAACCATGCCTCCTTCTTCATTACATAAGTGTTTTTCAGGGCATGGATAAAAGAAATAGGAGCCTTTGGGTAGTAACCAAACTCACCCAAGAGCAACCAACGTAACCAAGCTTGCTGGCCCATGTCATGTATCTGCAAGTGGTCATGCAACCCCTTGCTTATCATGCTCACCCACTCATCCCAATGTGGATGAGGAATGATGTACTGCATAAACATGGTATCCTCCCTTTGTAGAATACCATCCTCCCCAAATTGATGAAGAACTTTGCACTTCATGAGATGTTTAATTTCATCTCCAATGAGATCTCTCAGTGATATTCTCTTTTCACCAAAGGCCCTCCAAAACCAAATAAGTTTTGGATCTGCTGCAGGTAGAAGTTTCTCTTTGAGCAGTGAGATGCTCATTGAGAAAGTGTCATCTAGAAAGGAGAAAATATTCCTCATCTCAAGATGTCTACCATCTAATATCTTTGCCTCCATTTCTTCTTGAGTGAAGCTACCTTCAAAATTCTCCAAGAATGATGGGGCTCCTTCTTTATCACTGTTACTAAGTGACAACGCTGTAGATCTGCATGGGAATACATGTGCTATCTCAAAGCATGGCACAATACTAATCTCATAACCAGTCATTGTACATAGGATCATGCTAGTCCCTTTTCCTGAAATTCCACACTTCAACTCAAAGAGTTGAATGTAGTCCATCAATGACAAACTAGGATATCTTTTCATCTCATCCTTTATTAGATCAAGGGTCCTCTGCACTATGATAGTTTGCTGCTTCAAATCAACATTTTGTTCTAAACCTTGGTTATGCATTGCCCCTGATGGCATGTCCTCATAAGTTTCAATAAGATCTACTGAAATATTATGTGATGAAAGTTCATGCATACCTTGGATCAACTGATGTGTGGGAACCTCTTTCCAGAACACAAGAGTTCCTCCAACTGGGACAATAGTGTCTCCAACTGCTGGTAAGAGTGATGGCTGCTTTTCTCCAAGTGTACCAGCACTGGAATCTTCCTCCTCTTCCTCATGCATCTCCTGAATCATGCATGGGACTCTATGTGTCAAGAGCTCAAGACTATCTTGCAAAGTTGCAAGTGTCTCTTCTCTGGATGCAAGTACTTCTGTAGCTGGTGGTGAATGTAGTGACTTCTTGTCCAGAGTGACAAGATTGACATCCTCCTTTGTTTCCTTAGGAAATGTCTCTTTGTGACACATCTTTGGTTTTCTCACATCAAACTTCTTCCTCAAATTGTGAAAGAAATCTGAATATTTAGTCACCTTTGCATGCTCCATGTGACCAAACCAGCAATCATTGGCTTCACCTAAAAGATGAAGTGTTGCTATTTGGACAACCTCTTCTTTAGCTACAGGATGTAGCCTAAAAAATGCATCTAACTCTTTCCTCCAAGCCTTAACAATGCTTGAGGAAGATCCATCAAATGTAGGCAAATAGAATCTATTGTGCCTCTTCCTTCTATCGCTGCTATAGGATCCTATTTCTTCTTTGATTTGGAAGAATTCTTGGAGAGTTATACTCTCTTTGAATGCTTTAGACTGTGTTTTGTACTCTTCAAGATACAGATTGAGAGTCTCATGAGTCTCAAGTTTTCTTCTTTCTTCATTGATATACCTTTCACCTTCTCCAAAGAAAGTGGGCATAGTAGATCTATGAGGAGATCTATAATTCTCCAGTTTTCTTCTTTGCTGATAGGAAGTTCTTGGACCTTCCTCATCAAATATTCTTCCTAGATCTTCTTTTTTCCCTTCCTTCTCCATTTGATTGACCTCCTTGGAGAGATCTTGCATGGATCTAAAGAGAGGAGTGGCAAGATTATCCTCCTTCATGATAGATCTCATCTATCTGCTTCTTATTTTGATGCAAAAGATGAAGTGTCAACAAGCTGAGCCAAAGATCATGCTATGATACAACTGTAATGTCCCAAAAGGGAGAATGCAACAATACTGAAACATAATATAAGAACTGCAAAAAAGTAAACAATAAATCTATATACACATCAGAATGCATAGAAATAGCTAAGCCATTTTATTATATTGGAGGTGAAAAATCAAGTAAAATAGTGCTCAGAATATGAGACACTCAAGCCACAAGGGTGGCCTAGAATGACCCTGCAATGATTTCCCAGGAGGGACTGTGTAACTGCTGAAATTTTAGAAGGTAAAATGCGCTGTCCCTGCTGCAACTGTTGGGACTGCAACTGCTTGAAAGATAGAAAGTCAAATATAGGCAGAATGGGAGCTCTGATGATGCTGAAATTGTAGATCGAGGCTCAATGATGGATTCCCAAGATAACCCAGAAATGGTTTCTCAGATCTGTAAGTCTAAGAAAACCATCCTCTTAAGGCTTCACATATATGATGTTAGGAATGCAGATCTGAAGATAGATCTGATGGCTGCAATGATGCACAATCAGATCTATGCAAGAAGGGAAAACCCTTTCACTAGATCCTTGGGCTAAAAGCTCAAGATCTAGCTCCCCCAATCTCCTCCACTGAAAATAGCTGTTGGATGAAGAATAACTGCATAAAACTACGCTGTCAGAGAGGGAGGCTCAATAGCCTACTGCATGCTGGATATGTCAAATCAGTTCCTTAATGATGGAAATAATAGATCCAATGTGAGGAGATGATCCCTCACAGGATTTCCAGCTAAAATACTGAAAACTTCCTTCCTCCAATAGATCTACATGATTGGACTGCACAATCCTTGAGGGGACTGCTACTGCATGGAGGTAAAAACCAATGGCCTGAATGCCAGATGTAGATCTGATACTCCTGAAAGGCTGGATGTGAAGAACAAAGTGATAGGATGAATCCTCCACTGGTTTCCTAGCTGAATTCTAGAAAAAACCTCCTGAAGATGGCACCAATGCCTGATAAGGAATGAAAAACAATCCTCTTCCTTAGAGATCACTCAAAGAAAGAGGTGGGATTCCTGCTCAGGAACACCCTGTGCTAAAAAACACTGCAAACTCTACTAAATAGCCCAAGCCTGCATAGAAATGTCCTAATACAAATCTAGATCTAAACAGATCAAGAAATGAATAATCCAAATCATGCCTTCCATTGTGCCTTCACCTTCATTATATGCATGAGCTTTCCATAGCCTGGTCCCAGTCCAAAACTGCGCTATACATGTGGACATAGTCTCCATGTTTGACTGCGCTGTGGCTTCATGTCCTCCATCATGTTCACATGGGGTGATCACCCTCTCCATCATATGTGCATTAAATGCATCACTTCCTCCACTATCTTATCATAAGTGCTTCATGATCTTCTTTGAATGCACTATGATCTCAGTTGACCTTATCAAATATCCTCATGATTTTGTATTTAAGACCCATGATCTTATTTGACTGTTTCATCCTCCATAATCTATCTCATAAATGAGACATGATCTCCCTTAATGGAGCTTCTCCACTACTCCATGATTTTAGATGTAGATCTAGAATATCCACATACACACATTAAAAGTGGATTTTATTCATCTTTGAGGTTTGTGGGTCCCTCCACCCTTTTACTTACTTAATTCATTAAGAAAATCAAGAACTATAATATTCCAAATATGATGTGAAAATTTGGGAATATTATACCCTAGCTCCAATAGTGGAGTGTTGAAGCCACTACTTGCTCCACAAAAGAACTAGATTATCTCTCTAATTCTTTAATGGTGGAGCCAAGGTGAAAATTCCTTTGCTCATACAATGAGGGTGTATATATAACCAAGGGGTGATGCTTCCCACTTGTGACTCTTTGACTACCCTCATGACTGTTCAACTTCCTATGAATTTTCGGTTGAAGATTGCAACAAGAGACAGTGAAGGAGGCATCCTGAAACATCATTCCTGATCCTAGTTGGAAAATTATCACCTAAACTAGGTGGGGCCCACACAGGTGATTTTTGGCGCAAAGTCTATTTTTAGACATGTCGATCATATTCTATGAGTTGCAGGATGCTATTTGTGGATGGTTGGTAAAGTTGGAAAAATAGATGGACTTCTATTCTTAGACATATTGGGCAGAATCTATTTTTAGATTGCCAGTCTAAAAATAGATATGTCGAATAATATTAGCTCTTAATAATATTTGGACTCTAAACATTATCTTATTCTCTTGGAGAAACACTTTGATTAAGTGCAATTCTTGCAATTGTGAAGGAATGGCTATTCCTAAGGGTTTCTGGAGCTATTGCATGGAGGACTTGATTTAAGACTCTGTGTGATATAGAGTTTGGTGGAGTTGTAGAAGTAGTTGGTGGAGTTGTGTTCAGTTTAACTCAGTTAGACTCAGTTTAGCTAGTTGTATCTAGTCTAACTGATTGATACACTAGTGAGAGTGGTGTGAATTAATTGATAATTAATTCACTAAATATTAACTCATTAATCAACTGAAGAATACATCAGTTAACTACAGTGCATGGACAGTTCAGTGGAGACCAGTGGAGAGGTAGGTGAAAGAGCAAGTGTGACTATCAGTTGTGACTATAGTGTTGCATTGTTTGCACCACAAATTTAGTTGATATGCCTTTAAGGATTGCATGAGAAAGGTTGGGGAAATTCGAGTTCATCCAGAGCCATTCTTCAGCAGGGATTGCGCAGTAGAGGCAGGCTAAAGGTTGGCAAAGATCGGTGCATGGATTTGCAAGATCGGGCCTTATTAGTGTGTAGCGATTGGATTGTACTGAGAGCTTGTGATAAGATTTGTATGAGGATTGTTACATGATCTCTATGACATATATTATATATGGATAGTTGGGGTTTTTAGCTTCAGGCTTTCCCATTAAAGCACTGTGTTAATGTGTGTGAATTTTTATGGTTTCATGTGTGCATTGCAATTGATTTAATTTCCGCATGTGATGATCAATGGTGGAATAGATTACGTGTGAAATACACAAACAAGTGTGTGATCAAGGAAAATCTTGGACATATGCATCGTGGTGCATATAATTTTCCCTTGGTATCGAGCATTGATCATACAATCAGTACAATTATTGAAACAGTTGAGTTTTGTGCTGGTGGAATTCGAAATTGCTGCAGTGTTTTCTTGGTGTCGAAGTTGAGCATTCATTGAAATGTCTTTCAACGGATTGCGATTGGAGTATGCCCTTGAGGCAGCTTGAATTATATTGCATGGAAGGACATGATGGAGGCGATGCTGGAGGATAATGGGTTGAAGGAGTTCATAGATGCTGATATTCCTAAACCAAGTTCTAGCGATGCAGCCACACTTGACGCATGGCAAAAGAAGGTAGCAAGGTGTTGAAGGATTCTTTTGGAAGGTATGAAGGATCACATAGTGTCCAGCCTTCACGGTAAAGCCACTTGATTCTTGATGTGGAAGGCTTTGACAGAATTTTTCCAAAGCAGAAGTGACCAGAGGAAGTTGGCACTTAAAGACAAGCTTAGGAAAATAAAAATGGAGAAGAATGACACTATTCCGGTATACTTGACAAAGTTTTTCCACTACAGGGATGAGCTTGGGAGTGTAGGAGTTAGTGTGGATGAAGAAGAATTGGTGAGCTTGGCTCTCCTTGGGCTTCCGAAGAGTTGGCATAGCTACGAGGACTCTGTCAATGGTTGGGAGAAAATGCCAGGATGGGAGTGACTTTGGTCGGATCTTGTGCAGGAGGAGATAAGGCGGAGTACCAAGGATGGCTCTTCATCAAAGAATGATGATGAAGAGGATTGCACTTTGGCTTCCAAAGCAAGGAAAGGGAAGGGGAAGAAAAATCCTTCTAAATCCGGTGCGGATGGCAAAGAGCGTGACATGTCCAAAGTGAAGTGTTTTCACTGTCACGAACATGGGCATTTTGCCACACATTTTCTACAGAAGAAGAAGAACAAGCAGGCTGCTGGAGCTGCAGCTGGTGAGGTTCTTGCCTCACAATTTGAGTTGGACTTCTCATTGATCGCATGCATGGTGTCTAATGCATTGGGATCGGCGTGGTACTTTGATAGTGGCGCTTCCTTTCACATGATGGGAGATGTGAACCTTTTCAGTGACTTGGTGGAGAAAGATCTCTAGTTGCATGTTGAGTTGGGCGACAATGGAAGATAAAATGCGACCGAAATTGGTACCATTACCTTTCAGAGGGAGTCAGGTAAACTCATTCTTTTACAAGATGTAGTGCATGTTCCAGGTTTAAAGAAGAATTTAATGTCAGTCGCAATGTTAGAGGATAAAGGGTATGATGTTGTCTTTAGTGGTATAACCGGTACAAAACAGAAAATCGAAAGGTTGGGATTCGGAGCAAGAATCTCTGTAAGTTGAAGTAGATGGGGTTCCTATGGAAGCACCTGCGTTTCATATTGCGAAAAGACATGCGGTGAAGAAGCTTGAGAGGGAGCTGGATTTGCATGCAGGTAAGAGTGAACCTCGGGATGTGGAGCAGCCACAAGATGAGGATCATGGAGTGGGAGAAACCACTCATGCAGAGAAATTTCGTTCCAGATGGGCAGAGGGAGTGCATGAAACTATACCACCAGGTGAGAGGTGGGGCAACATGCATGAGTAATCCTAAGAGGAGATTTCTAGGCAGGATTCATTGAGATGGTGTGGATCTCATGAATTGAACCTAGCTACGAGGTGCCCAAAAAGCAGCAGTAGAATGATCATTTGGATTGATGCGGGCAGATCAAAGTGATAGTGTCAGATATTGGAACGCAGTTCAGAGTTGACAGCAAGTGCAGAGTGCATGGGTGCAGAGTTCAACAATGCAGTGGTTCCTGAAGACATGTGCAGTAGCTAAGTAGAAGTCGAAGACTTTGATGATAGATGCATCAGATTGATTGAGTTGTTTGGAGCCTTTCAGTTTTGAAAGAGTTGCAGAGCAGATGCATGGAGTTGCATGGCGCTTGCAAAGGTTGTAGGGCGAATGCATGGAGTTGCATGTCGCATGCAAAGACAATCCTTTCTTGTTGAGAGGAAGTGTTGAAGATTGTAAGAAGAAACAGTGAAGGAGGCATCCTGAAACATCATTCCTGATCCTAGGTGGAAAATGATCATCTAAACTAGGTGGGGCCCACAAAGGTGATTTTTGGCGCAAAGTCTATTTTTAGACTATGTATATTTTTAGACATGTCGATCATATTCTATGACTTGCAGGATGCTATTTGTGGATGGTTTTTCAAGTTGGAAAAATAGATGGACTTCTATTTTTAGACATATTGGGTGGAATATATTTTTAGATTGCCAGTCTAAAAATAGATATGTCGAATATTATTAGATCTTAATAATATTTGGACTCTAAACATTATCTTATTCTCTTGGAGCACTTCAGTTAAGTGCATAGATGTGGCACAACAGCTGATAGAAGGAATTACGCTATTCCTAAGGGTTTACTGGAGCTATTGCATGGAGGAGTTCAGTTAGAACTCATGTGACAGAGTTTGGTGGAGTTGTGTTCAGTTTAACTCAGTTAGACTCAGTTGAGCTAGTTGTATCTAGTCTAACTGATTGATACACTAGTGAGAGTGGTGTGAATTAATTAATAATTAATTCACTAAATATTAACTCATTAATCAACTGAAGAATACATCAGTTAACTACAGTGCATGGACAGTTCAGTGGAGACCAGTGGAGAGGTAGGTGAAAGAGCAAGTGTGACTATAGTGTTGCATTGTTTGTGCCACAAATTTAGTGGAGATGCCTTTAAGGATTGCGTGAGCAAGGCTGGGGAAATTCGAGTTCATCCAGAGCCCTTCTTCAGCAGGGATTGCGCAGTAGAGGCAGGCTAAAGGCTGGCAAAGATTGGTGCATGGATTTGCAAGATCGGGCCTGATTAGTGTGTAGCGATTGGATTGTACTGAGAGCTTGTGATAATCTTTGTATGAGGATTGTTACATGATATCTATGACATATATTATATATGGATATTTTGGGTTTTTAGCTTCAGGCTTTCCCGTTAAAACACTGTGTTAATGTGTGTGAATTTTTATGGTTTCATGTGTGCATTGCAATTGATTTAATTTCTGCATGTGATGATCAATGGTGGAATATATTCTGTATTGTGCATGAAGTTAAAATAGTGTGTGATCAGGAGAATATTGGACATATGCATGTGTAGTGCATATAATTTCTACATTTTCGACTTACATGACTCTTCATATTCCATGTGTGTCCTTTGGAATTCCACTTTAAAATACATTTTGAATACAGTTTTCATGGTCCACAATAACGATGTTGTATATGACAACTCATGACATGACATGACGCTACTGACATGGACTGCTTGATGATGTGGCAATTTCAAGCCACTGATTCCGTTGTGTCTTGAGTGTCTTCTTTTCACCTCCACATGGTTCGTTGGTAGGGGATCTTCAATGATCTCATGTCTTGGGTGGTAACTGCGAACTGGTGTCCCTTTGCTTTCTCCCGATCAATGAACTTGCATGCTCAGCTACAAAGGTCTCTCTACATGTTTTCCTCTTCCATGTCCTTCTTCATCATCTTGCCATGACATGATAAAGTACCTGTTCCTTCCATTCACTCATGAAGAGAAAACATCGATCTGAAAACACCCTAGCCTAAGATAATGCATTATGATCGATAAAATTAGACCAGAATAAGTGATAATCTAGGAAGGGAGGCTCAACGACCGTGCAGTTGCACAGTTCAGGTAGGCAAGGGGAAGCCTTGAGCCTTGAGACTGCGCAGTGTGTAGTTCAGGCAGGGCTGAGGAAAAATATTGCGTAGTTTTCAAAGCTAGTGGGATAGGCAGAAGGGATGAGCACTAGGAGAGCTCACTGCGCAGTTCTGGGGGCAAGGAAGGTCGGGCTACTGTGCAACTGCACAGTTCAAGGGATCAGGTATTGTGCTTGAGGCTTGAGGTTGTGAAGTGTGTAGTTCAAGCCAGGCTGGAGGTCATTACTGTGCAATTACGGAGGTGAGGGTCAAGGCTTGGTCATAGAAATTATGCTATGCAAAAGTCCTGGGAGGCAGGAAATTTTCACTGCATAGTGCCAAGTAGCAAGGTCACATCTAGAGGACTGATACTACATAGTGCGTAACTCAGGGAGGCCGGATGAAGCTAGATTTCTTGGTCAGGGAGTTTTTCCAAAAATGGTTAAGTGTGGGATCAGTGAGATTAGTGTGAACGGTGATAAAACTTTGACTATGATCACACACTTAGAATAATTTGATGACTCATCGACATAGATCATCCATGACACATGAATGAAATATTTCCCTCTGTGTGACAATTTTAGGAAAAGTTACGGCAAGTGTGATACTAACGATACACTTTGCGAAGACCATGAGGAAACTTGTGCGACAATACTTAAAACTTTGAGAATGAGTGTGAAACATACTTACATGGTTAGAAAAACTCATTTAAAAATATATGAACTCTTAAAACCACTGGAACATTCCTATACACGCAGTACACCAACAAACATATGCGAAAAGACAACATTTTACTAAAGGGGAAAAAATACCTCAAGAAAACACATGGAATGGTTTTCAATGTTTATGACAACACATGACACTGATGGCATGATGATGTGATATTGATAAGCTTTCCTTCTTTTTGTTTCTTCCTTTTTGTGAGATATGATTTTTTCTTAATATATACCCTCCAACATGTTGTAAATATGATGGAGTATTCCTATGGTCCTGATATTTGATCTTTTGTTGTAATCCATTGTTCCTTCATATTATTGTCTCATGATCTTCTTAGCTCCTCGTCTCCTTAGGTGTCTTCTAGGATGTCCTCCTTCTCTGTCTCTTCCTTCATCATCTTTCCATAGTGTGATATAATTTTTGCATCTGCAATCCACTTGTGACAAGATGACATTAGTTTGATATACCCTTGGTCTAAGATGTTGCATGATGATCCACTGATTGAGTCAAAAACAAGCGATGGGCCAAGAGAGAGGCCTAGTGACTGGGTAGTTATGCATCTTAGGAAGTTAGGGGTGGAGCTTGGTCTCTGAGACTGTGCAATGCACAACTCAGGCCAGACTGAGGGAAAAATATGCGCAGTCCAGACTGAGGGAAAAATTTGTGCAGTCTAGACTGAGGGAAAAATTTGTGTAGTCCAGACTAAGGGAAAATTTGCACAGCTTCTAGAGGTAAGGGGAACTGGGCTCGAGCACTGAGGGAAATTTCCAAAATTTGGCTAAGTGAGGGATCTGTGAGACCGATGAGAACATTGAAATGAATTAACCATGATCACATACTTAGACACTTGGAGACACAATATAAATAATCCAAAATACATTAATAAATTCTTCCCTTAGTGAGAAAAATGACAAGAAAAACTCATTTCCACAAATCCTGCTCCTTTAAACAAACCAAAACTGCACTTTGCATGATAAGCAACAATTCCCATGCTAGAAGATGACACTTTCTATATAAATATAAAAGTGCGAAAGACACTTGTGATATGAAAACAACGGTGAAATTAACACATGCTAGAGCAAAGATAACATGAAAGTGACACTGATTAGGTGAAAGGAAGCGAAAGCGACAAAAAAAACATGAAAGTGACACTCGCGAAAACAAAGGTGCGTGGGAGCGATAGTTTGCAAAACTCACCGAAATGGAAAATACAAACACTGCTAGAATTTGAGAAACTGTTGTTGTCAGTGCACACTGACTGTCGACATGAATTGGACATCGCATAGGCACAGTCCTGATGGAACATACTTTGCTTGTCCAAGTCTGCGTAAAATAATGCGCTCATGAACTTATTGCAGACTAAGGATGTGAGTGCAAGTGAGTTCAAAACTTCCAATTCAAGAGGGAGCTAAAAAAAAAATTAGCTGACCAAGAAGTGACTATGGAATGATCGATAGCTAGATCCCTAGTAGGCTCCAAAATTCGAGTGTACGCAAAATTTTGGAGGGTGTTTGTCGCAGTGACAACATGATGTCAAGTTTTTTCTAATTTCAAGTACATAGTTCAAAGGCTTTTTACTTCACTACCAACATAGGCACAATATTAGAGAGCTCTCTCTCTCTCTCTCTCTCTCTCTCTATATATATATATATATATATATATATTGTTTTCTTCCAAGGCATTACATTCCTCACGTTCCTTGGATAGCTCAAGTCTTCTACCAACACAAGAAGGACCTTAAAAGTCCAATAATTAATATGAAGGGATATATGGTAAGTCTTGTCTAGTTGTAGCAAATAAAATGTGCATGGTATCATCAAAATAAAAGAGGCACTCTTGAAATGGATATAGACAACCATAAATTATTTTTTAAGCAGTATGATAAAGGAGGAAGTGGGGTAATTATATTTTCATATTGTGACTAATATGGGGAATAACATGATTCTTGGAGGTGTGTAATGGAGTTACAGATGATTTCCATGATCGTGTAGGGATTTTTGAATTTATGTGGTCTGATATCCAACAACACCTTACGAATGCTCAATGTTTTATGTGACTTTTCCTCTCTTTTTCACTCATAATCTCTATGTGAAAAGGAAGGAATTATAGTATGTCGACGTGGAAATGGGGAAAATCGATCCATACATCATCTACACCCCTCCTTACTTGAACAATATTGGAACATATGGAAAAAAATTAATAAAAGGGAAGGTAAGTATATTAGATAAAAGCATTGTATATGCTAGCAAATCAGTATGAGGGCATGCTTAAATTCCGGCACTATATTTTTTCCATTTGGTAGTTTTTTTCCTATTTTAACACATCAAAATTAAGAGTGGATTGGGTGATTGGGGCGCTGGTTCTTCAAATTGAGCACATTTTGGCATGGAATTAAGGTCCACAATTTGTTGCATGGTGAATAAAAATGGCTAGTAATTACACTTAAGGATGTTAGGTGCTTTTACAATTCAACGTGAAAGAGATCTCTATGTATGTATGTGGGTAGGGTAACACATAAAATAAAATGGAAAACAATTTGCCATCCCATTTAAAATTTCCAAGAGGAATCTAAAAGATACTGCTTAAAAATAATAAATTAGATAGATCTATTTTTAATTTGGAAGTGTTTTTATCTTTTTGCTTAATAAATCTAGAGTTAAGATGAATCCATAATCATTAAACCACTTCCTTGCTTTTCATTGAAAAACACTCTCAGAAATACTATAAGATTATATCCCGGCTCTCACAAAGTCATTTTTTCTTTTCTTGGTAGTCATGGAGGCATATGTTTGGGGATATGATCTTTGCATTGGAAAATATTCCAAAATTTTCTTATGAGAGGACAACTTGCAACTTTGTAGTCTTATTATTAAATTGGTGATGTGTTTCTGATATTCTGCTGCTGCTTTTTTGTTATCTACAAAATAACATTCATTCACTAAGACGTTGTGTTTTCTTTCCTCTATACAGTGATGTAGTTGGTGAAATTTGAGAGATTCTCCTAGATCTGTGCTTTCAATTTACTAAGATCTCGTAAAATCTGGACTACGCATTTGGATGTTCAGGTCACAACTCATTATGCATGTCAATTCTTTAATAAAAAAATGACACTAGAAACTTGGGCATCTTGATTTTATCTTTTATCATGAGTCTCTGTTGTGGAAAATCCGATCTTAGTGTTTGTTTATTTGTAGTGGATACACAGAAGCAGTGATTCCTGTAACATCGACCAAAAATTCCATAAATGCACTTAAGCTTCGCACGATTACTCACTAGCATCATTGGTATGAAAAGATGCAGGTGAGTCATCTTTCTCTTATCTATAAAATCATGAAAATTCCATGGGTTCATGTAGACCAATTAATTTTCTATGATGCTCACCATAGTTCTATTTGTCATAGGAATGAGAAATAGAAATTGGCTATCTACAATGATTGTAGAGATAACTCTCGAATTTCAACAAAATATTTGACTCTCGAATATCAACAAAACCTTTGCTTATATCAATATGAATGTTGATAGTTGTCTGTGATGCTCAGGTGGGAGGATGGACTCAGGTATACGAATGGCTAACATTTGTAACAATCAAAGGAGTGGGCCATCAGGTTCCATTGCATGAACCTGAAAAGGGCTTCATAATTTTCAAGTCATTCTTAGAAGGAAAAGCGATGCCAGTCACCACAAACCTTGTAGATACTTTATAGTGATTGTTAAATCTAAATTCATTTCATTCATATATTACTAGCATAATGTTGAAGCAAGGGAAGGGAACATCAAAGAGGAAGAGACTAAATTTGATTATGGTTAAATTTTTTACTATATGTAAATGTATTGAATGTAAAACTAACCATTTATTTAAAACAAGTGTGTTACATGGAAACTTAATACCTGCCACTTAAGTATATAGCCATTCCATTCGACACTCTCATATTTATATGATTTTCACTTAAAAATTATATTTTTGACACTCTCATATTTATATGATTTTCATTTACAAAGTATATTGTCGACGCTAAAACGAATGATTTGTAATGATATCTTTGCAAAATTTATGTTTTTATGCTTTTTATATCTTTGCAAAATTTGTGTTTTTTCAATATGATTTGTATTTCTCTTCATTAAATATTTTCTCCATATTTAAAATCGTTGCTCATATAAATAGATATATTCATTGCATGCAATTTTTGAGTGTCACAAAACATTGTGATAACATCTGATATGGAGAGGTGATGACGTGTCTTGAGATTATGCGCAAACTTGTGATTAAAAATTTGCGTTCAGATATCACGATCTCAGACGTGACATGAGATAACATTACCGATAAATTTGATGAATGTAAAATGAAATGACAATTAAAATAGCCACCAACATTTCAACAATGATGGAAAGGACTAGAATTTGCAGTTTCGCAAAATATGTTGTAAATATATTTTATAGTTAATAGAAAATTTAAAATGTCTCGTAGTGACGTAGACAAATGAAACCATAAATTTGAAATTTGATGCATAAACATCTAATTTACATGTTATAAAGTCTAATTATGTTGGTTAGTTTATAGGTAGAATTTTCTAGTGTCAATTGAGTTTAGCATGGGTGGTTCAGTGAATTGGTTGTTATCCTCCCCTACCCATGTACCAGTCTCACTAGTTGACATATTTGTGCTCTGGAATAAAGTAACTTTGTTGTGTCTAGAATCCATTGGTCATCTCTTTTTGCATCTAAAAAAATGTAGTCTGAATCATTGAATTTGTCAAATGGAGTTGGGAAAAGGACCGGAAACAACATTATGAATGTCTAAAATGATGGTTATCATACAAAGCAGTATTAGTGCACAAGGCACTTCCTGGCATGAAAGAACCAGAAATAGATAAGGAATAGGCATGGTATTTGTTCAATGGAGAATGTCAAGGTTCTCCAAGTGGATATGGTGCTGGAGGTATTATATATTTTGCTGAAAACCATTACATTACCTTCAAATATGGATGTGAACATGAAAAAAATAATAGAGCTGGTATTATATATTTGGCTGAAAATCATTACATTACCTTCAAATGTGGATGTGGACAGGAAAAAAATAATAGAGCTGGTATTATATATTTGGCTGAAAATCATTACATTACCTCCAAATCTGGATGTGAAATCGAAAATAATAATAGATTTGAGTTATGTTCTCATTGGTTGTTGCTCAAACTAGCCTTGGAAAAGGGTATCAACAATTTGCAAGTAATGGGATATTCCAAGATTTTAATTGGTTGGATGAATGGTAAGAACAATTTGGAGAATTTAATCTTATTTGTGATCATGGAAACAATTATTGCGGTGAAAATTTTGTTTTTCAAGGTTTCATGCCAGTATGTGTTTAGAGAATTGACATGAGAAAGCTGATACACTTCTCAAAGAAGAAATTTCCTTTCAATAAAGTCAGTTGACTGTAACTGAGACAATAAATGGAAGAAATGCTCCTAAGGAAGTATTTGCTCTCTAATGAAGGCCTATATGTGGGAAGGAAATTTCTATTCCATTTCTATGCAATCCTAATCTAAAGTCTAGTAGGGAAAATGAAACAAAGAGGCTTAAATCACCTTATATTGGATGACTGTAAATAAAAATCCAGTTTATAGTAGATCAAAATATTAAAATTGTTTTTTGAAGTAGGTATGTGAAATCATGCCAATATGTGAATACCTATATTTTTTTATTTCTACTTGGAATATCAAATATACATTGTTTTTCTTGGAAAATAAAGATTGGAATCTTAACAAAAATTGAAGTTGGAAGGTCAAACTTTTCAACCCAATAAAATTATGACTCTCGAGATTCGTTTACACAATGAAACCAAATTGATATTATATCCATGCTCATTCAATTATTTTATGCATGACAACCTCAATATTGTAGACCTCTAGAGTACTCATAACCTTGGTTGAGGTTTGGTCTTCTCGCACACCTTGCAACTTTGTCGATTAGGCTCGACAATTTGGCCTTGTGAGATTTCAGATTAGTACAACCTTGTCATATGTATCCCATATCTTTCTTACATGTGCAACCATTTCATACATTTCACTTTTCCTCGTGTGGGGCCTCCTTGTGTCTCGATGCTTACTTTACAATACTTGCAATGTTCATCGTCACAACCTCTTTTTATGGCCTTTCAAACCAATCCTTGTGTTTTCTCATGGGCTTGCAACCTAACCCGTACAATTCTACAACTTGCTACCTTGGAACATTTTTCCATGACATTGTTGTGGGTTTTTTGCGGCACCCAAACATCTCGATATTGTGCATTGTGAATAATCACCTGATTCCATGGGCTTCTACAACCTCACAGACTTGGAGTTACGAATATGACTCAGATCGCTATTGACATAAAATATGGCAATTGGGACTTGAACCAAGAAGAGATTAATGGATTCATGACACAAAATATCAACAAGATGTGCGTAAATCCCTAGACATCCTAATGAATTCAAATGTTAGGAAAATGAGGTCATGTAATCATCTAGAGCAACAAAATGCAACTTTAATCACACACAATTACTTACAATGTCATATGAGGTTACAACAATTTCAACATAGTTATGATCTAATTTGAATAATACATTTGAGTAGCCATTTGTAACTGAATTTAACCTACTAGCTACACTTTGTTTTGGAACAAAAACCCAAAAGGTAGCTGTGATATTGGACCCATTAATTATCTATAAAACATAAGCATACGATAACATCAAAGTTGATGAAATTGGAATGTGCACGTTTTTGACATTCTATGTTTTTGATAGAAAGTATGTTTTAGATTTTTTAAGCTAAAGTACACAATAAATGTGTTTTCCATTTGTTGCAACATGGGAAACTTACAAATCAACAGTTATTCTTTATGCTGGGGGACACAATATTGACCGAGATTCACCAAATTAGAAACAAGAAAATCTCACATTTAATGTTATACGACATCGATGAATTGTTTCACCATAGATCTTCAGAACATTTTTATCACCACACCATTCATATCACATTATGAACCAAGTGAAAACCTCTCTAAGCATAGGCTCGATCATGAATTGAATCAACGTGTTCACTGAATAGCATATGTATGGATGAGTGTTTACTAAGAGCATCAAATCCCCAATCAACTGTCTATATTCGGATGGATTCGCCAAATAGGGTCCTGCAACTTCTCCACATAACTTCTTAAAGTTCATTTCCATCAGTGTGGGTAGTGAATTTAATTTTTTCATTCCAAATATTTCCATTAGCTTCACAACATATTTTCCTTGTGAAAGGAAAATATCACTAGGCGTTTGCCACACCTCAAGATCTAGAAAGTAATGCATGAGTCCAAGGTCCTTCATCTCAAATTTAGAGGCTAGCTCCATCTTACACTCAATAATCAGGGGCTCACTACCTATCAAAAATAAATCATCAACATATAAAACCAAAATCAACAACATACCTTGGATTACCTTGAAGTAGAGGTTAGGATTGACATTACTTCTTATGAATCCAATCCTCACCAAAAAAATTTCTATGCATGTGTACCATGCTCTTGGGTCTTGCTTCAAACCATACAATTCCTTCTTCAACCTAAGAACATGCGTCTTTCGATCCTCTACTTCGGATCCCTGTCATTTCTCAATGTACAATTCTTCCTATAACATACTGTTGTCGAGAATTATTGTCTACCCTAGAGACAACCTAGAGTTGCTATAGACCAGTGCCTAGGACATCTTAGCATAGCAAGGAGCTCATAATATAGCTTGGGTTGTCAATCCAAAAGCTCTCTTACTATCACTTGTGAAACAAGGAAATTAGTTTAAATGGAACCAAACTCTCTCAAAAGCTGATACAAAGATAAGAATAATGTAGGAACAACATGCAAACTCCAATACAAAAGCATCAGACAGTTAAGAGACAACTTACTCCAAAGAGGGCCAGTTCAAATAATATGCTACAGAAATCAAATATCAGAAAGTGGATGCAGTGAAGAAACATGAAGAAGATACTAGTTAGCATGAGACTGATACCCAGATACACAACAAAACCACATATGGGCTTATCCAACTAAGAATCCATACATGACAATGGCGTTTTAAAAGTACCCTCCTCAAGTAAATAATATAGCAGAAAATATGGATGAAATGAACATGGAACAATATATCATGACTAGGCCTATTTAAAGCGCTTGACTAATCCAAGTATGGGCAACAACTAGGATGAATCCTTACTTAAGACCAGTGAGCCACTCGCATTCTAGAACATGATACAAGAAGATAAATAGCATGAAGTGAGATATTGTATTAACACATAAGAAAAGATTACATACTGTGGGATAAAAAAGACTAGAATCCTCATTACAGTTATAACTCCTCCTCACTGAAACCCTATGGGCTCTGAGCCTTCATACAGAAACTTTACAAGAGGTATACAAAAGCCTTTCACTGCACAGTTTGCTGATAGAAATCTGGAACCCTTACAATGTCTTTCTTCTTGGTTTTTATAGGAGAAGCAGAAAACTTTAGAAAAAGGAGGTAGGTGATACACATTTAATGATCTGATTTGAATAAAATGGCGGAAAACATTCGCGCCCACACTATGAACGACTAAATATAAATGACTGTACTTTACAATCTACCTCCAGAAATAAATGCTGAGGATGAAACTCTCCTCATGAACAAGACACAAATAATAAAATATACAATGTTCTGCCCTTTACTGAAAGGGAAAAATCTACTGCCGTAAAACTTTGAGATAGCTTGTAGTTGTGCATAGTACTCTCGGCCCTCTATCTTTGAATTGAAATCCCAGATCTTTAATGCAGGGCATCGAATTTCTCGATCTATCACTGATTTTTGCAGGCTGCCCCATTAATGTTTGCCCCATTAATGTTTTCTC
The DNA here is from genome assembly GCA_034641835.2 of Pinus albicaulis. Taxonomy (NCBI): domain Eukaryota; kingdom Viridiplantae; phylum Streptophyta; class Pinopsida; order Pinales; family Pinaceae; genus Pinus; species Pinus albicaulis. The sequence continues at coordinate 148,097,371 of CM076569.1, forward strand.
CGTCACAGATCTGCCTTTTGATTTTCTCTGGAGGGTTCGAGGGATTTTCTTTCTATTCACATCAAATAGAGTCACATCACAGCAACTACCTCCAGTGCCCATCTTAAATTTCTCCCTCGGAGACTGTTAATGGCGGTGCTATGAACCTCTGTAAGAAAAGCAGTGAATCGTGGTAATTCTCAGCCGTGGCAAACCTGCAAAACTGCAAACTAGTTAAGAAAAACCAAACAGGGATGGTGAACGTGAAGGTGTCGGCGGAAATGGGGATGAAGGCATGGCCAAGCGGGAGAATGTGCGGGCTGACGGGAGGACTACAAGATGATGGAGAAAACACAGTGGAGGTATGGCAGACAGGCTGACCAGAGAAAGATATCAACATGTAACGTATGGATGATATGTGTATATATATATATGAATAGCGGAGGGTGAGATAGTGAACACGTGGAGCCATGACGTGGTGGGGGACTCGGTCAGCGGGTGGTCAAGCGGATGATCTGGACCACACGATCAGTAAAGAGATCGACGGTTAAAACGAACCAGAGGGTAATCAAAGGTGGGCCAGGGACGCAATGGACATAGGTTAAAACACGTGTAGCTTCGGAGGAGGACCACCGTTGGATGGAGACTTCGAGATCTGACGGCTGCTATGGATTCCGCTGCCCGACCTTTGCTCGAACTTTAATGCACGAAATGGGTGGTTTGGCAATAATACCCTGGGACACGCGTCATGCGATCTATGGAATCGCTGGCTCCAAGGGGAATACCGCTCGCCCAACAATGGCGGTGCGGAATTAACTGTCGGTTTTCGGGCGCGGGGGCCACCATTACTGAATTGATTACGGGCCGTAGATTTGGTTGAGATCGGACGGTTAAGACTTGGCCCGAAACTATAAAGGGATGGGCCCCGCTTGGTTATAACACAAGGTTTTTCATACGAGTCACATGAGGATTAAAACCAAGGGGCTGAGACCCGATATAAAATTTAATTGCAGTTTTTAACTTTGAAATGGTGTATTTTTGTGCGCGGGGAGGGAAACGATAGATGAAATGTGAGGGTTTTGGGCCACTATAGGGATTTTAAACGAATTCGGATGGGACTGTTAGCCAAAATTTTGAATGGAGGGGCTGATATGCACAACATCGGCTCCATCTGGGGACGATGCGTTCCTCTGTGGACGTGCCGAGAACTCTGCAGACCTTCAGATGCTCTTTTGGATGGCTCTGCTACTTAGCCTTTCTGCAATTTACTCCATAATTCGTCGGCGTTCCCATCAAAACAAAACTGAAACAGAACTTATATACATTATGGTACATCAGGCTTGTTTTTCCTGAATCAAAATTGGAAATATGGTTTGAGGAATTGTCCATTTACAGGGGATTCAAACAGATCACCCTGTAGGTTTTCCAATATGAACGTGTTATTACCTTTCAGCTCTACAATTTTAAATGGACCAAACCACAGTGGATCGAATTTAGCATTTTTGCCCTTTTCTGCTCTTCGAACATCCCATTTGAGAACCAGGTCGCCATTCTAGAATTTTCTATCCTTTGCATGCCGGTCAAAAATGTTTTTCATCTTCTCCTGATATTCTGCTAACCTTTGATTCACCCGGTCTCGTGTTTCCTCTAATTCCACCAATTGGTTTATCCTTCTGACCATGTCATCTGGTTCTTCCTGAATTTCCTGCATGAAACGTGCCACTGGAAAAGCCAATTGCATAGGAAACACAGCTGCTCGCCCATATACTAGTTCATAAGGGGATTTCCCTGTTGATCTCTTACTGGTTATTCTATTGGCCCACAAAGCAAATTTTAATTGGGAGTCCCAATTCTTTTGGTTCTCATTAATTGTTTTCTTCAAGGCCCTCACCAGAGTTTTGTTGGAAGATTTTGCCAAGCCATTCCCCTGTGGATAGTAAGCTGTGGAGTGATTTAATGCAAGATTATACTGCTGGCAGAAATTTACAAATTTATTGGACTTGAAGGCCTGTGCATTATCAATTACAATTCTAGCTGGACATCCAAACCTGGATATGATGTTCTCTTCCATGAATTTGATGATTACAGCATCTATAGCATTTCTCGCAGGTATGGCTTCCACCCACTTTGTAAAGTAATCTGTTGCAGTCAATATCCATTTATGTTGGCCACTTGAAGGGGGATGTATTTCTCCAATAAAATCTAATCCCCATTGCTGAAATGGTTCATCTATATGAACTGGAATTAGGGGCAAAGCAGGCAGCTTTTGTCTCTCGGCAAATTTTTGACACTTATCACATGCTCTAACCCAATTAAAAACATCTCCAAATAATTTAGGCCAATAAAAACCAGCCTTCAGGATTTTATGGGCTGTAGCCCTCCAACTGTAATGTCCTCCACAGATTCCTTCATGAAATTCTATCATTATATTTTCTACTTCATTTTCAGTAAGGCATAATAGTAATATACCTGAAGGATCTCTCCAATATAGCTGCCCATTAGCAACTATGTATTTCTGTGATTTCATTCTTACAGCCCTGTATTTTATCTTATCACAACTTGGAGGACAGCTGAGTGTTAAAAGATATTCAACTATTTCCTTGTACCAAGGGCTAGTGAGGTATTTTATATGTATCTTCTGAGTGGCCATCTCTAGCCCTTGTTGTTCTTCTCCTTTTTCAGACTCTTCATTTTCTATCATGGACAAATTTATGCCTAGAGCCTGATGATTTGATTCAGACAAAATTTTGGCTAGCCCCTGCCCTTTAACCAACTTAGTGGGCCTTATGTCTAAATCATATTCCTGTATTTTTGCAATCCGTCTTCCTCTTTTGCCTTCACTATCTCCTTGAACGAGGATATCTTTGACAGCTGCTGTAGGGACATAGGCAGTGATGTGAGACTGCAAAACATACATTCTAAAAGCCTTGAGGGATTTCACTAGGGCATATGCCTGCTTCTCCAATATATTGTATTTCAATTCTGCATCATGTAATACCTGACTGAATAAGGCTATGGGCTGCTCATATCCCTCTTCATTTTTCTATAATAAGACTCCTGCTACTGTATGGGGTGAAGCAAATGAAAATATTATAAATGGCTTTGTATAATCTGGCCCGGCTAGCACAGGAGCTTCAGCAAATGCCTGTTTTATCCTTGTAAATGCATCTCTAGATTCTTGGGACCACTTTACTTCATTATTCTTTTTGAGCATATCAGTTATATGCCTAACTATTTCAACATAGTTAGGAATAAACCTTCTCAAAAAATTTATTCGGCCTAAGAATACTTTCACTTCCTTCTTATTCCTGGGTAAAGGAATACTGTTTATAACTTCAACTCTCTTAGGGTCTATTTTCACGCCATCTATAGTGACAATGTGCCCTAAGAGTTTTCCTTCATCTAATGCAAATAAATATTTTTGAGGATTGAGGGAAAGACCATACCTTCTGCATTTTTCAAAAGTTCTCTGCAAGTGCTGAATGTGTTCAGTATCATCCTTTGAAAATACTGTGATATCATCCAGATAGACCACCAGAAACTTGTCCTGCTCTCCTACAAAGGCTATGTCCATTGCCCTCTGAAAAGTAGCTCCTGCATTAATTAATCCAAATGGCATCCTGGCATACATAAATGTTCCCCATGGTGTTGTAAATGCAGTTTTCTTCTGATCCTCTGGAAGCACAGCCACCTGATTATAACCAGAAAAACCATCCATCATTGACATTCTTGAGGCTCCTACTACTTTTTGCAGGATGTGGTCCATCTTAGGCAGTGGATAATTATCCTTTAAAGATGCTCTATTTAAGTTCCTGAAATCCACACAATCTTATTTCTCCATTCTTTTTTCGAACAGGAACTAAGTTAGCAACCCATTCAGAGTATCTTAATGGCACAATTATTTTGGCATGTAGCAGCTTCTTGATTTCTTTTTCAATGGAGGAAAGCAGCAGAGGATTTATCTGTCTAAGCTTCTGCTTGTAAGGTTTTGCATCTTCCCTCAGAGGAATTTTATGCTGCATTATATCAACATCAAAAGTTTTAAGGTCTTGATAAGACCATGCAAATACATCCTTATATAACTGAAATAATTTCAAATATTTTCTTTTGTATTCCTCTGAAACCTTCTTAGATAATCTTACAATTTTGGGCTCAGCATCAGTGCCCAAATTCAAGTCTTCTATTTGATCTTCTTCTACTGTTTTACTGTGCTGCAATGGAACATCGTTTTTATCAAACAATATTTCTAGAGGCACCAACCCTCTAGGTATGATATTTCCTTTTAGCTGCAGCACTTTGTTGCCTGCTATTTTTTCTTCCCATCTGTTTTCTATAAAATTCTCAGCTTCCTCTTCTTCATTATCATCAATCTCCATATTGGAGAATTCTCCCACTGTCTCCAAGAATCTCTTCATTTGTTCATCATCTTCAAAAACCTGCCAGTGTTTAATATTATCTGGGATTGATGGTCTGTATCATACTTCAATTTCATACCTCAATAAAGGATTATGTGGAGGACGAAATGTACTTGCAGCCACAACAAGAGAATCTACCATTCTGTTCTGCTCCCGGGGCATGAACTGTATATTAAAAGCCGAGAAGAAATTTTCCACCATGTCCCATACTTCATTTCTGTAGGCTCTCAGCCGTGGATGCTTATTTTGGCATTGATTTCTGACCTACCTTACCACCAGCTCAGAGTCTCCCATGACTTTTAAACTTTGTATGCCCATATTCTTGGCTGTCTGTAATCCCAATAAAAGTGCTTCATATTCAACTACATTATTGGTAGCCTCATATTCCAATTTAAAGGACAGTGGCACCCATTTTCCTGTAGGAGAGATTAATAACACTCCAGCTCCGTTACCTTCTCTTGAATTTGCCCCATCAAAATGTAAAGTCCAGATTCCAGCTTCATTATTTTCTGAAGGCTGCTCATCCTTAATTTTGAAGGAGGATTCATGCACATAATTTTGGTCTTCTTCTAGCATAAAGCATGAAAAATCTCCTTCTTTACTATAGACTGGTGAATTTTTAGAGTTATCAGCCTTAGTAACTACCTTGACGAATTTAGTCTCTCTGTATAACCTTCTCTCCTGTCCACCAAAAACTGGGATGGTAGCATATGTTAAATCCAGCTTAATTGACCCACCAATTTTTGTACCCTAGGACCTTGACAGCAGCATGCCAAAGCGGGTTGGGATATCAGCCACCACAATGTCCATGACCACACTCGTTGCTGGAATTTGAGCCAAATTGACCACTAAATATTTAATCATCCTCGAGCATTTGAATCTTTTGGAATCAAATGAATAAAGGTCTTTATATGGGCGTGTGATTTGCAGTCCTAGTTGTTCCATGACGGATAGAGGCATAAGATTATGGGAAGCCCCAAAATCTAACATACAATTGTGTAACATCAGATCATGAATAACTAGAGACACATAAAAAGGAGGAGTAGAAGGATCTACTTCCTCAACGTGTGGGCCAAAGACTACCATGGGTCTTTCTTCTTGAAGGTTTAAACTATCAGGCACAATTGATATTTCAGGAGGGAGTATAAAAGAAGTAACTTGAGACTGATATGCAGGTTGTTTTAGCAGCTCGGTCAAGGGGACTTGAATTTTAATTTTCTCAGGTTCTTTTTGCAAACTAAAAGCAGGAGGGGGATTTTCTATCACAAATTCCTTTGACTCTTTGTTTTCAGCTGAAAATTTAATTTCTTTTGACACATACTCATCATTAGGAGGACTAACTACTTTTGAAGAAGAAGGAATCTGGTCATTAGGCTGCAAGGGAGTATTTAGAGGACTCTTACCTGTTTCTGTGTTTCTCTTTGTTGCTGATTCCTTCCGAGCAGGTACCTCCTCCTAAGGTGGCTCCTCTTCTTGATCTTGAGTTCGGGTCCTCTTCCTTGAAGATCTGAGATCATATTTTACATTGAATTGTGCTTGCATGAAATCAGCAAATTGTTTACAATAATGATCAATCTCTGCTTCTTCTTCTTCTTGCAATGGGCATTATATATCATCATTGTTTGAAAAAGAAAGATTTGAGTCTTCTAATTCATAAGAAGCATCTTCGGTGAAGTCATCTGCTGGACCTTCCAGGTACAATGGGTGTGGCACCTGATCTGGTTGCTCTTTTGCTTCTCTTGGCAATATCTGCAGTGGTGGTCTCTTGAACTGAGGATTGTATCCTCTGTTTGGAGAATTATAAAAATTCTTGGGAGCTGAACTCTTGGCCTCCAATTCGAGCTTACCCAACTTATTAGACAGATTTTTGATCATTTTTCTCATTTCTTCAATTCTGTGTACGTCTTTGTCTTGATTGGAGGTAGAAACTACTTCCTTGCCTCTTTTCCTGGTGTCCTGTTCAACTTTTCCTTTTGATCTCCCAGTGGAGGCGAAGTTTGCTTCTAATTCCAGGGCATCTGACTGAGCATCATCTAGGGTGGCAGGCTTTCTCTCCCGGAGGGAGAAACCGAAATCTGAGTCAAAAGCTGCAATGAAAAGAACTTTTGTAGCATTCTAATGAGGCTTCATATCTGCAGGGAAATTTAGATATAATTTATTAAATCTCTTAATAAACTCTGACACCCCTTCATTGTGTTTCCTCTTCAGAGTATTAAACTCAGTAAGACACATCCCATAATCTTTCTCTTCTCCCCATTTCCTGAGAAAAGTATTCTCCATGTCATCCCAGGTGGCCACTGAACGGTTTCCCAAAGTATTGAACCATTTTCTGGCCTCACCATCCAAAGATTGCACAAACAATCTCAAGACCACATCCAAATGTTCAACATTAGGGTTCTCTGCAAAGGAGCAGAAAGTCTCAAGATGTTTCTGAGCATAAATTTCATTTTCTCCATTAAATCTAGGCAAAATCTTCAAATAATCCTGCGACATATCATTCAACACTTGTGGGAGTGCTAAAGGAGAATATTTGTTCAATAGGAAAGCTGGAACATTAGCCATTGCAGGAAGTGGGGGTTTTACAACAGTTTGATTTACAAATGGAGGAAGCAGAGGAGGTGGGAGAGGAGTATGTATAACAATGGGAATAAATTGCACAGAAGCCTGAGGTGTAGATGGGAAAAGTTCACGGTTAACAACAGCTACTTCTGTGACTTCTTTAACTTCTTCGGCCTCAGAGGTGGGATGAAGGTTTTATTTGGTTCTAGCACTTCCCCTGGGTGGGCTATCTGAGTAATATTCAGGATTTTCTTCAGTAAAGTCAGGATTTTCTATTGGAATTTCTTGAGAAGAAGAGGATGGATAATCTTCTTGAGAAAACTTAGGGACTTCAGTGCGGGCTGATTGTCTTTCTTTCCAACTTCTCCTATGAATAATCTTCTCTGGGTCAGATACAGAGAATGTCTTTAGCTTAGAGGAATCTGACCTCAAATGTGGCTTTCGAGGAGCCAAGACTACCAATAGATTTATCAAATAAAGAACAGTGGAGTCGCCAAGGTGAGAGATAAGCAAATCTTCAACTCTCTGTGCTCACCTGATTAGAGAGTGAATATAATTTGTCGAGGCCCAGGGAAACTGATATTCTTAAATTCGATCCCCGGCAATGGCGCCAGAAAGATGTTGTAGACAATTTTGTCCCTCCTAGAGACAACCTAGAGTTGCCATAGACCAGTGCCTAGGACATCTTAACATAGCAAGGAGCCCATAATATAGCTTGGGTTGTCAATCCAAAAGCTCTCTTACTATCTATTGTAAAACAAGGAAAGTGCTTTTGAATGGGACCAAACTCTCTCAGAAGCTGGTACAAAGATAAGAATAATGTAAGAACAACATGCAAAATTCCAATACAAAAGCATCAAACAGTTAAGAGACAACTTACTGCAAAGAGGGCCAGTTCAAATAATATGCCACAGAAATCAAATATCAGAAAGTGGATGCAGTGAAGAAACATGAAGAAGATACTAGTTAGCATGAGGCTGATACCCGGATACACAACAAAACCACATATGGGCTTATCCAACTAAGAATCCATACATGACAATGGCGTTTTAAAAGCACCCTCCTCAAGTAACTAATATAGCAGAAAATATGGATGAAATGAACATGGAACAATATATCATGACTAGGCCTATTTAAAGCACTTGACTAATCCAAGTATGGGCACCAACTAGGATTAATCCTTACTTAAGACCAGTGAGCCACTCGCATTCTAGAACATGATACAAGAAGATAAATAGCATGAAGTGAGATATTGTATTAACACATAAGAAAATATTACACACTGTGGGATACCAAAGACTAGAATCCTCATTACAGTTATAACTCCTCCTCACTGAAACCCTACGGGCTCTGAGCCTTCATACAAAAAATTTACAAGAGGTATACAAAAGCCTTTCACTACACAGTTTGCTGATAGAAATCTGGAACCCTTACAATGTATTTCTTCTTGGTTTTTATAGGAGAAGCAGAAAACTCTAGAGAAAGGAGGTAGGTGATACACATTTAATAATCTGATTTTAATAAAATGGCGGAAAACATTCACGCCCACACTATGAACGACTAAATATAAATGACTGTACTTTACAATCTACCTCCAGAAATAAATGCTGAGGATGAAACTCTCCTCATGAACAAGACACAAATAATAAAATATACAATGTTCTGCCCTTTACTGAAAGGGAAAAATCTGCTGCCGTAAAACTTTGAGATAGCTTGTAGTTGTGCATAGTACTCTCGGCCCTCTATCTTTGAATTGAAATCCCAGATCTTTAATGCAGGGCATCGCATTTCTCGATCTATCACTGATTTTTGCAGGCTGCCCCATTAATGTTTTCTCAGTCACAGATCTGCCTTTTGATTTTCTCTGGAGGGTTCGAGGGATTTTCTTTCTATTCGCATCAAATAGAGTCACATCACAGCAACTACCTCCAGTTCCCATCTTAAATTTCTCCCTCGGAGACTGTTAATGGCGGTGCTATGAGCCTCTGTAAGAAAAGTAGTGAATCGTGGTAATTCTCAGCCGTGGCAAACCTACAAAACTGCAAACCAGTTAAGAAAAACAAAACAGGGATGGTGAACGTGAAGGTGTCGGCGGAAATGGGGATGAAGGCATGGCCAAGCGGGAGAATGTGCGGGGTGACGGGAGGACTACAAGATGATGGAGAAAACACAAAGGAGGTATGGCAGACAGGCTGACCAGAGAAAGATATCAACATGTAACGTATGGATGATATTTGTGTATATATATATGAATAGTGGAGGGTGAGATAGTGAACACGTGGAGCCATGACGTGGTGGGGGACTCGGTCAGTGGATGGTCAAGCGGATGATCTGGACCACACGATCAGTAAAGAGATCGACGGTTAAAACGAACCGGAGGGTAATCAAAGGTGGGCCAGGGACGCAATGGACGTAGGTTAAAACACGTGCAGCTTCGGAGGAGGACCACCATTGGATGGAGACTTCGAGATCTGATGGCTGCTATGGATTCCGCTGCCCGACCTTTCCCCGAACTTTAATGTGCAAAATGGGTGGTTTGGAAATCGTACCCTGGGACACGCGTCATGCGATCTATGGAATCGCTGGCTCCAAGGAAAATACCGCTCGCCCAGCAATGGCGGTGCGGAATTAACCGCCGGTTTTTGGGCGCGGGGGCCACCATTACTGAATTGATTACGGGCCGTAGATTTGGTTGAGATCGGACGGTTAAGACTTGGCCCGAAACTATAAAGGGATGGGCACCGCTTGGTTATAACACAAGGTTTTTCATACGAGTCACATGAGGATTAAAACTAAGGGGCTGAGACCCGATATAAAATTTAATTGCGGTTTTTAACTTTGAAATGGTGTATTTTTGTGCGCGGGGAGGGCAACGATAGATGAAATGTGAGGGTTTTGGGCCACTATAGGGATTTTAAACGGATTCGGATGGGACTGTTAGCCAAAATTTTGAATGGAGGGGCTGATATGCACAACACATACCATGGAGGAATGTTGTCTTCATGTCCATCTGATGAAGAGTCCATCCTTGACTTGTAGCAAGAGAAACTATTAAACGAATGGTTGTATATCAAGCCACAAGTGCGAATATATCATCATAATCTTCGACTCCATATTTTTGGGAGAATCCTTGGGATAAAAAAATTTCTTTATATTTCAAAATGGTACCATCAACTCCATGATTGATATTGAATAGCCATTTTTAAGTCACCATAGATTCCCCCTTCGGTCTCGACATGACATCCCATATGTAATTCTTCATAATTAATTCATATTCTTTGTCCATGACATCTTTACCAAATTTTTCTTTTATGGCTTCTTCGAATGTGAGAGGTTCAACTTGAATCATAGTTCTCATGGTTGCAACATATCCATGGTACTTGCATGACTTCTTCCTTTCTATAACTGATCTTCGAAAGGGAGACCATATCTCATCATCCTGTAATGTGGCTCGAAGCGAAAGTGGTCTCTTCCTAGCGGGAGGACCACATAGATGAGGATCTAAGGTATCCATGAGATCCATTTGATCATCAACAATATCTGTCTCAGATTTAGGCACGTAAGGACCATCTTAAATATCCATATCATCAATCTTCTTCCTAGGTGGAGGAGGTTGAGGAAGCTCCCTTGCTTTTCCAAAGGCAACATCTTCATCGAATGTTACACCCTACTAATCTCAACCTTTCTTTGAATAGGAATATATATTCTAAAAGATTTATAATTTTCACAATTTCCAAAAAACGTACCTTTTCTTCTCGTGGGTTCCAACTTGTTCCTTTTGTCCTTCAGCACATGAAAGTATATGGGGCAAAAAAATATACAGAGATGGCTAACATTGGGCTTGACACATGTGAACACTTATTCAAGGGTATTGTTGTCCAATGCTTGATGAGGCACCCTAATTTGAACATATACGACAACATCTGTTGCTTATCTCCAAAGGAACTTCGATAAATTTTGATCCTGGAGCATGGCATGAGCGACTTCTACAATAGACCTGTTCTTCTTTTCAACTACATTTTTTCTGGGAGTATAGGGCACACTTGTTTCCTTCTTGATACATTCCTTTTTGCAAAAATCAATGAACTCATTTGATGTGTACTCTCCACCATTTTCAGACCTGAATATCTTGTTTTTCTTCCCTGTTTGATTTTTGATCAAAGCTTTGAAATCCTTGAACATTTCAAAGGCTTCATCCTTGTGCTTTAAATAATACATCCACGTATTTCTTGAAAATTCATCAATGAAGGTGATGTAATAGAGATGGCCACCAAGAGAACGTATGGTAATAAGACCACCCAAGTCAGAATGAATGAGATTGAGGATGTCATTCATCTTATTATCGTTGGAGGGGAATGGTCCCCTTATATTCTTACCACTGGAACATCCTGGACATATTCCATCATGTTGGGATTGAACATTGGGAATACCAAAGACCAATTTCTTCAATTTCGGAAGAGAATCATAATTTAAGTGGGCCAATATTTGATGCCATCGTTTCCTTATATGATTTAAATCATGGACTAATTCTAGGAGAGGTCTTCCAGTAACGCTGTAGAGTCATTCAAATATTGATCCCATTGTGAATGCATCTCTCATAGGTGATCCAAAAGGCCAATTTAGAACCTTCCCCTTGATGAAGGCAACCCTAATCCCTCTTTCTTCAAAAGTAGATATTGATACTGAGTTTTTCTTCAATCCTAGCACACACATCACATCATGGAGCACAAGAGATTCCCCTGGCTCCAAATAAAATTTGACATACCCAAAGCCTTTCACGGGATGAGTGGAATTATATCCAAGAATAATTTTCAAATTTGAATCCCTCTCCACCAAATTAGGGATGAATTATTTATACCCATAGAAATGATGAGTGCCCCCACTATCAACCAACCAACTATCGCATGAATCTGGAGGAGAGGAACTAGTAGGGAGGAAATAAGAATATATTCATATTGTTTACAAACATTAATTTCATACCTGGAGTATCTTGAATTCTTTTGAGGACAATGATATTCTTCATGGTCACTTGTATCATCTCTTCTTCTTATTTCATCTCTTCCATTTCTATCATTCCTTTGGTCATCTCTTCTCATTCAATAATCAAACTCGTTGTTGTTGCTTCTAGTGTTGTAGCATGGATCATTTTTATTCTCGAGGAAATATCGAGAATAATGACCCTTCTTGTGACAGTTGTAGCATTCAATGTGAGATAATTTTCTATCATTCCTTATATTTGTTTCTCAAGGTGGAGTATTTCTTGAATTTGATGGACCTCCTTTTCCTTTCTTCTTCTTGTTTTGTGTGACGAATGCTGCAGACTCTTCCTCTTCATGATTTTGAATCCTTCCTCTTGATATCATCCTTGATTCTTCTTGAGTTAGCTTTCCAACAATTTCATCAAATGAAGGGAGGAGATTTTTGTTGCTTATGGTAGTGATGAAGGTTTATCAAACAGGAGGGAGACATCTTAGAGTTATGATCACCAATTCCTTGTCAGACACATTTTCCTCAACTCTTTGCAATTAAACTCTAAGGCAAGATATCCTCATGATGTAAGATTACACATATTCTCCCTTATTCATTTTCGTGTCTTTGAGTTGATATTTCAAGGAGATGATTTCATTCAAATTGTTGATTTCATACATGCCAACTTTCTTATCATACATATATTTAGACCTTATCAAATTTTCAATACATGCAAGTATATTATATTGTAAACCATGAACTATAATTTGCTTTGCTTTTAACTCACCTTTCTTGTGATTTTTTTTTAAAGCAGCTAAAAAATTCTCTGGAGGCTCAGGTGCCTTTCCTTGAATGTAATCCAAAACATCATTGTTATTAGCTATGATCTCCAACCTGAATTTCCATGCAACAAAATTAGATGAGTCACCCAAATTTTCATTTTCCTTGAATAAGGAAGACATGTTGTTGGGTGCAACCCAACTTGGTCCAATTTTTGTCAAGGACTCCGCATTTTTAGGAGCAGAGTGCGCGGTACCTCGAAGTCATATTTACCGCGGGTGTTCTAGGGGCTTCGCAGTGGGTTGAAGCCCCTCATTTTGTAATGGGTATTGGGATTTTAGTTAATTTTTTTGTTGAGCCCATGGTATGTGGACCATGGTTTTGTAGAGATGTAATGTTATAAAAAGAGATTTAATTCTTTGTTGAAGAGATAATCATATCGTCATAGACATTGAGCACAAGTCATTTTATCTTTTGTTTTGTGTTTTGGGCCTTAAGAAAAGGCTCCGCAGTTGAGTGTGCGAAGACCTTGGAAGAGTTTGCAGTTTAGTGCGTAGACCACTTGCAGCTGTGTGCGTAGGTCAAGAAGCTGAATATACTAAAAGGATTCATCTTAATAAAGAAGATGAGAAGTTTTGGGAAATACTCTGTGTTTATGTGTATTTTTATGTTTGATTTGTATATGTGGATGTAAAGTACTGATTATGTTATGATAACATAATTATATTGTTATGTAATATGCATATGTTAAACTGAATGCGATGAAGTAAATAGTTAAATTATACCACACAGTAGTGATATGCGTGCCAGAAAAAACTAAGTAAAATACAAAAAAATGAAGTAAAGGACACCTCGAGCAGTCCCTCAAGGCTATAGAAACTTGGTTCTGCAACCACCCATAGCCACCTCGGGTGAGAGTGAAATATGTTTGTAGGTCGTTGCCGAAAGGGACAATGTATAAGGATTTTGTTGGTGCAAAGTACAAGCTAAACCTGGGTCAAGACCCACCAAGCCAACAAATGGTTCCGTTGTTAGGACTGAGATTTGTTTGAGGGACATGTTGATCAGGAACTCAAGTCTGAGCTATGGAAAAAGCTCAAAATTGAAAGTGTTAAAAATCACTTACAACCTAAACGACTGGATAGGCCTCGTCGATACAATCCTGATGCCACGAACGACACTCAAATCCGACATCGTATGTGAAAGTTATGCAAGTTTGAAGTTTTCTTTAAACTGCAAAAAACTGAGTTTGACCAGGTTTGACTTTCAATTTTTGAAAAATTAAAAAAGGAATATTCCTCAAAATATTCCATAGAATATTCCACCTGGTCCAATCTGGTAATGACAAGTGGCATACCTTTATTTGTTGGTTGGTTGACTTTTGTGATTTCTAGCCAATCACGGGCTGCCACGTGGCAGGTCGTGAGGCCGCCACGTGGCCCCAGGCTGGTGGATTTATAACGTTGCAAATTTTTGTATGGCGGAAGGATTTGACCCCTGGTCTCCGTGCTGGCAGCCGACAGGCCCGACCATATGAGCTACGAGTGGTTCTTAATTACAAAGGGTCACATTGCATATTTAGGTTTTAACAAACGTATGGGCTGCGACAAATGGGGTCTAGCCGCCACACCACATGACCCAAAGGCCCGTGACCAAGCGCAAAAATTTTATGGTTAAAATATGCGGTTTATGTGGCAGTTCCATGGCAGTTAACGTGGACCATGTGGCCACGTTATTCAAATGACGTTAAAATATATTGCCACAGTTTATTAAACCGTTGGATCGGCGGTCTTCTCGGCGGTTCCAACAGAGTGTTCACATGTGACCCATTAAATTTTAATTCCACCTCTAACCGTCCACTAAATTTGGCACCGGTTCTGATAAATTCAGAGATTCCACCAGTTTGGCGCCCTTAACTCCAGTTACTCCACATTTAGTGGAGGTTTTTGGGGTCAATTAGGCAAAATACTGTATTGGTCATAACTTTCACATTACTGAACCTTTTGGGACGATTTTTTTTTGATTTCAGGTATTCTGAGGATTTTGGATCCATTGGAATGTGTTACAGAGCCATTGGAGTTGATCTTTAGCCCCTTTTTCTTCAGGGAAGCAATGAGAGCCATCAGGGCCAAGAGGGAGTTGGAGCTGTGTTGGGCTATGCTTAATCATTTGAGATGAACCAAAAGTCATTTTCAACTATTTTCAGCATTATAGAGCCATTGGGATAGGTTCTAGAGGAAGTAGAGGTGTTCTACATTCATTTTAGCTTCAGGGAAGCTTTTTGAGCCATCAGGGCCATTGGGGAAATGGAGCTGTATTGGGTTGTACCTCTCTGTTTGAGGTGAACCAAAGACCATTTTCAGCTATTTTCCACCTTATGAACCTAATGGAAGAGGTTTCAAATTTTTTTGAAGACTTTCAGAGCCCGAAAAGCTTCAGGGAAGCTTTTTGAGCCATCAGGGCCATTGGGGAAATGGAGCTGTATTGAGTTGTACCTCTCTGTTTGAGGTGAACCAAAGATAATTTTCAGCTAATTTCTACCTTTTGAACCTAATGGAAGAGGTTTCAGAACTATTTGAGGACTTCTATAGCTCGAAAATCTTCAGAGGAGTTCAAAGAGCCATCAGGGCCTTGTTGAAGAAGTCACTGTTTATGGTAATTCTTCACTGTTTAGTAAATATGGAAAGGAATTCTTAGCATTTTCATGTCTTCTGATTCTGTATTTATAGTCAGATTTGTCTATTGAGACAATTTTAAACTTGTATTAGCATTTTGGAGCATTTTAATACAAGAGGACAAGCTCATTTTGGGAGGCTTGATCCAGCAGACGTAGCCCAGGAGGGGTGAACTGCTCACCAAACATTTGTGTCATGTTATACTAAGGTTATTTTGCTATATATTTCTAATTTAATATGTTAAACAACAAATTAAATTAACTTTCCCTCACACATAAACTCATAAACAGTTACCAAAAACACTTTGTTTAATCAGCCAGACATGGAGAATTTTTCACACATTTAATTAATGGAAATGGATACCTTGCACAGATTTTCAAGTACTTCCATTTTCATATTAGATGGTATCGGAGCATTGGTTGAGCTTAGGTTGAGAATTTTTTTTTGTGCAAAAGGTGTTAAAACAGTGTAAAAGATTGACTGTTTTATTGTTTGCAAAATGGTTGATTGTTGAGTTTTCTTGAGTTGAAAAGATAGTTGTTGATAGCTAAATCTTGGAAAGGAAAAAAGAGTTGTAGGCTATTTCCTTACCCCAAATTACCTCAATATTATCTTTGGAAAACAAACCCACTTGATTAGTGTTTGCTACAAAAGCTATTGGAGTTTGTGTTTTATGGCTGCTTGAATAAGAAGGGGTCTTTAAAGACATTTGGTTAAAAGCTTGTCATTCGTTTGAAAGCTTTGAGAACTTTTCTTTGGAAGTTAATTTTGTTAATTTTACCATTTACATAATGTCAAATTCTTCTACAAGTGAAGTTTCCTCCTTCACGAGATTCTTCAATGATGACATGAAGAATGAGTTCATTAAGTTGAAGGACATGGTGCAGATTCTCATTGAGGATCAAAGAGAAAGTGTTAAGCTTAATGCACAATTGTGTAAGTTTTTGTAGATGTTCTATGCTTGATGCAACTTTACTTTTATAACAGCAATCACATAAACAGTTAAGTAAAAATGCTGATAGAACATACTAGTGGATCTATAGAAGACAAACCAGAAACAGGAGAATGTGTTGGTGCGTTATGGCGGTCAGCAGGATGCTTCAAACAAAAAAGTCTTCTTGGTCAGCCAACCCAGAATGTGTCACAACAGTCCTCAAATCAGTCACCCATTCAACTCAAAGTCAACACCAGAAAAGTCAACACAGTCCAGAAAAAGTCAAAGCAGGGCATCAACAATAAATTCAACGCAGCTCCAACTTCGGTCAACCTTTTGACCTCAATTTTTGTGCCAATGAGTATGGCCCTCAAAAATCGAACTCTCCACCAAATTTCAGCCAATTCGGACCATGCGTTGACCAAATTCAACACTAGTCAAACTTGCCCAGAAACCCTAACTGCAGAAAATTTCATCCAGAAACCCTAACTGCAGAAATTTCGTCCTTTTTCTAGCTGCGGCTACTTCGTCCTTTTCCCACGTGAGAACTGCTTCTTAGATGCTCGTATCCAATGAGAAGTGTGTGGATGAGATGAGTGAAAAGCTCTCCAACGTTGACTGTATTTATATCCATCATTGAGGTGTGTGACACATCCGTTGGGGGTGTAAAACCTTAAGGCCGACCTGCACTTAAATTTATTATAAATAATAAATTCAAAATAAATGTTCTGCTCATCAGATTAAAATCAATTTTATATTGATTTTACACCTCTCTGAAAGAGGAATCCAATACAAATATTGGAATCTTCATTTGAGCATCACAAGATGGAGTTTGGACCTAGTTGTCCAAATTTAACACTCCCTCTCAACTAGGGAGAACTCCATCCACCAGTGCAATCAAACATCATGCGTCATCCCGCTGTAACTTGCTTTGTTGGCCTCTTTATTTCAGAACAGAAGTGGGTCAGTCACAAAGACATCATCCCCCGACTGACAAATTTATCCCAGAGGTCCAAAACCTCTATCGGACTTATAAAGAGTCTCCAACCAACCCTGAATTTGGTTCATTTGACCCGAAGTCAGGCAGAGGTCCGAGACCTCACTAGAATTGATCCCAGATCAAGTGGTTGGACCGTGCCATCCTAGATAGAGAGTACAACAATATCTGATGCGTCCATCAGTCTTTGCTACTAGTCTCTAGCTTTTCCCATCTCATTGGCCAAATGAGAGGTGCTTCCCATGAGCCCTGAACTCAATGGGTAGGATGCATACGGGGCACAGATAATGAGAGGTGAACCAACTCAATAATCACAACAGTGAGGTCCAAGCACACCAACAAGGTTTGGCAAGCCTAGCCTTGTGGTTGCTCATAGCTCCGAGAAGCTGTCCCCAAAGCCCCCCAGAGCTCCTCGAGCTCATCGTCCAACATGACCCACATCATAGGGTCGTTCCATGATACCAAGTCTCTCACGGAAGGTTAGGAACTTGACCTTCCCCAGGGGCTTAGTGAGAATATTTGTAACCTGCTCATCAGTTCCTATATGATCGAGCCTTACGGCGCCTCGCTGTACCGCATCTCGGATGAAATGGTACCTGATATCAATATGCTTGGATCGGTCGTGGAACACAGGATTCTTGGTCAAGCGAATCCCACTCTAGTTATCACAAAGTATCACAGTGGTATCTAGCACATGTCCAAACAACTCACTAAAGAGCTTTCAAAACCAAACTGCTTCACAATAGGCCATACTTGCTGCAATGTATTCGGCCTCTGCGGTGCTCAAAGCCACCAAATTCTGCTTCCTGCTCATCCATGAAATCGAAGCAGAACCAAGATTGAAGCAACATCCCGATGTTCTCTTATGATCCACCACACTTCCAGCCCAATCGGCATCAGTATATCCACGGAGTATCACGCTCCCGGTAGTGTATCTCAGCCCATGGTTTATTGTGCCCCGAAGGTATCTCAGAAGATTCCTGGCACCAACCCAGTGAAAGTGATGAGGCTCAACCATTTGTTGACTCAAAGTGTTCACTGCAAAACATATATCTGGACGAGTGTTCACTAAGAACATCAGAGCCCCTATGAGTTGACGATACTCAGTAGGATTTTCCAATACGGGCCTAGCAGCGCTGCCACTCAACTTCTTGAAGTTGAGTTCCATTGGTGTTGACACGGACTTGCAATCCACCATACCAAATATTTCCAGAAGTTTCACAATATATTTTCCTTGAGAAAGGAAAATATCTCCAGGTCTCTGCCAGACCTCCAGGCCTAGGAAGTAATGCATCAGTCCTAGGTCCTTCATCTTGAACTCAAAAGTGAGCTCCCTCTTGCATTGATGAATGAGAGGGTCAACACCTGTCAGGAAGAGGTCATCCACATACAACACTAGAATGAGAGGTTTCCCCTAGACAACCTTGAAGTAAAGGTTCAGATCAGCATTACTTCGAGTGAAGCCCAGCTTCATCAAGTAGCTATCTATCCTCTCGTACCAAGCTCTAGGTGCTTGATTCAACCCATAGAGGGATTTCTTCAACCTACAGACATGAGTGTCCCGATCCTGGACTTCAAACCATAGAGGTTGTTCTACATGCACCTCTTCTTTTATTGCACCATGCAGAAAAGCGGTCTTGACATCCATCTGATGAAGACTCCATCCTTGCGTAGCAGCAAGGGCTATGATTGATCGATTGGTGGTATATCGTGCCACAGGTGCAAATATGTCATCATAATCTATTCCTTCCTTTTGAGAGAAGCCATGGGCAACAAATCTTGCCTTGAACTTTTCAGCACTTCCATCAGATCCATGTTTGATCTTGTAGAGCCATTTCGCGGTGACAACTGATTTGTCCTTCGGTCTTGGAACCACATCCCAAACATCATTCTTCATTATGGACTCATATTCTTCGTGCATAGCATCCTTCCAGACTTGATGCTTTACGGCTTCCTCAAAAGATCCAAGTTCAGATTGTACAATGGTACTCATGGCAGCCAGATACCCTTGGTATCTACACGGCTTCTTGCTTTCTCGGAATGTCCCCCTCGGGGCAGCATGTCCCTCGGCATCTTCGAGAGTGTCCCTGAGCCATGATGGTCTCTTTCTCAGTGAAGGAGATGGATTGATTGGGTCCATTGGTCCTTCAACATCAGGGATTGTCTCATCCTGCGGTTCTTCTTGATTTCCAGGCCTTGCTTCATGATTTTCCTCATATCTCGGAAGATCTACTACTTTCTTCAGGGAAGCATCTTCCTCAAAAGTGACATCATGGCATATCTCTACTTCCCTTTGACTAGGTACATAGACTCTATAGGCCTTAGAGGTTTCGCTGTAGCCCACAAACATTCCTTTCTTCCCAGAAGCATCTAGCTTACTTCTCTTTTCTTTTGGCACATGAAAATAAACAGGACATCCAAAAATTCTAAAATGTGAGACATCAGGTTTCTTACCGGTGAAAACCTCTTCGGGAGTTTTGGAGTCCAGGGCGGAATGAGGGCATCGGTTTTGAATGTATACAACAGTATTCGCAGCTTCTCCCCACAGAAACTTCGGTAGACCCTGGTCACATAGCATGGCACGGGCAGCTTCCACAATGGTTCTGTTCTTTCGTTCAGCAACGCCATTCTGCTCAGGAGTATAGGCAGTAGTAGTCTCCCTCTTAATGCCAGCTTCTCTGCAAAAGTCCTTGAACTCATTTGACTCATATTCATTGCCATTGTCGGTCCTCAAAATCTTGATCTTCTTCCCTGTCATATTTTCCACCAAGGCTTTGAAGGTACGGAACCACATGAAAGCCTCATCCTTCTTCTTCAAGAAGTATATCCAGGTTTTGCGGGAGAAGTCATCAGTGAATGTCATATAGTAAGAACATCCTCCTAGGGATGTCACAGGTAGCATACTAGATAGATCAGAATGGACTAGTTGCAAAATATCAGATGTCTTTATGACACTTGAGGGGAAATGTCCCCTTGTATGCTTTCCTTCGGCACAACCCTTACATACATCTTCATGATTATTTCCAAAATCAGGCATCCCTGTCACCACCTTCCTTACTTCGGGAAGGGCCTTGTAATGAAGGTGTCGAAACCTCCGGTGCCATAGTTCAGTTTGTCAGATAGTATCACATGACATAACTCCTAGTGGACTTCCTTCAACCTGGTAGAGTGTTCCAACTCTAAAACCAATCACGATAGCTTCCTTGAGATTCTTCTTCCACATGCACACCTTTCCATCAATGAATGCCACATTGAAGCCTTTGTCTTCGATGGCTGATATAGACACAAGGTTCTTCTTCAATTTTGGGACATAGAGTACATCCTGCAAATGTAGGACTTGTCCTTGAGACAAGTGGAGGGTCACAGTCCCTGTCCCTTTCACGGGATATGTGGCATTATCTCCAAGGATAGTTTCTAGATTAGTATCCTTCTCAACCATGTCAGAGAGTGCTTCCTTGAACCCAATGATGTGTCTTGAGGCACCACTATCTATCAGCTAGACATCCATAGTGTCGGGCGGGGATGCAGCAGAGAGGGCATATACAAGAATGTATTCATTTCTTTTATCAACAACATTTGACTCCTCAGACCTGGAGTTTCTAGACCTTTTGAAAGGTTGATTGTTTCCGCTAGAGGGAGCCTTCCTCTTTCCTTTGAACCTGTCGTTTCATTGATTTCCATTCCTCCGGTTGTTGTTGTTTTCATCACTATCGGGAGAATCCTTCTTGAAAGGGCATTCTCTAGCATAGTGACCAGGCCTATGACAAGTGAAACACTTGCCCTTCTTTCCTTGGGCCCTTGTTCTTCCTTTGTTCTTTGGACTACCAGAGTTCTTCTTTCTAGAATGAGCAGCGTAGGCAACATTTCTGTCATTTTCGTATTCCTTCATTCTTGTCTCTTCTTGCATGCATCTTGACAGTAGCTCGTCAAAGTTAGGAATTGTATTATTATTGAGGATGGTAGTGTTGAATACTTGCCATTCATATGGGAGCCCTCCAAGTGCGGTGACTACCATCTCATGATCAGCTATTGTCTCCCTAATAGCTAGCAAATTGTTCCTGATCTCGGTCAGTTTCAGAAAATATGTTTGGACAGATTCATCCCTGCCTTTCTTCAGATTCTTCAATTGACTCTTGAAGAATAGCACTTGTTTTACGTTGTTTACTTTGAACATTTGTATCAGCTTATCATACATCTCTTTGGATGTGCCTAGCTCAAATATGTAGGCAACCAGACTTTTATGTATGGATTCCCTGATCATTAGCTTTGCATTGATCTCCCCCCTTCTTATACTTGGTTTTAGCAACAGCAGTAGCAGTGGATGGAGGTTCTTGTATCTTACCCAGTACATAGTCCATGAGATCACAGTCTTCTAATTTGAGATCTAATATCATCTTCCAAGCATGGAAGTCATCCCTTCCAGTCAACTTGTCATCCTCCTTGAAGCCATAAATTGTGGAACTCATTTTTCTCAGTTGGTGATTGCTATAAGTTAGGGCTTGTCTTCACCTCAGCTCTGATACCATTTAAGTTTTTGTAGATGTTCTATGCTTGATGCAACTTTACTTTTATAACAGCAATCACATAAACAGTTAAGTAAAAATGCTGATAGAACATACCAGTGGATCTATAGAAGACAAACCAGAAACAGGAGAATGTGTTGGTGTGTTACGGCGGTCAGCAGGATGCTTCAACCAACAAAGTCTTCTTGGTCGGCCAACCCAAAATGTGTCACAACAGTCCTCAAATCAGTCACCCAGTCAACTCAAATTCAACCCTAGAAAAGTCAACGCAGTCCAGAAAAAGTCAACGCAGGGCAGCAACAATAAATTCAACGCAGCTCCAACTTCGGTCAACCTGTTGACCTCGATTTTTGTGCCAATGAGCATGGCCTTCAAAAATCGAACTCTCCACCAAATTTCAGCCAATTCGGACCATGCGTTGACCAAAGTCAATGCTAGTCAAACTTGCCCAGAAACCCTAACTGCAGAAAATTTCGTCCAGAAACCCTGACTGCAGAAATTTCGTCCTCTTTCCAGTTGCAGTTACTTCGTCCTTTTTCCAGATGAGAACTGCTTCTTAGATGCTCGTATCCAATGAGAAGTGTGTGGATGAGATGAGTGAAAAGCTCTCCAACGTTGACTGTATTTATATCCATCATTGAGGTGTGTGACACATCTGTTGGGGGTGTAAAACCTTAAGGCCGATCTGCACTTAAATTTATTATAAATAATAAATTCAAAATAAATTTTCTTCTCATCAGATTAAAATCAATTTTATATAGATTTTACACCTCTCCGAAAGAGGAATCCAATACAAATATTGGAATCTTCATCTGAGCATCACAAGAGTTTGGACCTAGTTGTCCAAATTTAACAGTTGGCCATGAAGGAAGAGAAGGAAGTAATTCTCCAAAGACTGCATGACATGGAGAAACAACTCCTTCAAGATCAAGAAGCTTTGTCCAAGAACAAGCGTGAGGAAGAGGTAAACCGTTCCAACTTGTCTTCAATTTCCTCAATTGAAAAGTGTGTTTGTTCTTTTGAAAAACATACAAGGGGTATCGGGTCCAAATTAATGTTTAAGATGGGCTATAAAGAAGGCAAAGGTTTGGGCAAGCATGCACAAGGCATGGTTGACCCT
The DNA here is from genome assembly GCA_034641835.2 of Pinus albicaulis. Lineage (NCBI taxonomy): Eukaryota > Viridiplantae > Streptophyta > Pinopsida > Pinales > Pinaceae > Pinus > Pinus albicaulis. The sequence continues at coordinate 148,120,321 of CM076569.1, forward strand.
ATTTCAGTTGTGGAGCGACCCAAGAATGTTGGTCTTGGATATGAGCAGTTTAATGGCGAAGACTCCAAATCCTTGAATGCATGTGATGCAAATTTAAAGAGAACCTTTATTCCAAGTTCTAAAATGCACATATGTCAAAATTGTTTTAAGGATGATTTCCATTGTTTTCAGCCTTCATTGCAGCAAGTAGAGGGTAAACATGTCGCTTATGGCGAGCATGCAAATGTAAATAGTTTTCAAGACAAGAACTGTGATGAAAGTCTGAAAAGGAAAGCTGTCTCCTCTACTAGTTCATCCTCTTTCGAAGACAAAAAGGACGGACATTCCATGCAGAAAAAGAGGTATAATTATTCACATGATCAATTTGATTATTTTTCAGCAAATAATGATAATTTTGCTTGTTCAAATGAAAGAAAGTTTTGTTGCACATTTTGTGGTGGATTTAACCATGTTGCTTCAAGATGATGGTTGAAAAAGAACTCACACACGAAGCAGAAGAGGCAAAGAAAACTTTCACAGAAAGTGCTTAAGAGTTGCACATTTTTTCAAAGGAAGGGACATGATGTATCTCATTGTTGGACTTTGCATCCAACAAATCGTCCAAAGCACATGCAACTAGATGACAAAAAGTTTGGCGCAAGTGGATCTATGGATTCCATTATCGATGTGGAAATGGAAGATTCACATGAAGAAATGTTGTTGCCGCAAAATACGCCATGGAGTTGGCTTGGTAAGAAGTGGATTAACTTCTTAATGTAGTAAGTCATACTCATTTTGTACATGCAAATTTCAGATTGGTATGCATGTATTTCAGTTGAAAAGTTGATGCAAGATTGCATGTAAAAGAAATTTCAGTTGAAGGAATTTCTTTGTTGTTGCAAAATTTTGCCATGGAGGTATAAAAGATGAGTATGATACTCACTTATATTGCAGCAATGTCTTTTAGTTCATCTCTTAGTCACCCACATGTTTTTTTGGATGATGTACTTGATGGTATTTGAGAAGAAGAGTTGAAGTTTCACATGTACATAGAGGTTGTATGTGTAAATAGCGAACTGTATATAGTTCATTGTACATGATACATACACATGTGTTTGTCAAGATGTATCTTGTTGTTTGTCGACTTGTGTTGATTGTGGGCACACTTTTTACATTAATGGTTGTGTCAATTGTATAGCACATTTCAGGTCAACTTGTTGTTGATGTCGTATGTTACACAAGGTGCCTTTGGTGTCGTATGGTGCAGATAACAAAGTGTCGATGCAAAGCGGTGCAAGATTCCATGAGATGGAAAGGCATGCAGGAAAAGAGGGCACAAAGTTCAACAAGGGTCATTGCTGGTTTCAGAATGGAAGATTGGTATGGTGAGAAAACTTGGTCAGGATTCAGCACAAGTACATGGCTCATTCAACAAAAATTCACCATGAGGACAGTTGACAAGTCAGGAAAATTTTTGGAGGCTGAAGAGAAGAGGATGTTGTTATTCTCTCATTTACTGTTCAGTTCAGTTTCAGAATTTCAGTGAGCTTTTGGGGTCCAAAAGCTTCCCATTTGGGAGGTGTGATCAGGAGCTCAAGTCCGAGCTATGGAAAAAGCTCAAAATTGAAAGTGTTAAAAATCACTTGCAACCTGAACAACTGGATAGGCCTCGTCGATACGATCCTGACGCTATGAATGGCACTCAAATCTGAAATTGTATGTGAAAGTTATGCAAGTTTGAAGTTTTTAGTAAACTGCAAAAAACTGAGTTTGACCAGGTTTGACTTTCAATTTTTGAAAAATAAAAAAAGGAATATTCCTCCAAATATTCCTTGGAATATTCCACCTGGTCCAATCCGGTAATGACAAGTGGCATACATTTATTTGTTGGTTGGTTGACTTTTGTGATTTCTAGCCAATCACGGGCTGCCATGTGGCAGGCCCGGAGGCCACCACGTGGCCCCAAGCCGGTGGATTTATAACGTTGAAATTTTTTTGTATGGCAGAAGGATTCAACCCTTGGTCTCTGCGCTGGCAGCCTACAAGCCCGACCATATGGGCTACAAGTGGTTCTTAATTACAAAGGGTCACATTGCATATTTATGTTTTAACAAACGTATGGGTGGCGGAAAATGGGGGCTAGCCCCTACACCACATGACCCGAAGGCCCATGACCAAGCGCCAAAATTTTATGGTTAAAATCTGCGGTTTATGTGGCAGTTCCCTGGCGGTTAACGTGGACCATGTGGCCATGTTATTCAAATGACGTTAAAATATATTGCCATGGTTTATTAAACCGTTGGATCGACGGTCTTCTCGGCGGTTCCGACGGAGTGTTCACATGCGACCTATTAGCCCCCCTATAAATTTTTGGCAAAAGAAAAGTAGGGGGCTAGATTGTTTTTGAGCCTTCAAGGAATGCATCTCCCCTGAAGACACATCATCCTTGAAGTCTCCTATGCCTCTGCCCTTGATAAATTTCTCTCTGCAGAACTCTCCATGTTGCCCCTTTCTTCCCCTTTGCAAAATCCCCTTTCCTTCCCAATCTTTCCCCAAATCCCCCTTTAAATCCTACCCTTGCCCTTTGTTTCCTCAAAATTCCCCTCCATCTCTTTACCGTTACCCTTCTTAGGCCTCGAAATGCATTAAAAAGGGTTAAAAACCCACTTTCGGACCATATAATAGGCCTCAGCCCCTTCTCCGCTAGCCTCTGCACCTTTTCCTCCCACAAAACCCAGTGCTGTGACCAAAGCGCTAGCCTGAAGACGCTTATCCCATATGTTTTTCGGGCGTTTTCTCAGCCGTTGATCCATATAGATCGAACGACGATCGTTCAAAACCGCGGCGCTCTAGATTCACCCGTTCAAACCACTGATCGCGCCATCGCCGTCCATTCACTGCCAGATCAACGGTTCGAAGTGTATCCACCACTGTGGTCCCCGCCGTGCACCATACCATAAAACAGCCCAGTTTTCATCGCACCGCAAACGGGGATCGGGCGGTATTTTTCCATTGCCTAGCGATTCCATACAGTGTTCGACACCTGTCTCCTGTACGACGGCAAAACTGCCCTCCCATCGCGCGTTAACATTCGGCATGGGACGTGCAGCGATATTCATATGAGCCTTCAAATCTGCCTTTGCCCATCCAACGGTCATCGCTCGGCAGAGTGGCACGGGTTTTAAATCACGATCATCGTACCCCTGGCCCACCGTTCCACTGCCTTCCGCCGTGTTTCCCACCGTCGATCTCCTCTCAGATCCGACGGTCTTGAATCATCTTCCCGTTGTTGACTTTTCCGTCGCCACTCGGTCCCGCCATGTCACCTCCACATGTCTCGCCGTACATCCGCCCTCCTATTTTATATATCTGTTCATAGGTCAGGTTTATTAAGGTTTTCATCTCCTCCGCATTCCGCCAACTTGCGCCATCTCTGTCCTCCATCATTCCACGGAAATTTTCCGCCTTTTCTCCGCAGTCCCACTATCATCCACATCATCCGCTCCCAGCCATTGTTTTCTTAACAAATTTCGTGTTTTTGCAGGGCTATCAGAGGCGAAAGAAACGCCATGGTTCAATATGTACTACTTCAATGGCGTGCTGTGCAGGCAGAGTTAAATCTGGAAGCTAGTACTACAATGGAAATGTCCGGAAATGGTTGCGGCGTCATGAATATTACCCAAGGACGATTTAATCTTCGCAAGAAATCTATCTGGTGCCATTAAAGCCCAGATTTTGTAGATCAAGACATTTATGAAGCTGCAGAGAAAGACCAGCTTATAATCAAGGATTCCAGCATTCAGAATTGAGGGTTTTTGAGCTTTAATACAACAGTTTAGAGGCGAAGCACCAGATCAATGATCCCATAGATTATGCAAAGGTACAACACGCAGAAATCAATGCATATCAGGGGTTTATATAGCAGCAGAATGTTTTTCCTCTATAAAGGACAGAGCGCCCATGAAGTGCTCAGTCTATGCCGTGTTCTAGAGAGATTTTCTACCCTGAAGCAGCCCCAGTACTGTCAGAGCATTTACTTCATCAGTATGGCAGATTTATTTATCATTTCTTTACCTATTGTTTATCCACCAGTAGCACCACACAATATTGCAGTTAGAACACATTGAGTCATATCAGAGTAATCCGCAGTCTGAAAAGGATCATTCGTTCACCCAAAGAACACTAGAGATTAATGCACAAGATTTATACAGAATGGGCTTAAGCCCTCTTTCTTTTCAGAAGTTTAATACTGCATTTAGTTCTCCACCTACCCCCTCTGCTCCTCTGGAGCTATAAATTCATGAAGAACTCATTGTAATGGTTGTTGATTAGTTATCAGAGAACTGCAAGTAGTTTCTTTTGAGACACAGTCTCTGTGTAAAGTGTAAGATAGGTCGAAGGAAATGTTCTCAGACTGAGTATTCAGCCATTGGCATGTTGTACTTGACTGGTATTGCTATTTTATATGACAAGCACATTTCTTTGGATCCTGATCTGAGGCAGCGGTGATGTTTTCCTGTATTTTTTTTTACATTCATTTCATTTCGTTTCTACTGGCTTGCATCAGAATATTGGCATAGGATTTACCCTTGTTAGGTACCCTATGTTTCTGCTCTCCTTGCCATTGATGTTTCTCTTCTGAATGTTTTATCTAAGGAATGATTTCAGTTGGTTTAACCAGTGTAGTGGATGTTATTGCCTGCTCTTTGATGTATGGATTAAATGGATTCAGTTCTTAGATGTTTCTTGTTATAGATTTTGTTGGAAGATTTGGGAACACTGGGGATTAGATTTAGCCCTGTCCACTAGGATCCTTGTGCGACCACCTGATCTGTAATTTCGTGCTCTAAATCTGTGTTATCTTTTTCCCTTTCTCCTTTTCCCACATCATACTATCATCTTGAAGATCCTATGGCTCAGATGACTAGCCCAATTGAAAGCCTGCCTATTGAGTAGCAAACAAATCCTTTCCTGACTCCATTTCCCAATGGTTTTGAATACTTCTTGGCATACTTCACTTTCGCCTTATCCTTCTTTGCTCATCTTTGCCTTACATTGAACCCTTCTTTCCTGATAACCAGCAACCAAACCAAATCAAACAAACAACCCCGAGCCCATAACTATCCTAACATCTTAACATTAGAGCTTCAAAGACATACAAACTTTGACTATCATAGAGAGATCCCTCTCTGTACCCAGGAGGGCTAGATCCTGAGGTCCGAAAGTGGTTCTATGTTGTCTCATCTTTTGGTCTTGCCAACCTAGCCAAAACATGGGAACCCCAACACGACCCATTAAATTTTAATGCCACCTCTAAATTTCCACTAAATTTGGCACCGGTTCCAATAAATTCAGAGATTCCACTAGTTTGGCGCCCTTAACTCTAGTTACTCCACATTTAGTGGAGGTTTTTGGGGTCAATTAGGCAAAATACTGTTTTGGTCATAAATTTCACATTACTGAACCTTTTGGGACGATTTTTTTTTGATTTTGGGTATTCTGAGGATTATGGATCCATTGGAACAAGTTGTAGAGCCATTGGAGTTGATATTCAGCCCCTTTTGCTTTAGGGAAGCAATGAGAGCCATCAGGGCCAAGAGGGAGTTGGAGCTGTGTTGGGCTATGCTTAACCATTTGAGATGAAACAAAAGTAATTTTTGAATATTTTCAGAATTAAAAAGCCATTGGGATAGGTTACAGAGGTAGTAGAGGCGTTATACAACCATTTTAGCTTCAGGGAAGCTTTTTAAGCCATCAGGGCCATTGGGGAAATGGAACTGTATTGGGTTGTGCCTCTCTGTTTGAGGTGAACCAAAGACCATTTTCAGCTATTTTCCACCTTTTGAACCTAATGGAAGAGGTTTCAGAACTGTTTGAAGACTCTCAGAGCTCGAAAAGCTTCAGGGAAGCTTTTTGAGCCATCAAGGCCATTGGGGAAATAGAGCTGTATTGAGTTGTACCTCTTTGTTTGAGGTGAAACAAAGATCATTTTCAGCTAATTTCTACCTTATGAACCTAATGGAAGAGGTTTAAGAATTTTTTGAGGACTTCTACAACCTGAAAATATTCATAGGAGTTCAAAGAGCCATTAGGGCCTTGTTGAAGAAGTCACTGTTTATGGTAATTCTTCACTGTTTAGTAAATATGGAAAGGCATTCTTATCATTTTCATGTCTTCTGATTCTGTATTTACAGTTAGATTTGTCTATTGAGACACTTTTAGACTTGTATTATCGTTTTGAAGCATTTTAATACAAGAGGAGAATCTTATTTTGGGAGGCTTGATCCAGCAGACGTAGCCCAGGAGGGGTGAACTGCTCACCAAAAATTTGTGTCATGTTATGCTGAAGTTATCTTACTTTATATTTCTGATTTAATATGTTAAACAAAAAATTAAATTAACTTTCCCTCACACATAAACTCATAAACAGTTACCAAAAACACTTTGTTTAATCAGCCAGACATGAAGAATTTTGCACACATTTAATTAATGGAAATGGATACCTTGCACACATTTTCAAGTACTTCCATTTTCAAATCACATGTGGATGTGGCATTCGTCAAAGAAGGAAATATAAGATTGGGTAAATTTGAGGGAAGGATAGTTCGCAGCTCAAAAAAATAGAAATTTTCGGTTGACGAATGAAGCCTGGTTGCAGACGTATCTTTTCATAGAATAGCATGAGATTTTCTTCACGTCATATGATAATGAAATATATGAATGGGTATCAAGGTTGACCGAGAACAAGACTTGTTTTAAAAATGATGAGCCTACCGCGTGGAGCCCTGAATTGATACAATGACTCAAGGATACCAGCAACAACATCTCAAGCTCTGTTGATTTTTGGATTGATAGTATTTTGGGAGGATTTATCACTAAATTCTCAATAGAAACGACTGTATATTACAGTGAATCTGAACGAATATTCTTCAAGGGACCATGAGGTAAGTATCTAAATTCTTTGAAGTTGTGGATTAAAATGATTTTGTGTGAAAAGGGCGTGCTACGAATGAATTCAGATTAATGCTTGGGAAAAGAGGGAATACATATGTACTAGGAACTGGGTCTACATGAAGTGGAAAATGATACATAGTAGATCACAAACTGAAGAACTTTATTGAGACTAATTATAGTCCCTTGTTAGGTGAATCAGAGAGTGAAGAAGAAAGAAGTAACCTTGAAAACACACGATATTCCCAACCCCAACTTGAAGGTGTGTCGAAGTTAGATGCTAAAAATAATCAAGGAATATTTGGGATTCTCCATCCCTCTACTCCCCTTAACCCCCATATTCCTCCCCCTAATTCCCCTACCCCTCCCCCTAACCCCCTAAGAAGAAAGATGGGAAATGACATTAAACTACTTGTTTTTAGAGGACTTGCATCAGAGGATCCTGAGAAATTTTGGTTTGTAGTTGATGTAGTATGGAAATCAAGATAGGTTACTGAAGAAGATGTAAATAAGGCGCATCTCATCATGACGTTATGAGAGAGAGCACTAACATGGTACATGAAGTATTCTTCGACCCACCAGGCTGCTTCATTTGATGATATTAAAAAAGCACTGGTATCAGAATTCAAGAAGTCGAAGTTTGAGTCGTAGTGCATAACTGAGCTGAAGGAAATCAAGTATATGACTAATGAATCTGTTTGGGAGTTGGATCAATGATTCAAGGTGTTAATGGTACATGTAAGCTTTAACATACCCCCAACGCAATAAAATTAATGGTTTATAGTTGTGCTGCTGCCACATATCATGTTGCCCTTGACACAACAAAAAATAGCAACTCAAGCAGAAGCTTTGGAAATTGCAATGAAGTTGGAAGCTTCGCTAGTAGGAGATACTCATGTAGGAGTACAACAGATTTAGATTCAACTAGAAAATATGGCCTTGGAATTTCAAGATCTCAAGAAAGGTAAATCAGTTAGACATGAAATGTGATGTATAAAGTGCAATGCAGAGGGCCATTCTAAGGAACAATTCCCTGTGTTTAGAGATTATTTTTCTAATGGAGCACCTAATCCATTAAATATAAGATCAAGCTTGTGGTGTAAGATATGTAAAGCCAGAGGCCAAAATCTCTTTGAAAATTTCTATTTATTGCAGGAGTATGTGCAGACCCCAAGAAAACTTTTTTGAAACTTTTGTAACTCAGTAGGACACGATGAGAAAAATTGTCGAAGTTATGACTTGATGATGGATTGCAAATCTAATTCTTATAGAATGCAAGCCAAAGGATATACACATGAGGATCAAGGACAAGATGCTAGTCAAGGAGGTTTCCAAGGATGAGGAGGAGGAGTTGGTCGATTTTGTGACAAAAATATCTGTTACAACTACAGACAGACATGACACTATGCAAGAGATTTTCAGAATCCTATTACAACTGATAAGTAATGCAAATATTTTTATTATGTGATAGAATAATGTCTGGTCCTTATGACAAAGATGCAGGAGAAAAGGAACCAACAACCCACACAAAATATGCAAATGATGATCGCTGAACCAAGGGAGGATGAACCGCACATCAACATCGTAACAAGGAGTGGAGCTGCGATGGGAGATGATAATGCAAAATGTTAGAAGAAAATGGAATATACATGGGTAAGAAAGACCGTAGAAAAATCCCCCGGGTTCAATATTCAGAAGGAAAAAGAAAAGTTCATGGAAGTGAAGCTAAGCTTCATGGATGCTAGAGCTTCAACATCAACTGCGCAACCAAAGCTAATGCAAAATAAGGTTTGCGCTAATGTATCTACTCTGACAAAATAATTAGATCCAAGTATGTAGGAAGATTGGATTAATCCCACTGAAGAAGGTAAACTAAGCTGGGAACATGAAAGTTCCTATACTTCAGATTCCAAGGAAGAACTAAAAAATTGACATAACAAGTTACATGAAGTATCTACCAGAAGATGTTCTAGAATCACAAGATCACTTCACTGCATAAATTCAGAGGTATGTAGTTTGCCTTATTATGATAAGATAGGAGATGTAAGTCTTTTTCTTGATGAATATGAAAGAGAAAAACCATAAGAACAAAGTTTGCAAGCTTTGGACATAGCCTTGAGGTCTACACCTGCTAGATGGTGGGGCACTCATAAGAAGAATATACGAAGTTGGGAAGAGTATCAAAGGTTGATGTGGGTCATATTTGGGCTAGTAGATACAAAATTTGAAGTAAAGTATGATGGTAAGGTTGACCCCCAAGATCATCTTGATCGCTGCACTTCAGTTTTGAAAGAAGTTCCATAACATGAGTGGGTACATGGGTTTATCCACACACTAGAGACGATTCCTATGAATTGGTATCTTGAGACAGAACTGTGACATGGAACTGCGAATTGGAAAGATTCAGTTGAAGAGTCCATACTAACCTTTAGTTTTGAAGATGATTGTCCTTGCATAGACTTAGACCTTCAAAAAGTAAGAGAAAATGTTTTTAAGAACACAACTTCGCTAACATGGAAGAAACCAGATTGGATTGTGCAGTTGGAGCAAGCATTGGAGTGCTATATGTGATTGCGGAAGAAGATGACAAGGATCCACGAAATATTGATATCACAGAGTCAGAAGGACACAACGAAGTTGTTGGAATAGAATATGAAATACTCGATATAGCGAAGCCAACAAAAATGAAGAAGGTGAATCTTAGATTAGAAGAAGAACCAAAATTTTCAATGATTGGAGATTATTGGGATGAAGACACAGTTAGTAAAATTACAGAGCTGCTACACGAGTATCAATATCTCTTCCCTACGAATTTTTATAAATTGAAGGGAATAATAGGGGACCTAGGAGTTATGAGGATTCCCCTGAAACCTGAAGCGAAGCCAATAAAGCAAAGAACCTATAGGTTGAATCCGAAATACAAGGAAAAATTGAAGGAGGAGTTAAATAAATTGATCAAAGCTAGGATCATCGAACCAATCAAAGAGTTTGAATGGATAAGTCCAATGGTGGTGTAGGAAAAGAAGGAAAATGAAGAGATTAGGATATGTGTAGACCTAAGAAAGTTGAACGTTTCATTCTTACATGATCCTTTTCCCACACCATTTACAGACGAAGTGTTGGACAATGTAGGAGAATAGGAGGCTTATTCTTTCACAAATGGCTTTTTCAGGTTACCGTCATATAAGAATTGCGCCAGCAGATAGGAATAAGACAAATTTTGCTACAGAGTGGGGCTCTTACTAGTACATGATGATGAATTTTGGCTTGAAGAATGCTCCTGCCATATTTTCTAGAGTTGTACTTGCAACTTTCAAAGAATATATACATAATTTTTTTGATGTTTACTTTGATGAATGGACAGTCTTTGGGTTGTTGAAAAAGCATGTTGCAAGGTTGAGGTTGATGTTGGATACATGTGTTGGGCCTCTAATTTGTATTATTATTATCACTTCTTAACATCCATTTCATCTATTTCTAATGTTCTTTTATGACATTATTTAACATAATTTATTATATAATTCCATTTCATAATTATTTATGCTCTTTTGGATAAATAATATTTTTTCTCCTTTATTTTAATAAATTAATGATTATTATGCATGATTTTGCCAATTATGGTTTATTAATGAATTTTTTATAATATAACTCACTATTTTTTCCTCCAAGATCTCTTCCATATTGTAGATTTGATCTTCAGCTGTATTAAATATTCCAACTCAGAAATTCGCTGGAATAACAAGGGACAGTTTTGTGTTGAACGTTTCTGGCAAATGGAGAAGAATCCTGAAAATCTGAAACATGGGTTTTGTGCAGAACGGACCAAATTAGTTTCCAATTAGTAGGTTTCCAAAATTCGGTCTTGATTGAAAGAAACACAGGGTTCTTCGAATGACAGATTTGTAGATTTTCTGTTGTGGCCGTTTTCCAAAATTGCCCCAATTGTAATTGTCAGATTCGACTTGTGCCAGCTGAATCATGATGGAAAGATCTTTCAGATCTCATATTGATTATTGAGGTTTTTTAATTAGTCCATTTCCCTTTTTTGTTTATATATTTAAAGGGACACAAATCAGAGAGAAGGGGAGGAATATAACAGAGGATAGAACGCATAGGAGAAGGCATAGAGGGTTAAGCAAGAAGAGACAGATTTGTAACAGAAACATGTTCGATTAATTGAATGCATAATGTTTTGTTGTTCCATTTGTAAGCTATGATTTTTCCGCAGCCCTGATCAGAGAGTTGGGCCCACTCTTCTGATCAGGTGCTGCATATTCCCTTTTTCTTGTAGTGTTGCGTTTTAGTGTGATTTCTTTATTGCTATTATCGTTTATTCTTAATTGCTGTGAATGCCCTTTAATTTCTGCATTTTATTTAATTGATGTTACAGTGGTATGTGTGTTGTGGAATTAAACCTGTGATCTACAACAGGTCATGTACTTTTATTTGCATATACTTTGTCGTTAGTCTTGAAATAACTAACGCCCTCGGGTTGATAATTTATGTGGAGAATGGTTTGAATTCTGTTCATATCCGGACACCAAAATTTTGGCACCGTTGCCAGGGAAGGCTAACAGGTGAAAAAATAGGATCTGCAATAGATCTAAGGGTCAATCTCTCGTCTTGGGGAGTGGATTTATTTCCCTGCTTCAAGTCCTGAGCGTAAGTACTTTGTGTTTTTCTTTTCTGCTTTTTATTGTTTTTCTGTAGAATTGATCTATTGTCTTGAGGAAGGCATTTATTACCCTGCTCCAAGTCCTGAGCATAGCATGCTGTTTTTCTTTCTGCTTTGTTTTGTTTTTTTTATTAAAATAAATCCCTCGTCTTAGGGAGGGTATCTTGTAACCTTTCCCTACGTCCTGGGTGTAGTTTCTAGTTTTTCGCTCTTATTTCTTTTTCTTTGGGCCAACTTCTCGTCTTGAGAAGGGTATGTGGTTACTCTGCTTCAGGTCCTGAATTTCGATTTTTATTTTTATTTTTATTGTCTATTCGAATATATTCTCTCATCTCGGGGAGGAAGCTTTCTGTCCTGCTCTGGGTCCTGAGCGATTGCTGTTACTTTGATGAACCCTCTTCACAATTTCTATGAACAGAGATCTAAACAAAAAGGCAGAGGATGAGGTCAAGAAAGAAATCATCAACAGAATCTGGAACTTAGTTAAGGAACTTCACGATGTTACAAATATGATAAATGAAGACTATATTGAAGGCTGGTTTCACTCTGTTGTTTGCTCGCAACATCACTCTACACTTCAGAAACTCTTGGCACCATCCTTAACAGGGAAGTTGGTCTCTCATACCCGTGTATTTATTAACATACATCTCTCAATTATGGGTATGTGCATACTTGAAGCCTTAATTCGAAAATGGCTTCATTGGAGGTACTCTTATACGTAAGTATATTTTATTTTTCAAATTAGTGTAGTGTAGTGTAGAATATAGAATGAATAAAGACATAAATAAATAAATAAATTTCTTTATATGTAAAAATAGTTGTTTTTGTTGCAACGCACTGTGAAAATTAAAATCGGTGATCAATATTCAAATTTATTTATGTATGTAGATGAATTATATTGAAAATAAAATTTCTACAAATACTCATATTCATTTTGATCACCTTCTTGGAAAAATTCATTAATTATCATATCTTATGGCTTGCGGGCTTGATGAAAATTCTAGAAAAACAGTCAAGATAGTCATGTTTTGAGGGACTAAATTGGCATATTTTGAAGACCTGTGTCTATCCTATGTATCCCTTCATGTCTACTTTCTAACCCAATTTTAATCACTTGATTCCAAGTTGAAACGAAAAATTTATGACCAAAACAATGACATGATGTCTAGTAGGAAACTAAAGAACAGAGTTGGGACAGTATGTTTTTGGAGGCTTAAATGACTAGATTTTGGAAACCTGTTTCTATGTTATATTACATTATGAATTTAGTTTACAACACAATTTTAATCACTTTATTCCGATATCATATGAAGAAGTTATGACCAAAATACTGACTGCTTATCGTAAATCAGCACTCTTGAAACTCTGTTTTCTCGGTTGTTCACTAGCGTATTTGACCCATAAATTATCCTTGCCTTCAAAACCTGTTTCTATTGGAGATACATAAATGAATATATTTTAATCTCCAATTTAAATCGGTTCAATCCGTCATCAAATGAAAAATTTATGCTTGAAATATCAACTGTTGGTTTGAGCTGGAAAATCGAAAATGACTCTATTATGCAGGTTGTTCTAAGAAAATTTAACATACCATTACATGAAAATTTTAAAACCTGTTTCTATTGGAGGCATATCTGTGAATTCACTTTCATTTAGCTTTGGAATCACTCAAATCGGACAAAAAACAAAGAAGATAGCATTGAAACACTGCTGGTTAATATGGTTGGCGACCACTCTCCCATAGGTAATAAATTAATTTTACTTTGTTATTTTTTTTTTTCATGGATTTGTTTTATAGAGTAAATACTTATTTTTTTTGCATATTTCTTGGATTAGGAGAGCCCGATCACCTCTCTTCTTCCATGATTTCATGTTTTACAGGTAGACACTCGTTTTTTTGCAGGTCCGAGGAGAATAAATGAGGTCAATTTATGAACAAGTGATTCTTGAAGGCAATGATAATGAAATAAAAACATTTTCAAAGACGTTTCCTCACACAAAGAAAACAACAGGAATAATTTTCATCAGTCAATGGATTTATAACATGAGAAATGAGAATTGATTTCTATTTGAATATCCAAGTCATTTCAAAAAAAAAAAATAAAAAAATTTCCATTTATTTACCATTTACAAACAACATTGCTGCAAAAAAAATCATAACCATTGTAACTTAAAGATTTTTATTTATTGGTTTTCAATAAAGAGTCATTTATTTTCTGATTTTTCTTATGTTTTTATTCTTCAGGTATTGTTTACTTCAAAGTCACATTTTCTTTGTTTTTCAAAATAAAAGGAGCGAGTTATTAAGTTTCGTGATGCTGTTACTTCGGATGCTGCTACTCGTGATGCTATTATTCCTTGGATGCTGCTACTCGTAATGCTGTTACTCCGGATGCTGCTACTCGTGATGTTGTTATTCCTTGGATGTTGTTACTCCTTGGATGTTGCTACTCGTGATGCTGTTACTCCTTGGATGCTGCTACTTCGTAATGCTGTTACTCCTTGGTTGTTGTTACTCCGGATGCTGCTACTCAGGATGCTGCTACTCCTTGATGCTGTTACTCCTTGGTTGCTGTTACTTCGAATGCTGCTACTCAGGATGCTGTTACTCCTCGGATGCTACTACTTCGCGATGCTGTTACTCTGGATGCTGTTACTTGCACTGCTATTACTCTGGATGCCATTACTCACACTGCTGTTACTCTGGATGCTGTTACTCGCACTGCTGTTACTCCGGATGCTGTTGCTCGCACTGCTGTTAATCCAGATGCTGTTACTCGCATTGCTGTTACACCGGATGCTATTACTCTGGATGTTGTTACTCGTACTTCTGTTACTCCAGATGCTGTTACTCGCACTACTGTTCTTTCGGATGTTGTTACTCGCACTATTGTTACTCCGAATGCTGTTACTCGCACTGCTGTTACTCCAGATGCTGTTACTTGCACTGCTGTTACTTCGGATGTTGTTACTCCATCGGTGCTGTGAATCTGCCACTGCTGTTACTCCGTCAGTGCTGTGAATTTGTCACTGCTATTACTCCATCGGTGCTGTGAATCCGTCACTGCTGTTACTCCAGAAATTTTTTCTAAGTGTTGGATGTTGTTACTCCTTCTAAAATTTTCTAAGTGTCCGGTGTTGTTGCTCCTCTGACGCTGTTACTCCTTCGGTGATGTTAATCCATGGTGATATTTTTCTAAGTACTTGGTGCTGTTACTCCTCCAGTGTTTTTACTCTGCCAAGGTAAGTCGCCAAGTACGTCCTCGACCGACTCCATGTATTTATTTGGTATTTTACTTATGACATGATCAACTATGACTGATGACAGACATACTTTACTTGGGGGGAGGTCTCGTATTTAAAGGATGACTATTATGGTAAGTCTTGTCAGGAATGATTCACTCTTAATTCCTCATTATTTTGTAAAGTGACTAATCCTCCCTCATGTCCCTTCCTAACATCATTCTTTTTCCCCTTTCCCTGTTATTACCTAAATCATGGTTGTTGTTACCTTAGTCACAACTATTTTTGTTGGCCAATTTTCACATTGAATTCAACATATGTATGTCTTTCTGATTTGTTTTTCTCTTCGGTGAATGGGAAATACTTTTAATGGTCTAGGCCCTCTCTGATTGGGTAGTCAATTTATCTTTGTTTATCTATAAACATAATCTTATTTTTAAGGAATAATTATGCAAAGATGATTTCATCATGTCAACTTTCAACTTTCCTAATTGGTCAAGTCCCTGATCTTGTAAAATTTATGATGATGACCATAGAATTGTATTTAAATCTTTCCGCCATTATCTAATGAACTGTTCCTCAACCCCAATCTTAGCAATGAAAAATATATTTATCAACAGTCATTTTAAGGTTATTAGTTTTTGAGAAGAAAAACTATCAAAGTTGAAAATAGTTACTGCACAACTTTTTACGCCATCCCTAGCTCTTAAGGAGCTGACCTGCCACCCCATCTATTAAGTAATCTGTTATTGATTAACAAAAACTATAGTTTAATTTTAAACATAAATGGTCAACTGTAGGATAGGAGGTCTCATCACGAGCCGACCTACCATGATCATAGGTCCTAATAAAGTGACATTACCACTATTGGTCACCAAGCCATGGTAATGGCCTTCAGTCATAAGACTGAAGGACAAGAGGTCTCATCACGAGCCGACTTTTTCACTTTTGTTAGCTCCCGTGAATGGCATTGTTATTAACTGGTTACCATGCCAGAACAATGATCTTCAGTTGACATCTAAGTAAATTGAAAAGGATTTTTGCAACTATGTACTTATTTCTAATAGATGGGACACTGGCATCTCAATGGGTTAAAAAAGCATCCCTGTCGAGGCTATGGATGCCTTCTGGCAGAAGTGGCTATGCTTATGGTATAGAAGTTAATTTAATACTATAATCTACTTGGTTACCTTGTTTTCTCAAAGCTAATTTCCGATAAAGCTGACTGTTGCATATACAAAGTTTTCCGGAACTCATGGTTCATGGGGTAATATTTAATCAGTTCTTAGATGATGGTGGTTATGGTTTATATCTATTGTTGAGTTATAAATATTTATTTTACATGTCAGGGATGAAACTTTTAGGATATTTGATATTTGACATTTTGTATCATCTAATCTATAATTCCTTTATTCTAAAAGTATCATACATTTAACCAAAGATAGTTGCTTTCCCAATCAATCACCATTTATTCATATCTTAACAACACCACTAAGAGGCCTGGTTCTGATTTTGAATCCCATGTAATTGGACAGACCTTGAGAAGCAAAGACTGAGATAACTAATTCTCTTAATTTCTATGCTCATGACAACCAAATCTTATGGGTATAGGGGATGCATCTTTTCCCTTCTTATCCATTATTATCCCATGTCATTCACAATATGATTATGTCACTTTCATATGTAATGAGGTAATTGAGGTGATGAATTACTGATTAAGGATACTCATGAGATTTTTTTATAGATGAGAGGGAAACTAATCAGTTTGGTGGAAGGAAACCCTACTACACTTTCTGATTACTTTTTTTAGCATGCACGGCTTCCACCTTCTGCATCACTTTCAGCATCAGCTCATCCTACATCAACTTCATGAAATTTCAATCCATACATGCCATTCCACATTTTTTTAATGGATGTAAAACTTGAGGTAAAATAACATACGGTTTTGATTTATTAAAATTTTAGGAGAATGTCATGAAAACCATTGAGCATTATTCACTCATATTTTTCAACCATTATTTCCCCTTCTTTACCACTTCTCATTTTTCAGAGACAAAATATTTCAGTTTGGGGGAGTGTTACTTTCATTATCATGAAATCATCCATCGATCTCATTATTTATTCTCAAAATCTCCTTTATTCCATGTTGTTATACACCAAACAAAGATTTTAGCCATGATTGTAGAAACCACCCCAATTTGTTTTCTAGTGTAGCATGAGGGCATGCTAAATCTCCAATTTTGGGGAAGCGTTGCTATGCATGATGAATAATTTCTCACTTCTTCCTCATTTAAGGTTTACAATCCTAAAATTGATTTGTGTATATCCTTAAAAATATCAACTGGATTCTTCTGATTTGTGGGCAACAGATGTATTATTAAACCAGAAATTTTCAAGATAAACCAATTTGTTAATTCCAAAAAAATCACGCATTATTACCTAAAACCATTTTACTGATATATTGAAATCTGTTCATTGCATTGATTTGATTTTCGAATTGGAGAAGCATTAATATAGTATAAATTTGCTTACAAAATTTCAACAAAATATGGTTTGTAATGAAATCTGTATTTACTTGTATCATACTTTGTTGCAAATTCATATACATACAATTGAAATTATACATGAAAATTATTTTAAGGAAGCATATGAGGAAGAAGCCTTCTCTTCCATCAATATCATGAGCTGGGGTGATCATTTTTAATATTGTATTACAACTTCGTTAATACTGAGGCATTGGGTTGCATGAGGACATGCAACATGTTCAGTTTGGGGGAGATGTTGGGCCTCTAATTTGTATTCTTATTATCACTTCTTAACATCCATTTCATCTATTTCTAATGTTCTTTTATCACATTATTTAACATAATTTATTATATAATTCCATTTCATAATTATTTATGCTCTTTTGAATAAATAATATTTGTTCTCCTTTATTTTAATAAATTAATGATTGTTATGCATGATTTTTCCAATGATGGTTTATTAATCAATTTGAAATAATATAACTCACTATTTTTTCCTCCAATATCTCTTTAAAATTGCAGATTTGATCTTCAGCTGTTAATTAAATATTCCAACTTAGAAATTCGTTGGAATAACAAGAGACAGTTTTGCGTTGAATGTTTCCGGCAAATGGAGAGGAATCCTGAAAATATGAAACATGGGTTTTGTGAAGAACGGACCAAATTAGTTTTCTGATGAGTATTTTTCAAAAATTCGATCTTGATTGAGAGAAACGCAGGGTTCTTCGAAGGACATATTTGCAGATTTTTTGTTGTGGCCGTTTTCCAAAATTGCCCCAATTGTAATTGCCAGATTCGACTTGTACCAGATGAATCATGAAGGAAAGATATTTAAGATATCATATTGATTATTGAGGTTTTGTAATAATTCTATTTCCCTCTGTTGTTTATATATTTAAAGGGACACAAATCAGAGAGAAGGGGAGGAATAGAACAGAGGATAGAATGCATAGGAGAAGGCATAGAGGGTTAAGCAAGAAGAGACAAATTTGTAACAGAAGCATGTTCGATTAATTGAATGCATAGTGTTTTTTTGTTCCATTTGTAAGATGTGAGTTTGAAGCAGCCCTGATCAGAGAGTTGGGCCCACTCTTCTGATCGGGTGCTGCGTTTTCCGTTTTTCTTGCAGTGTTGCATTTCAGTGTGATTTCTTTACTGCTGTTACATTTTATTCTTAATTGCTGTGAATGCCCTTTAATTTCTACAGTTTATTTAATTGCTGTTATAGTGGTATGTGTGTTGTGGAATTAAACCTGTGATCTACAGTAGGTCATGTACTTGTATCTGCATATACTTTGCCGTTAGTCTTGAAATAACTAACGCCCTCGGGTTGATAATTTATGTGGAGAAAGGTTTGATTTCTGTTCATATCCAGACACCAACAACATGTAGGCAATATAAAATATCATTAAATTTAAAGAAGTGTATATTTTTCTTACAAATTGGCATAATTTTGGGCCATGTGGTTTGTAAGCAGGGATTAATGGCAGATCCGGTGAAGATAACAATTATTGTAAAATTGGATCCACCTAAGACAATGAGACAACTTCACACGACAATTGGACACATTGGCTATTACAAAAATTCTATAAAGGGTTATACACAGATAATTGCACCAATGGATAAGTTATTGAAGAAAGATGTCACTTTTCAATGGGATGAAGAATGCCATAAGAGCCTCGACATAATAAAAGAGAAAATGGTGACTGCACCTATTCTGGTTTTCCCGGACTAGAATAAGGAATTTCATGTACATGTTGATGCGTATTGCATACTGTTGGGTATAATACTAGCACAACCAAGAGCTGGAGAAATTGATCACCCCATAGCTTTTGTAAGAAGAAAATTGTCAGGCAAAAAATAATTATACTACGACAAAAAGAGAAGGGTTAGATATGGTATATGCATTACAAAAGTTCAAGCACTACTTGTTGGGAGCGCATTTCAAGATGTTCATTGATCACTTTGTACTAAAATATTCGGTGAATAGGCATGTTTTAGAGGAAAAATATATCGATGGTTGTTGTTGTTCTAGGCGTATGACTTCGAGGTTGTAGTCAAACTAGGAAGATACAATGTCAGGACTGATCATCTGTCAAGGTTGGAGATAGGAGAAGAAACCACAAGTATTGAGGATCACCTGCCTGACACACAATTATTTGTAATGGGGTCACAGATGATAACTTTGTGGATATTATTTAGTTTCTGGCCATAAGAAAGGCACCTGCGGAGTACACTACGCAACAAAAGAAGGAACCAGTAGTCAAAGCAATCGATTTCTCGTTGATTGTAGGAAAGTTGTACAAAATGGGACAAGATGAAATAATGTGGAGATACGTCCCTTAACATGAAAGGTATATTATTATGGCAGAAGCTCATGGAGGAGTCGCAGGAGGACATTATGTAGGGAAGGCCGCTGTGTAGAAAATCTTGAGAGCTGGGTTATGGTGGCCCATAGTACATAAGGATGAAGAAGAGTTTTTTCAAGCATGTGATGTATGCCAAAGAATAGGAAATCCATCTTGAAGAGATGAAGTGCCATTAAATCCACACGTGACGTTGCAAACATTTGAAAAATGGGCTATTGAATTTGTTGGACCTATTAATCCACCATGAAAAAAGATCGGCGCAAGATAAATAATCACTGTAACTGATTATTTGATGAGGTGGGCCGAGGCACAGACAATAAAGAATTGTAGTGCAGACACCGCTGCGAAGTTCATCTTTGTATTTTATCTAGATTTGGGTGTCCAAAGATATTGATGAGTGACAGAGGTTCACATTTCTTGCATAAGACTGTTAAGGCGCCGAATGAAGAGTTCCAAGTATACCACCAGAAAAGTACCCCATATCATCCTCAAGAAAATGGGACAGTCTAAGACTTCAATAAGATTATGAATAACACACTCAAAAAAGTGTGCAATGTGAACATAAATGACTGGCTAAGGATTCCAGTGGTGTTGTGGGCATATAGGACAACATGCAAGAAACTGACAGGCCAAACACCTTTTAGGTTGGTATATGGACAAGAATAAATCATGCCTATGGAGTACATTGTGCCAAGTTTGAGAATTACAACCTTCATAGATATTGCAGACTCTGATATAATGGAGGAAAGAATGGCACAATTGCTTTCTCTGGAAGAAGACAAGTTTATAGCAATTTTTCATCAAAAAGTGCAAAAAGGAAGGGAGAAAGCTTGGCATGATAGGCATATCAAGCATAAGACATTCCAAGAAGGAGATCTTGTACTTTTATATGATAGAAAATTTGTGAAGTTCCTAGGAAAATTTAAAACACATTGGTTAAGACCGTATATCATCAAGCACATCTCTGATGGTGGTGCAATTCAGCTCGCGAAGTTAAATGGTCAACTGATTCTAGGGAGAGAGAATGGTAGCATATTGAAGGTATATAGGGACGAATCTATCCCTGAAGCTTCACACTGAAAGACAAAGGAGAAGAGTCTTAGTGCCACCTGCATTTGAAAGTGGGCATTTGACTATAAACTACTTTGTAGAAGGGGACTTCGCCAAAGGAATATTACTGTGCAATATTAAAGAATATGCTTAAGTCTGAAATAACTACGATGAAGGAAGGATTACTGCGACATGGAGAGGAACACATCGAAGATAACCAGAAATATGACTGTTGGAAGGAAAAAGTTGTCGTTAAAATGGAAATTTCCATTAAGAGGAGCGGGATAAACACATTTATGAAGCACAACTGGTCAGATTTAGCGCTATATCGGAATTAAAGAAACAAGATCTAAGCTATCATGAGGTTCAAAATTTAAATTCGCTATAAAAGCTACGTCCCGCTGCACATTTTAGACTTTTCTATCTGGAGAATTCAATTGAGAATTTGCGACCAAGTGTACGACAAGAGATCTGCTGTATGTCTAAAAGAATTTTCAAAGAGCTTGCTAGAGATTTTGTAAAGAAAGGGTTAGTAGGCGTCATGGAAGCCCAGGCTAGTAAATCTGTAGCATCGAGTGTACCAGTGTCCCCAAGGCACACGAGGTCTCCACAAAAACAAGTAGCCACTGAAGAACAACCAACAAGAAGATAAGAAAAGAGACCAAATAAGGCCTCTGGAGTAAGGACATCCTCGAGAGATAAGGTAGCAAAATAATAATGGATGAAGAACAAGCAAGATAAGAACCCCGCGAAGAAGGTGAAGAAACCAGTGCAATAGAAAGAACCGAAAAAAATCCATGATAGTGAGAAGGAAGTTGAGATGCATGGCATAATGAAGAAGTCGCGAGGTTATGATATTAATTCTATCAGCAACCAAGCAGTGCACTTCACCACACATATCTTAGCCAGAGAAATAATGAGGAAGTGTAGAGTAAACGAATTCCCCACGACTGTGGTTTCCTTAGCCACACAATGCTGTAAATGGTTTCAGTTACACTAGGCCGGATATTTATGCAGAGAGTTTTTGGAGGAATGTTGCGAGGCACAAGAGGAGGGCAAGAAATTTCACTATGCGTGCTTGATCATGATCATGGCATTGTTAGCATGGAAGGAACCGACAGACTCATAGTTCCCCTAGGTAGAAGCAGATGTATTCGAATCTACGCGGTATGCCTCACTTTGGCATACCAAGGAGCCATCGCGTGCACATGAGAACAATATTTTATTCATACTAATGGAAATGTATTTGCACATGGTGGTGAACCAGCATCCCAGACTGTCACCAAGTTTGTTCGAGCATTAAATATAGCAGAATTCAAGGAGGAATTTCATAGGATATACATGAAGGCTCGGAAGGATCTGATGGAGACATGGCATCCTTTGCCATATTTGGTCACCAAATATGACCTTCTTGAGATAGTATGACATTGGTCGTGGATTAGATGAATCCAACCATAGAAGATAATGAAGCAGAAGAAGACACTGCACAACATGCGAACACAAGTGGAAAGGACAAGGAAAAATACGAAAAAGAGACAAAGCCATAGCATGATCAATCTACCCAAGACCCTGTTAGTGACATAGATCCAACAGATGAATCACCATTCATCATAAAAAAGAGGACACCTTGAGCGACTATGGTGAGCGCAAGGAAGGAGCATAAGGTAGACAAATCCAGGGGCATAATACCACTTATCCTTATTGAGGGAGACATCGATGAAATTGGAGAAAATGTCTAGGAAGTGACAAGAGAGACATGGGACAAGGTAAATGATCACTACAAAATACTTTTGACATATTTTCAATAATGAATTGTAGAGTTAAATTTATTGGCGCAGACAACCAGAATAAATGGGTAAGCTAGTATAGCTAGAGCGACAGATCGAAACGACAATTGGCCTAAGGAGTATGTACATACTAGTTGGAGTGTTATAGTTTGAATCCCCCGAGGACAGAGAGGGAGAAAAAGGGTGGGATCATGTAAATATGAAAATTGATGCACTACCAACTCAGATATTGCATGATTTTCATAAAGGTATAACAACTGAATTGAAGGAGCGAGAAAAACACACATCACTGTTAAGCATTCAGGTGGAGAGGGAAAGAGCTTCGTTGAAGAAGGAGCTCAACAAACTAATCAAGAAAAGAGATGAAGCATGCTAGCAATAGAAGCAACTCGAGGACGCCATCACAAAAAATTGTAGTGAAGTTCAGACCTAAAGGTCCACGAAGAAGAGTCACCAGAAAATAAGGTCGTAAAGTTTGACGTCACAATAAAGGAATCAAGGAATAAGTTTGCTAAGATGAAGTTTGAGTATGAAGTAGAGAATACTGAGCTACATATGAGGCTGCAGCAAGTCACTTCACCAAAAGTATGTGAACATAGGGACATGGATCTAAAAGCTGTAGTACAAGGAATCTACGACATAGTGGCTGAGTGTGACAAACTACTAGATGATACTATGTAGATTTGGAACTCACTGCAGGAGGATCCAAATATTTAGAGGATTTAAGAGGAGCTCCAGAAAAAGCATAAGAAGTTGGAAGAAATCTGGGCAACTACAAAGACCTTACCAGTCTCACAGAGGCTCGCTCGCATCACTAAGGGGAATACTCTTCAAAAAAAAATTGAAGACCTTCGTAGAAAAGAGCAGATTTTGAGAGAGAGGACTCA
The DNA here is from genome assembly GCA_034641835.2 of Pinus albicaulis. Lineage (NCBI taxonomy): Eukaryota > Viridiplantae > Streptophyta > Pinopsida > Pinales > Pinaceae > Pinus > Pinus albicaulis. The sequence goes on from CM076569.1 coordinate 148,143,787, forward strand.
ACCATGGTAGGATGAGGCCCTCCAGATTTTGCAGAAAGTATAAGATAGGCTCAAGGAGCTATGACATAGGGAGAAATAAGTGTTGTAGAAGATATCTGGACCAACAACAGAGGCACTACTGAAAGAAGTGTGCCGAGAGGAAAAGCAAGGATAAGAAATACTTCAGCAGTATAATGGTGCCTCCATGAGAATCAAAACAAGGATTCAGGGCACAATAGCTAAGTGACTCGAGACGAGTCACATGTGAGTGTTGGGGAACTGTTGGGCGTAGCCAAAATTGGTCCAATTTTGGTCAAGGACTCGGCGTTTTTAGGAGCAGAGTGCACGGTACTACGAAGTCATATTTTCCCCGCGATGTTCTATGTGCTTTAGGGTGGGTCGAAGCCCCTCATTTTGTAACAGGTATTGAGGTTTTAGTTAATTGTTTGGTCGATCCCATTGTATGTGGATCATGGTTTTGTAGCAATGTAATGTTATATAAAGAGATGTAATGTTTTATCGAAGAGATAATCATATCATCATAGACATTGAGCGCAAGTCATTGTATCTTTTCTTCTGTGTTTTGGGCCTTAAGGAAAGGCTTCGCAGCTGAGTGCGCGGAGACCTTGGAAGAGTCTGCAGCTTAGTGAGCAGACCACCTGCAGCTGTGTGCGTAGGTCGAGAAGCTGAATGTACTGAAAGGATTCATATTAATAAATAAGAAGATAAGTTTTGGACAATGTTTTGTGTTTATGTGTTTTATTATGTTTTCTTTCTATCCATGGATGTGAAGTACTGATTATGTTATGATAGCACAATTATATTTTTCTGTAGTATGATTATGTTAAACTGAATGCGACGAAGTAAATAGTTAAGTTATACCACGCAGTAGTGATGTGTGTGACAGAAAAACAAAGTAAAATATAGAATAACAAAGTAATGGCCACCTCGCATAGTCCCTCAAGGCTGCAGAAACCTGGTTCTACAACAACCCATAGCCACCTCGAGTGAGATTGCGATATGCTTGTAGGTCATTGCCGAAAGGGCCGATGTCTAAGGGTTTTGTTGGTGCGAAGTACAAGCTGAACCTGGGTCCAGCCCCACCAAACCAACACATATTGATTTAACTAGATTAGCTCATTCAATTTTCCAAAGATGATTTCTTCAATGCTTATCTCCTTTTGGGCTTGTCCTTCATCCTAGCTCTGATACCATGTTAATTTTTTAGATTGTTCTATGTTAAATCTATTACTTTATCCCAAATGAATACTTCAATTAGCAATACTTTCAATATCAATTAATATTTTCCAATCATATATAGTAATTGAAGATATAACAATAAATGCAATGACAAATGAGATAATCAACACATCAACAAGAGACACCAGATTTGGTTAGAGACTAGGGAAAAACCCCACTAGGGGGAAAAAATTTGAAAAATATTCTTCTATTAGATTGTGATAAAATAATCAGTAGAGAGTACAATGAGCCCAACACAATATCATCCAATAACCCGATAACATTCACAAATATGATTCCAACATCAAGGTATATCAGAGATAACTTTTCTTGTCCATGGTCAATTGCAATCAACTGCGATCAATGGTCAAAACTCAATTAAACTTCCCGATCGCATGGTGTTATAGCATTATTTATCACCTTCATATAATTGATGACTTATGCATTGGACTTGGGCAACCCTTCCCTTCAGAATTGGACATATTTCTCAAAAAACAGTATCATATGTGACTCTACCTAGAATTTTCCGCATATACACGCGAGGTCATACATAGAGAACCACGTATGCCATTTTAAACATTAAAAATATATATATTTTCCCTATTTTAGAGGCGGGGTTTACGGTTGTTCTAGTAACTTAACCACCCCAGCTCGTGGCCTAACTTTTTCCAACTGTAAAAACTAATTTGAGGGAGTATAAAAACCCCTCAAGGGAATGACCTAAGGGAAGAAGAAAGAGAGAAATATATATATTATATGCTGTTGGAGACCTATCCAAGTATGATACATTCCCGTGCCTCCTGCACTTCCCAGATATTTTCAGGAAACCCTTGTTTCCTTGAGATTTTCACCACCCTATGTGACATCCATTGTGCACTATTCTTGGAAGAAATCTTGAGAGGTTAGGGCTGGACGAATCCAGAGGATGGTATGCTCGAAGGCCGTGGCTCAGGTGATCTCTCCTTGTTTTTTTACTATACATGTCATTAATAACAGAAGTACCATCTTGTTCCTGATGTTTACGTGTCAATAATCTTTTATACATGTGTAATGATCGTAAATTATTCATTTAATATTGTTTTTATGAGATTATGCATGCTTTTCACTAACGTATAGAACATATATATGCTGTACAACTAGGATTTTGTGTTCGTTCTTTGCTGATTTACAGATTATGAAGCACAAAGAGTTACAGGGGGTTTGCACCCCACGGGATCTACTGCAACCGAGGGATATCAGGGTAAGTTTTGCAACCTGTAGATTCTAGTTATTAGCACAAAATTTGGTTAAGTGAGTCCTTCTTTTAATGACATGCCCCTGATATGTGAAGGTTCATTAACCCAAGACCTTTAGGGTAACATTTCCCGAAACACATGGATGAGGAGCTGTGCATGTGGCTGAAGGATCCCAGTCACTCCCTTAAGCCCGTGATTCCTGTGAATATTGTCGAATTTTTCCTATGCCAAGCCAGCGTCTGTAACCCAAAACACTAAAAGAAATGCGAGCTTCAAACCCTATAATTTCATACCTTTGCGAAATTATTTTGTCGTACTAGCCTTAGACCTGTGTGAACCAATCAATGAAGAAGAAAAGAAGAAGATGATTGGAGATATACAAATGAGCTTGGGGTCACTTGTATTTATAGGCTTCCAAGGGTGACCAATTTCCTGTTAGGGCTGACCTTTCCAAATGTGAATATGTAGGATTTTTTGCATAAGTTCACTTTCCCTTATCTGATTTGATTGCTTCAATAGTCAAAATTTGTCCTCTTGAAAAGAGGAATCTAGTACCATGGTTGGAATTCATCATTTAGCTACCAAAATTAACAATTTGTGGTTATCTGTTGCATAATATTCAGGGATGCAAAAGACCAAGTTGTCTATGCCAACGTTCACCGACATTGCGGTTTTGCAGCTTCTCCGCCTTAGTGCTTAATGCAAGACAATATTCCACATCTAGCTAATACAATTTCTTCACACGAACCCTGATCTCCTTCACCTATCCCATGGCTATGTGTCTTAGGAATTCCTTCTTGCCCCCTTGGTTATATTTTGGTTTGGATTGATATTTATTCCCTTTTTCCTTATTTTCCTTTCCAACCAATGCAACTTTTTCTTCATCCTCACCCTTGGAGGAAGTCCCATCTATGTTATTCCACCTTATTTCCTCCTGTACCAAATCATACCATAAGAATTCCCAATTCTGTAGTTTCTCCCTCCCATTCACTCAATCTTGACAATTATGCCAACTCTTGGGAAGGCCAAAAATGGCTAGGCTTACCAAGTCTTCTTCAGGAACATTTACACCAACCCCACCGAGTTCATCACGACATTTTGTGAACTTGCTCAGATACTGTGGAATAGTGTCATTCTTCTGCATCTTGATACTTCAAAGTTTATCCTTGAGCGCAAAATTCTTGTGGTCACTATTATGTAAGTGCTTTCCACACTGCGAACAAAGTTTATTTTCCATGGATATTTGAGACAATTTGATCCCGTACTCCCTCTAATATTATTCTGCTCGCCTTGGCTACATCTTTCTTTCACTGAGCAAGGTTCTGGGAATTAGATTTTGGCAGTTTTTCAACATCTGTCTTGATGTATTCTAGCAATCCATTGTCATCGAATACCACCTCCATGCGATCCTTCCATGCAAACAAATTAGAGGTGCATTCCAAGGCATACTCTAGCCTCAGTCCATTGAAGGCCATCTTCTAAGCTCTAAAGAGATTTTCTGCACTGAACTTCAAATTCGAACTTCCTGAGAAACAACTTCTAAATTTCTACTCTAATGTGAATCCTTATCTCATAACATGTAGAAATTATGATGTATATTTGCAATTGCTAATGATTTTTTGATTAAAATCACAAGACACAAACCTACTCTACTGATCTACAAACATTAATTCAAAATTTGGATAAAAAAATTTAGACATGCAATAAGAAATCACACACATGCAAGTAGTATTTTTCCTCACAAAAATAATCTGCTAAAAACCCCAATGCCTGCATGCATTAATATGATGAATAGAGATGTATTACAATTTCTTTGATCAATTGAGCACAACTTGCAAGTGAATGACCTATCTCTCTGCTCACTGAGAAAATCTGACCAAAACTTAGTCAATTTCTGCCTCTTCTTGAGCTCCTATTTCCTTACATTGTTCCTTGAGAAATTATGCCTCTATTATTTAGGAATTTCTCTAAAATGAATTGCGCAATTCCTTAGGCCGATCATACGACTGCATAAACACCTATACACTCAAGACTAGTCTACAAATGATGTTACATTGCCTTGGAATCTCCACCATAGTTAGGGAACACGAATTATCTGCATGCACTAGCTATTTCGGGCCGATTGATCACTTAACTAATGATCACTGAGTTTGAATGAAGTCCAACTCCACCACTGTCCTTCTAGTAGTTCCTCCAACAATTGGAACTAGTTCAACTGAAAATAATTTGATATAACTGACCTTGATTGCCACAAATTAGTAATCACACGTGCTTAATTGAACTCTAACTTCTCTAACTCGAATTTACTGAGTGAAGTGGGTGACACAAGCTATGTCACACAAGTTAATTCATCGAGATTTAATGGCGATGTGGATATTCAAATTTCTCAGTTAATCAGGAAAAAACAAATTGAGTATTTCTTCTTCTTGATTTTCAACATAATTTTTATAAAAAAATCGATTTGATAGGCTTCCAATCAAGTTAATCTTATGTAACTTTTTCAGACCAATCTTTTGATTGAGGCTTAGCCTCCTCAACCTGAGAGGGCTCTCTCAAGGGTTAATGATTTTTGATAGAAATATAGATGGCTAACTTTATGTGGTATAGTAAAAAGATAAAAATGAATATTGGTTGTAAATCACATTAGAAAGTGCACATTAGGCTTATGGATTCATAATAGCTTCAGTAAAACCAAACAATCTACTTAGCATGGAAGTCAAGGCATATCAGAGTTCAAGTCCAAAGATACATGTGAAACTATAAAACACACAGTCAGTTTGTATATGAAGGAAGTAAGAGCATCAATGATGAATTCTGAGTAACATAAAAAAACACCACTGCAACAGAATAGTAAATGATTCCATTAGAACAAAAACACATTAGAACTCCTTATGAATCTTGAGTTGGCTAAGTAGAAACTCTGTATTAAACTGAAAAAAATCACTTACAATAAACACAGTCTTTTTGCTAAAAATGTCCAACCCTTAGCATTTCAACTTCTTCACCCTTATAGATCATTAACAACATAGGATAACCTTATCCTCATCTAGATACATTGAATTCCTACTTTTTGACACCTTGCCTAACCATGAGACATGGTATTTATTACAAAATGATAGCTGCAAACCTAATGAACAAACCTACTACAAATAGGACTCAAACTCCTTAAATCTACTCTTAACAACCTTATATAAACTAGATTACATCATTTTCCAACTGTATTCCCATAAGGTCAAATCCAAATGATAATCTCTAGCACTTTATGACCTCAATGCTGATTTCCTACAAACTAGGAAATTTTCCCTTGTTTTCTAGGCTTAGAATCCTTTGTGTTCTTGAGACACTATGACCACTATGAACCCATGAATTCGAGGTTATTTTCAATCAAGAACTGAAATAACATATGCCCAAAATCATCCTTAAGTTCCAACTGTACAAAAACACCATCAAACTGTCCAAAATAGCAGAAACAGACCTGCGCTACGAAAATAGCATAGTTTCGTAGCACTTTTCATAGTGCAGCCTTTTAACCCCTTTGCCTTCAAAATTTTGGTTTCCTTTTCTCCATATTTATCTTCATATTCACTTGACATAACTTCCCTAGAAATTTTAGGTCAAAATACATACATTTACCCTTCAAAAATTGATAAAAAAGGGTGAAAAAAAGCTGCTACAGCAGTTTTGTAGCGCATTTCACCCTTTTTGCTTTGTTTATGCTATGAAACTGCTGAGTGAGCAGTTTTGTCTGGATTTCTTCAAAATTCAAACCAAAATTTTGCCAAAACTTCATAATACTATAGGTTTCATCAAAGCAATCAGCCATATGAACTAAAAACACAACTTCTATAAGGTTTATTCTTCATTTTCTATTTGATTTTGCCTTTGAATTTATCATTCTGCACCTTGGTTTTTTAGTTTATCTTGAGACAATTTCAGTTGCAGCTCAAAATCCTCCACTTGACCTCTTAGTCTTCTATTACTAGCTCTCAAGTGAGTATTGATCACTCTGACAAATTTTTCTTCCTTGATGGCTGGAACTGTCCATGTAAAAAACTATTCTGCAATGTTTATAATCTCTGACCTAGAACCAGTTTGGCCTTCCCATGCTGCCTTCATTCTTTTAAACTCTGTTTTTTCAATGCTGTGTTTTCTGGCCCTCTTTCTCATCATTGCAATCTCTTGGTTTGCTAGCTTTAATCTCTCCTCAAGATGTTCACACTCTGTCATGTGTTCTTTTCCCTTCATTGTCTTGCTGGCTGCATGTTCCACTATTGGTGATGAGAGATCAACCACCTCTTCAGGAACTATGGCTGTTGTTGGCGGAGAAAAAGGTCTCTTAGGCAAGACCCAGGTTTGGATTAGAGGCCAACAAGGATTTATGCTGTATTCTAGCACCATGTCGACATTTTCACCCTGCTTCGAGGAGCAGAGAGTCTCACCCGAGGCGTGCCACAACCTTACTAATATTGGGAGTAGATTGATACCAATCTAGAAGATTAGATATGTATGAACCATGACTATCTCAGAGCTTAAGAAAATGCAACATTACATGGGTGATATCCCTTAAAATAATATTCAGAAAGACAATCAATAAAATTTTAAAATACTACCATACTAATCAATCTGGACTACAACATATATTGGGAACAAAAAACTCTGATTATACTATAATTCACTTATCGACAACAGAATATTACAATGCTCCTCAACATGAGCTTTAACCGAACATATTACAAAGGGGTCCTATCCAGTAGATTAGAATACAAAGATACAAAGAGATAGAGAACGGAACAACATGAACATAGATCTTCTACGACTCCTGTTTCCTCATCCCTTCTGTGCCAACATTCTTTCTCCGCTGGCTGACTGTCTATTTGTTCTGCTGCCAGCGCAACTCACAATTCTTCCTTTCTTCTCACTCGGCTGTCTTCTGTTTCTATCTGTTCATCGGGAGTTCTAATTCTTGTCACTTGCCACGTTATTATACCATCTGTGCTTGCTCCCGCAACAGCCGTGCCACCTGTTCTTCACTCCTTCGCAACCTTGACAGCTCTCTACCTATCGTGGTTGCGCCCCTCCATGTACTATCTGCAACTCAAAACTGTTTGATTTCAAAAAAAGGGCCCCAACAGGCCCCGACCACATCCTGTTGACTCGCCCCGAGTCAATCGCTTTTCACTGTCTCTATTTCCATCAGTCCACTCGGCCCTATGTTCTTCTCTACCTATCCCATTTCTTCTGACTGTCCAAACAAGGGCCCCAATTCTGGGACCTGTGTTAGAGCTGATGCCTTGAGTTCTTGAAAGGTCGTCAAGGTGTGATGCCATCCTTGCATGAGCGAGTCAGTTTGTGTTGTGACTTGCGCGACCACTTTCTCTCCTGAAACAACTGGCAGGCTACCGAAAACGTTATGGATTTTCATATCGGCCTTAGAGACCAGTCGTTGCATTGTTTGGGCACTGGTTTTTATCAGCTGTCTCAGTTCCCAGAGGGCTTGCTTTGATGCAGTTGAGATTTCTTCAATATGCTATATCTGAACCTCCAGAGCGTCCGCTTGAGCATACAGCTAGTCGAGTCCAGTAGGGTCTGTGGCCTCCTGGATCTCCCTTGATACTTTTTGTAGCTGTAGTGATAATTAGGGGAATTTTGAGGTCTAAAATGGGCCTCCTAAGGAAATAATAAAATAATAGCTAAACCAATAAAATAATATTTATGAATTCACAATTCACCTTTTGCACCAAAATCTATGTAACCACAGTTAAATTCAATTCAAAAGTTGTACCAAATAAAATTAATAAAAAAATTGTATTGATGTGACTATAAATAAGAATGAGTTTTTTAAGAAAAAATCATTATCATTGAACAACTAATGCATTTGTCCTTTGTACTTAAATAATTTAAAATAAAATAAAAATATAAATCTATAAATTATTAATTACATTATATGTTATTAATTAAAATTTAAATTATTTAAATTTTATAATAACATGTAATTAATATACTATATAAAAATAATATAATATAATAAATGTATAAGGACACGCATTGTTTCTTTCAAGAAATATGAAATGACAATAATATATTTTTATTCAAAAAATGTGAAATGACATTTATTTTTAGTACTTTACTTTGACTTTAAAAGTATTTAGAGCACTACCATGATTAACCATGAGTTTTTATCCACCATTGAGAATGTAACAAGTAAGTACCTTTAACTCAAGCAATGCCACCTCAACCATTAAAGATGATGTCATCCCCTAAAATGTGATTGGTTCTCATAAAGTGAATTTTGATTGTACATTTTCCTTAGGAGGCCCATTTTAGACCTCAAAATTCCCCTAATGACCGGTTAAGACTTCAGTGTGAGCGAGGTCGAACATTCCTGTAAACCCTTCAGTAGGTCATACGCTTCTTTCGCTGCAGTACTCAGAACTTCCTGCATTTTTGTCACCTGGCTCTGTCTCTCGGATATTTGCTCTATGTATACAACCGCTGGGTCTGGCAACGCGGGTCGGGCTGCCAATGCTGCTCTGAGCTCCTCATTTTCTTTATGGAGGTTCAAACATGCCACCCTAATGTGGATGGAGCGTCTGACTATATCATTCTCCTTTATCCCTTCTGGTATTTGGTTGTTGTTGGCCGTTATTGTGGGCCAAACATCTCGGAATATTCTTGTCACTGTCTCCAGTTGTTCTTGTAGATTACCCTTTTCTGTCCTTAGATGTTCATGCTCTTCAGTAAGCGTGCTAATTTGTAATTGTTGCTGTTTGCATCTTTGCTGGAGCTCTGAGTGAAGCCCTCCCACTTGCTGTGTTGCTCTCTAAATTAGATGGTATAGTTGGGTTGTTCCCCATGTCTCCATGCTCTCAGCACCAAATTTTCCTTGATCTGACCATCGTGCTTGAAGTGGCTGCCCGCTGGCGATAGATTTTGCTGATTGTGCCTGCAGTGACTATGGTGGTGTTTGTTGCAGCAGCTGGTTACTAGAGTCGGCCATGTTTAGATCGGGCAGCATTTCTTGGGCTGTCAGATTAGCCTATTGGAGTGGACACTGCTCAGGGAGTGAAGCACCTGTTTCTTCCATAGAATGTTCTATCTGATTTAAAAGCTTTGTGAACGTAGCATGCTGAACCATGGTTTTGCTAACTAGGGGTACTTTTGGTGTACCCGAGTTAACTTCCGCCTCGGGGTCCTCATTTGGTCTTCCTCTGACGATTGGGTCTAATACGATGGTTGATGAAGTGGAGGGCATGGTAATGGGTGGTTCTTGAATAGTGGATGAGGCGGGGGCCAATGTTTAGTGAATGCGAGGTGGAGAAATCGAGGGGGTTGAGGGGTGGTAGCCCCCTGGTCACCTGGGGCTCCACTACAGGCTCTTCCTTGATCGGTACTCCTATACTCAAAGGTCACGGCTAAGGATCCCCAGATACCTTCCAAGGCACGAACTTCATTTCCAATGGTTGTCCTGTTGCTATCTCCACAGGTACTCGAATGCCTAGAAATGTCCATTTCCACATTGCCAGTGCCATAATTAGATATCCGTAGATGAATTCGGTTGCCCTCTTGTAGTTGTCCTCATAAGCTTCGAATAACTCGTTCAGCAAAAATGAGCACCAGTTCAATTGTGCCCCTTGGACACAATGTTCTGCAACCGAAATCATATCCAGTGTGCATTCTCCTTTTGTATAGTGCCTCATCATTTTACTTGCAATTAAGTAACATACGAACTTGAGCTCTGGATTGTTGATCAAGTCGATTTTGGCTCCTTTCCCCCCCCTCTTGGTGTCGTACTTTGTGTAGTATTCATTATCTCCAGTCTTCTTCTCCCTCTTGGATATAGTCTGGAATGCTACTGAGACATCCCTCCCTCCCATTGACAGTCTAGTTAACCTGTCGATGTCCTCCACATGAATTGGGATTTCTTTCCCTAGCCATATTGAACCATTATGAATTCTGCTCAACAAGAACTTGGTACACTGCATTGCAGTGCTTGTAACACCAAACATCGAGAGATATCTTAAGTTTAGTATGGTAGACTGTTGAATGCCCTGGAACTCTGGTAGGACTCTCGTCGCTTGCTGCCCTGCTTCTATGGCATAATTCTCCATCTATACTTGTCTTTTCGTTGTTGGAAACTTGAAAGAGTCTGTGAGGTCGGTGTCGATCAATGAAGCACTGTCGTATTTCCCCACTAACGATTCCATCTTTTGAACTCTGTTATCAAGCTCTTGATCCACAACTGCTGGTGTTGCTCTTGTCATTCTGGCTCTTCTCTGATACACCTATAGAACAACTCCTTATATTTTCTCTTGAATTCCTTCTTCTGCGTGCCTCCTCTGCTCTTCTTCTGGTTCTAACTCGGAATTTTCCGACATTCTCACGCTTCTTTGCATGCAGGTTATGTAATTAACCGACACAGGTGAGGTTGATGAGACCCCATAACTAATCAATTTCCCCCTGGCCTTATCCGTTGCTACAATCGTGTGATTAGTTACTGGCTGAGGTGGGTTCTAACAATGATGACTGTGGCTTCAGGATTTGGACAGATGCAACGGTTGGTGGTTATACCTTATTATGGAAAATTTATTACGGTATGGGTGATGCTAATTATGGCAATTGTTTCCAAATATTGGTAATATTATGGATTGACACGAGTACTACGTGTAATGATGATGGGCTGATGTTCGACACGCTTTTCTATCTGACGTGGATGACACGTTGGACACTACCCTTCCCCAACCACAATTTGTTGCATTGCGGTCTCCGCAACCCAACTGTACTTATTTTTCTGTTTTTGCTAAAGTGGAAATCCTATCTATGCTCCTCTCGGGTGCAAGAGAGTTATTGATACTATTCTACCCTACTGACTACTCTCGGTTGTGAGAGTTATTGGAATTGGAAATGAGTAACTTACTCTTGATAGGGCTTCAGGCGTGCGCCATTCACCCATCCTTGTAGAACTTGGCCGTCTAGTTGTGCTAACCGAAATGCTCCTGAATCTTTGATTTCTATCACGTAAAATGGCCCTAGCTAATGCATTTGCAGTTTCCCTGGGAACTTCTGGTATTTACTGTCATAGAGTAGAACTTTTCCCCGACTTGAAAAGTCTTGCGCTTGATGTGTCAGTCATGCCAAGCTTTTTGTCTATCCTTCTGTACCATTCTGCTAAAATTCGTCCTTCCTCGGGGCGTTGTAATTCCTGCAATCGTTCCTTTAGCGAGTCTTCTTCTGATAGTTGGAGTGATGTTGCGATTAGGAGGCTGGGTATGATGAATTCTGCTGGGACTACTGCTTCTCTCCCATATACTAGTTGGAATGGTGTTTGATTGTTGAGTCGCTTTACCGTTGTTCGGTATGCCCATAAAGTTGCTGGTATTCGCTCATCCCAGTCATCCTGTTGCGCATTGCATATTTTTTTCAGGCCCTTCTCCAGTATTTTCATGAATGCTTCTACCGTACTGTTGACTTGCGGGTCATACGGACTGCTTTTATGATGTTGTATCATGAAGCTTTCTAGCAGGGATTTAATGGTGTCATTGATGAAGTCTGTACCCTAGTCGCTGGTCAGGCTCTTTGGACAACTAAATTGGCTGATTATGTTTTCAAATATAAACCTGGCAGCAGTCTCTGCCGTGAAATTTTTTATTGGCAATGATTCTGCCCACCTCGTCAAATAGTCTGTCGCTATTATTATGTACCTCGCCTGTGAGTGTCTTGCAGCTGGTGTAATTGGTCCTATAAAATCGATTGCCCATTTTTCAAATGGCTGCAGTACTTTTATCGGATGAAGTGGAAGTTCATCTCTGTGGGATGGCCGTCCCATCCACTGACATATATCACATTTCTTAACAAATTCTTTGCTGTCTATATGTACTGTGAGCCACCACAACCCTGCTTGTAGTACCTTTCTTGCCGTCGGTTTTTCTCCCACGTGTCCTCCCGCAACTCCAGTGTGGCATTCCCATAGTACCGCTTCCCTTTCGTGGTCCATGACACATCTCTGAAGAATATGGTCCAGTCCCATCTTATATAGGTGTCCTGCTATGAGTTGATATTCTGCAGCTCGAACGACCAGGTGTCTTTTTTGGACTGATGTATATTCCTGTGAACACTGCCCTATCGTGAGGTAGGTTACTATTTGGTCCAAATATTCTGGGATGGCTTCTACTCTGAAAATATCAGCGTCTGGTAATTGATCATCTAGAGATCCTCCATTTTCTCAATTCTCTAGTCGAGACAGGTGATCAGGCCCTACGTTCAATCTTCCGGGCTTTACGATCACCTCAAAGGTGAACTCCTGGAAGTGTAGGATCCATCTGCAGATTCGTCCTTCTAAGATCGGTTTGTTTACCAAATATTTTAAAGTTGAGTGGTCTGTGAAAAATTTAAACATACCTCCCAACAGGTAGTGGTGGAACTTCTGAAGGGAATACACCATTTCCAATGCCTCCCCTTTTGTTATGGTGTAGTTCCCTTTTGCTGTGGACAATTTCTGACTTGCAAAATATACCGTGTGGTCAACTGAAGTGTCCCCTGGTTGCACCAAGACTGCTCCAAGTGAAATGCTGGAAGCATCGATGTGTACATGAAATTGTTTGTCCCAATTTGGGTGAACTAATATTTGCGCACTTGCTAGTTTTTCTTTCAGGGTATCCAGGGCTGTTATGCAACTCTCTGTCCAGTGAAACTTCTTAGACTTCCACAACAACTTCTCTAAAGGGGTTGTTATCTTCGCATAGTTGTGAATAAATCGTCGGTAGTAACTTGTGTGGTCCAGAAGTGATCTCGGTTGTTTTACTGTTTCTGGTGCCTCCATGTTGACTATCACTGCTACTTTGGCTAGGTCTACGCAAACTACTTGGGTACATACCACGTGTCCTAGCAGTGTTCCAAAGGGTACTGCAAAGATACACTTCTTTAGGTTCAACGAGATCTGAAGTTTCCTACACCTATCAAACATTATCCTCAATAATGTTGCATGGTATTTCAGTAAGCTGTAGACTGTCCAGTCATCCATGTATACCTCTAAGAACTTGTGGATGTACTCCCAGAAAGCAGCTATCACGATGTGAGAAAATACTGCAGGTGCATTTTTCAATCTGAATGGCATCACATTATATGCGAAAGAGCCGCATTTGGTGGTGAATGTTGTATTTTTCTTATCTTCCTCTGCTATCCTTACTTGATGGTATCCTGAGAATCCACCGGTGAACGAATACGCCTCATTTCCCGCAACATTGTCTAGGACTTCATCACTAAATAGAGTGGGAAATGGGTCATGGATACAAGCATTGTTTAAGCTCCTGTAATCGACACAGAATCGAATCTCAGACTTCTCTTTTTTATTCTGTATAACTATAGGACTTACCCACTCTGCTTCCTCTACTGGGAATATTAATCCTGCCTTTAACATCTTGTCAATCTCTGCCTTAACTTTTCCCTTCACTCTTGGATTCAGATGATATGGTCTATGTTTCACGGGCCTTGCTTCGGGCTTCAATATTATCTACATCTCCCCCATATCCCCTTTTATTCCATTTAGATCTGCTACCGAGGAATGGAACAAGTCCTCATATTCCTGCAGCAGACTGTATATCTCCTTAGTTGTCTGTTCATCCCGATAATCTTCAATTGTCACTAGTCTTGGCTTATCTTCTGTTCCAATATTTAGTTTCTTGGTTTTTAATGGTAGCAGGTGGATCCCTTCTATCGTCGGTTCTTCTTTGATATCCCTCTCTCCTTCCATTTCTTCAAAATATAGATGCCTGAGATCTTCTAGATTATCATCATCCATTTTGCTGTTTATCTTTTGACATGCTACCTTTTTTATATCACCTAGGTTTGGAAATGGCTACTCATATTCCTTTTGAATTTGTGGGAAGAAAAATACCTTATTTATAGCCTGCAAATCTTGTGTGACCGGTTCTGTTTTTCCTTCGAACATGAAACATTGTGTAAAGTTATCCACAACTTCCCGCCATGTGCTGGTCCCTCTTTTATTTTCTTCCGTCAGGTACCAGGCTTGTGGAATCAAGTCCAGGGAATGGATAAATTTGTGTACCCATAGCTCTTCTAGATATCGTGCAGTTCTCCATTGATCCTCACATTCGTTCAGATGGTTTATGGGGTCTGAGTCCGCTTGGTATTTCCCTTTAACTCGAGGTCCTTCCTCTTTCTTAAATCTCGCTTTTAATGCTTGCGCAACCTTGTCCCATTGTGAAAGTGAGGTGCGATGGTTACTCAACCATATTTCTGAGGTGGACTGTAACGCCATGTCCATTAGTGGTACCCTATGTCCTTCTGGTACCTTATCTTCTATTTCTGTTATGAAAATGTTTACATCGTTCATATTAAATAAAGTTGGGTAATCCCTTACCTCAGTCCCGATCCAATTGATTCTTCCAATGTTGGTGCATCTCCTTGTATTGGTCTCATACCCTCCTTGCTATTGAAAATTAAATTAACTCATAAAAAATACAGAAACACACATAAAAAACCAAACACCAAATAATGGCGGAAAAGGCTTCAGCCTCACGGCTTCCTCACATATTTTTCTTATTATTAAAAGAATGTAATTTTACAATTAAACAGATGAGGAGACAGTGTCTCAAGATAGTACGTGCTATCTTGAACACCTTGTTGAGATAATTTCTCAACCAAACACACACCAATATACGAGCTACCTACACTAACTCCTATCTTAGAGGAACAACGCAAGAGTTAGGCACAAATTCCTAACTTGTAATATTTAATTAATTAATTTATTTTTGGATTTATTATTGTTTTTTGAGAGAGGCTAACATTCCCCCCTTGATGATAAATCCAAAAGAAGAATGAGGAACCATCTTCCAAGTTCTCATGTTGATCCTCAAAAACATTGCCTGAAAAACTGCCAAAGCTGGATGCTGAAAAATTGCAATCTGAAGAGACCATGAGTCAGCTGCATGTTTGATTCATGTCTGAATTTCGCTTGACAGCTCCATCACGTGCCAAGTTGCAAAAGGATCCATCTGTCCTTTGCGTGAAATCAACATATTTTGTCCACTGACAAAATTTTTTCAATGCCCATTGGCTGATGATGTTAAAAACAACTCACTGTTGCTTTTGCTGTGCTGAAAAACTTCTCACTACTGCTTTGTTGTCGACTTCCCACTGGCGAATTTGTTGATGCCCACTAGCTGTTGAAGATGCCCACTGGCTACTTTTGCTGGTTTTTTCAAGACTTTCAGTCTGACAACCACTGTTAATTTCATTGACGTTTTCCCCCCTTTGTCAGCTGAAAGGAGAGACACTTCTCTGGAAAGTATTCCTAAACTCCCCCCCCTTCAGGTGTAGGAGTGTTTCACTGGTGTACTCCCCCGTTCAACTGCATGAGAGTACCATCTTCTTTTCATTGTTGACTGCACTATGCGTGATTGTATTCAGTTGTAGAATTGAGATAATATTTTGATTGTGGATGACCATTTCCAAGGATCGATCCATTCATAATGTATCTTCAATCTGGCTGATTTTTGTTGGTTGTGACATTTCTATGAGGAATGATTGGGCTTGCCACAATGGCGACAAGGATGGAGATAAAAAAAATGATCTTCCATATGAACGGTTCTTTGACAATGAGAACATTTCGGTTTGACTGCAACTGCGGGTTGCATGCATTTTTTTTTGTCTGCAACTTTCTCAAAACTTACTGAGGTGATTTGTTCAAGAAATTCTGCACTGACGAACTTAATTGGTTTTGAATAATCGGGGATATGCAAGTTGGTGTCATCTTTTACATATCCTAAGCCTTGTCGATTTCTGTTATTTTGGAGTTCTTCCCATGGCTTGATGATTGGATTGGAAGAAATTTGAACTGGAACAACTTCGACACTTGACGCTATTTGGATGAATGACTTATGATCTGGATGGTTCAAAGACTCGGAAGCATCACTCTTCTCTTGCAACTCATTTCATTGTAGTTTCAACTCTATTTGAAGAAACTCAATGTTTTCATTTTTTTGTTGTAGATGCCGTGAAGGATCAACAAGAGTTTCTTTGCTGATGTGCACCATGTCTTCATCACTTGAGAGGATCAAATTTTGAAGAATTTTTAACAACTGGATGTGTTGCGTCATTTGAACTCGCTCTCTTGAAATCAGGCTCTCTTGTCGTAGATGTCGTGCTTTGAAATTATTCACTTGATTTTGTTACTTGAATGATAGGCTCGCTCGCTATGTGGCTTGAATGGCACGCTCTCTTGATTTGTTTCTTATTGCGCTTACTTGGAACACTTGCTAGAATTGTATAATTTTCTTACTTGAACTCTTGTATTCACGCTCGCTTGATGACGATTGCTTTGCTTGAACGCTCACTTGACTTGCTTGATTACTTCACACTCACTTGAATGAATACTCACGCTCGCTTGTTGTAGATTTAAACTTGCTTGATTGGTGTTAGAGTTGAACTTGTTTGGTTGCTTTGATGGTTGCTGCAATGAAATTCACGTTGGCTCGCTTGATGGTTTGAAATTTGTACTGACTTGATGAAAATTGCTTAAATGACTACTCACGCTCTTTTGCAAGAAATGTGAAGTTGTTGTTTGTTTGCTTTAGAGTTAAAACTCATGCACTCACTTGATTCTGTTTAAAGAAAGGGTGTCGAACACTGTTGAAAATGCACCCAAAAACACTTAATGATTTTAATGACTCACTACAATGAATTCAATTTGACTTAATTTGAATCAATTCAAAACTTGGGTGTCGGTTTCAACCGAGAATTCACCCTTACAATTCAATGCAATTTGAGTTTGATTACAAGTTTAAAAATGTTGATGTAGACTGTAGATTCATTAACTTGATTGTAGTGATGTAGAATTTGCTTTGAAATGCTAGAGTTTGTAGGTACATTAATTTCATTGTATTAAGTGAATTTTCTTGTTGAAGTAGAATGATGATGTTGATAACTTTGATTATGTGTTGTAGTGATGCAAATGCATGTGTTGAGCTTAATTATCCTTCCTTGTAGCTACTTTGTTACAGATGTCATGATTGTTTGTATTGAACTTTAGGTATGTGTTAAATGAAATAATTTATGTGTCAAAAATAGACACAAATCAAAAGCAACAACATGAAGCATGCACCATCATCAACACATTCTTCGTGTACCTAAGATCCCCTTATTCAATTTCGGGCGGATCTAGGACACAATCACCACAAAAAAAATATATGCTTTATTAAAATTTGGAGTACATAATCATTGAGCTTCACAACATCTTCATGGAATCAAAGTTTCAGAACTTCTTGAAAAAATGTCTTCAAAAGATGACTCAACCTCCTACAACAATGAGCTTTCCTTTGAAAAACTGATCACTCCAAATTTACAAAAAATAAATCCTTATCACTCCACAAAATGACTTTAACATTCAACTTATCACTTCAAGAATTAAAAAATTTTAGTGCACCTTATCGCTCCAATTTTTTTTAAAAACATCACCCTTATGAAATAAAAAATATTCTCCCTATTACTTCAAAAAATTACAAAGAATCAATCAAAATTGTGAACAATCCACATTACTTAATCAAAAATAAAAGTTCACACAACTTTACTGGAATTTCATTAACACCATCACTGTGTTATCGTCCATGAAATAACAATAAACATTATGATTTACCTTCTGTGCCCATAGCACATTTACTGCTTCTCTCTTTAGTTTCAAATCTCCACCATCTTCAGACCTTTCAAAATGAAGCCTCATCCATAAATCCAATGATTTCATGATCAACAAATATATTTCTCTCTAAAGCTGTGTGAAAACCCCTGTTGGTTTTCAAAACCGTCTCTATACCTTGTCACGCTGATTGCACAATCTTGAACAACATGTGAGAAAAAAAATACTCAATAACCCAACCATATAATTAAATTAATTTTCTCACCAAACTTCAAAACAATAATGCTCCTAGCACAAGCTTTGTGTCACTGCAATTCTCTTCACGCTCTTCTCTACCTTTGGTCTCCTCTAAGGCATCGCAATGTATCGAAAAAAGCTAAATTCCTTCACAAGGCTAAATGGTTTTCTTCTTCAATCCACTTTTAATCAATGCCACCAGCTACTTTAACTGACAAGAATGTTCTCTTGCAGATTTTTTTTTCAGTGAACGAAAAAAAACCACATAGGCACAGAAAATAACATACCTCTTCTTCAAACAAATCGAAGAGATCAAGGAAGCCTGACATCACTATTTATAACTAATAAGCGTGACAAGGATGTGCTTTCAGATATGTTTTCAAAAAAATCTCCTCCAAAAGATCATCAAAATTAATTCAAGAAATCTGGTGATTCACTCTTTCAATTCGATCGATATGCAATTAACACATCCACTGCTTAGGTGATGGCAACTCCACGATCTTCCATTTAGCAAAAATTAAATTAATCACAACATTTTTTAACAACAACTAACTATGATATCTAAAATTTGTGCAGGAGTGATGCAATAGAGTTCGTTGCCAAACATGCCTAACATACAGGGTTTTCAATGCAGCGTATTGTCTCTTTAAACACTGCAAAACGACAACGAGAGATTCTGCAATATCACCACACTAGTTCTCCTTCAAGCTATATGTTGTAGCTCCACACTCAATTGGAAACATGCACACTTTATGCCTCTTTCAACAATGCCAACAATAGGGCAGTGTTCACGTGTCCTTCACACCATGAGTCCTCCACAGAAGCAGTCAGGAAGGTTCTCTGTGAGTCGATTCGAACATTTTGGGAGAGTCATCTGGATCAAAGAGTATGGCTATCTTTTCAATGGAATAAAACAAGGCCACCAAAAACCAGATTCAAATGGATTTAATCGACACGCACTCCTCTGTGCCCTCGATCTCCTCTGCGCAGATATTTCTGGCCGTCCAGCCAAGAAGCGCAACATGCCAGCCAAAAAGAGACAGAAGCCGGTTCAAAACACCTGGTGGAGAGACGCATCACACAAATTCGAATGCTGCTCTTCCACTTGAACGAATGCTCCTCTTCCACCAAATTCGAACACAATAATTCACTAGCAAAAAATATCTTGAAGGACACTACACCTGCTCAACGAGATTAGCCTTCATATCAGCCTCTTGCCTCCAGACTATCGATCCTCCAAATGATGCACACAGAGATTGATCTTGATCTCTTCGGGTGGGGACGATTCTTCCTAAATCACATCTCCACTCACTCACTCAGGTATGACAACCCAATTACTCACATAGCACCGCTTCAACCTGAAGCTTCGATACCACATATTGAAAATTAAATTAACTCAGACAAATTACAGAAAACACACATAAAAAACCAGACACCAAATAATGGCGAAAAAGGCTTTAGCGTCACGGCTTCCTCACATATTTTTCTCATTATTAAAAGAATGTAATTTTACAATTAAATAGATGAGGAGACAGTGTCTCAAGATAGTACGTGCTATCTTCAACACATTGTTGAGATAATTTCTCAACCAAACACACACCAATATAGGGGCTACCTAAACTAACTCCTATATTAGAGGAACAACCCAAGAGTTAGGCACAAATTCCTAACTTGTAATATTTAATTAATTAATTTATTTTTGGATTATTATTGTTTTGTGAGAGAGGCTAACACTTGCTGCCAATCATCCCAAGCTATTTATGAGCTTAATTCTGAGCTTTGGATGCTTCTCCAGCTTACAGAGCCACCTGCTGTTGGGTTGATGTAATCTTCCCTTCTTCCTATGGTCATTTGATAAAGATGGTCCATAAGCTGAACATATTCTCTGTTATCTACAGTCTCTGTGTATCTTGGACCTTGATACAGGTTGAGTGGCTGAGTGACTCTGACCTCCCCATCCTCAAATATGATCAATTCTTTTTTTAGATCTATTATTGAATTATTTTCAAAGGCCCAGTCAATTCCCAACAATGCAGGATAAAGATCTTTATCCCCCATGATGTCGATGACCTCAAAATCCATATATGTCTTTAATCCTGCAATATCAACTTCAACTTCCTCCAGTTTGCCTATGGGCACAATGTAGTACTGGTTCGCCATCCGAAGTTGGATTGGTGAGTATGTTAATCTTGACCTTCCTAATGCTTCCCAAGTTTTCCTTGGTAAAATATTGACATCGGATCCCAAATCAAGCATGGTGTCTTTAATTTGGAAACCCGCAACCTGGGTGTTTACTCGGAACTCTTTTTCTGTCCTTCTTTTATTTCTTTTCACTCTCTGTACATACTTTTGGGTTGCGTCTGATGATTCCCTTGATCCTGTGTTCTTTTGCACCACTCCTTCCAAGTTCTGCTTTCGCTGCTCCAACATTGGTGCATTGTTAACAATCTTTAGGAATAGATGGAACCTTTCTTGAATTATAGTACTTGAATTAGCTTGGTTTTCAATGTTTTCCTGGGTTTTTTGTAACTCAATACCTTTGTTTCCCCCTAGTTGGGAAAACGTTTCTACTGCTTCTTGAAAAAATTGCTTCTGTCTTTCTGGTTTGATCAACGGTTTTGGCGATGCTGGCCTGATCAATTTTATCGGGTCCACTGTGTTAGTAACCTATAAATATAGGATTCATAATTTTGACTTGACTGATGGTAGTCTTGTAAATATGTACAAACTTTTCTTTCTGCAAATTATTTTCCCATATTTTGTAAAAAATAAAAAAATAAAAAAATAAAAAAAGAGAGGGTAAAAAGTCCTAAAAGAAAGATCAAAGGACTTAGAAAAATAAATATACCCCAAAAGAAAAAATGATGAATAAAACATGAAAGTGTGCAAGTCTAAATGCCACTACTTTTTACTTTTTGCAGTTGATTATGGCAGTGTCAATAAATGCCATAATCCGTGATGAGTTGAACAATTTAATCTTGACTTGTCATCTTTCAATTTCAAATGTTGTTGATAGTGAATAAAGAATTGTCATATAGTTTAATTATGAAAATTCAGTAGTAAGGTAGAGAATAAAATAATCCAACAGTTTAATCTGGATTCTTGGATGAAATAAGTACAGAATTAGATAGTTTACTTCTTTCAAAAAGATTCATAAAATGTTGTAAGGTTGCGAGCTCAAATGCACCTGATTAAAATAGAAGAAAAAATGTTAGAAGGTATGACTAGGTAGGTAGAAGAAGGTGGGAAACATCATTGTAAATATCTTTCACCAGGCTACAAATAACTAATTTCCCCTCCCCATAGCTATTTAACATTCTAGACTATAAATCAAAGAGGCTCAAGGCATTTCCTTGACTTTTGTTGAGACCAGACCCAAGGCTCAATGACTGACTAGTTGAAAATGTTAAGTTTCTACATTAATCCCGAACATCACATCATTTACCCTTCATGCACTCATCACCATTTGATCTCATAAGGGAGAGCTCTTTTCTTACTTAAATGTTACATAAAGACCCATTTAATTAACTTCGTCCATTATACAAAACATAAAACCCTAAAAAACATGATATACTAAGTGAAATGAGTTATGAAAATGAAACTTTGTTCTAATTTTCACTTTCCTTAGTTTTATTTATGAATTTTTGAGTATTCATTGTCCCTTTTCATATTAACAATTAACTTAGTTATTAACTCCCTATAAAATATCCTAGTCCTATTAATATAACTTCTTTTTATTTTAATATCCCAAAAACCTTTATTATATGCTTTTTATATCAAAGATATTAATCATATGTTGAAATAACATCCCGAAATCATTCCTTTGATATAAAACTACCCATAATAAAATATTCCCGCTCCCCTATAGTTTTATAACTTGAAATAAATCTAAAACTATATAATAAAGTTAAAATAAAACAAAAAGCACATTCTGTGTATTTAAAAAGGCGCAGAAAAGCAATACCGTTACTCTCGTTCCTGCATTACCTTTACCCAAGGTTAATGCTTTAAACTTACCCCTTTCCCCCGGTATATATGCCTTTACCAAAGTCTAAACCTTGGTTGAATTTTATTAAACCCGCCCCATTCTATGTATAAACTCCCTTTATACATAAACTTCATCAAATAACTATGCACCCTCGCATTCATTCCCATCCCTACGATCATCCTCATCTCATTAAATATGACAGTCCAAATCTAATGCGATAAACCATTCCCTTGCCCCACCACTCCTCATCGCATTAAAACTCAACCGTTGATCGTCCCTATTGAATCAACCGCTGACATTAAACCTGGGTCCCACCTTTCCTTGCCTCGCAGCTTCCTAAGAGATCTTGACCATTCGCATCGTTCAATCAAATTCAACAGCGTATATTCAATATTGCATAACAAAAGTGATCGGGAAAAGTTTATGAAAAATAATGCGATAAAAGTTGTTTCATGAAACCACTATTTTCTACGTGTCCAAATTCTACTGGATTGTGTTCCAAAAGTGAAAAATCATTTACCACCCAAGAGCAACGCGATAACCACCAATGGTTTCGCCTTCAATGCAAAAACCACTCCTGCCATTTGATTTTGACCTCTAATTAATGTCCTGCATATCAATAAAACCTAAGGTTTTAACCTTAGTTTTTCATTACTTGCATACCTTTGCGCCTTCTCCCTTTGAGAAATCACTCACAGACACCATTGCCGAGCCTCTACTGACCAATTTTCCCATCTGAAGCCAATTTCCCCTCTGAAATTCATTGCCGAAGACTCTCTATGCCTTCTACCAAACAACTGCGACCAGTTTGAAGACTAGTACAACCTGAAAAACTCCTCAACTGCCATAATATCATTAAAAAGGTATTTCTTTGAATTTCAAGCCTTTATTTCACAAATTTAAGAAAATTCAAACCGGTTACATTTTGAAATATAAACTGCCAATTCTGAAAATGCCCAAACCGTGAAGAAACAGGGGGAACCCTGTCAAAATTTTCCCAGAATTGGCCATCTTCTCCAATTCCAGTTTTTCAGTATTTTTGACCATCTAAAGGTAATTTTCACGTTTGAAATCTATTTGAATTACAGAAAAATCCATTAAAATCATTTTTCCAGTCCTCTGCACATTGTAAATCTGCATTTTCATCCTAAAACCTCGCCCAGATTTTGAATTTTTCCTAAAGGTAGCTTAATTAGCCTTCTGTTTCCAAAAGAAACTAAGCAAACAGTCTAATCTTGCTCAGTTTTATTCAAAATGACAAAAAAACAGTTCGCTCCTAGGACTGGAGGTCCCAAACCTCAGAAACTTGCCTCCAGCAAGCTTCCAAACCCTAAACCTTCAAAAATCGATAAACCTACTCCTGCCCTAACTGCAGATTCCACTGAAGTAGTTAGACCTTTGCAGCCACCTGTCACATCTGAAGAAAATGGTTCATTAATTGATTTGGACTACAAAATCTATGATCCTTAATTAGAATTCAATTTACTTGAAGTGCACAATTGGTGCTATAAGAAGTCTTTAGAGAAAGTTGAAAATGATATACTTGTATGGGACTCAAACTTGCCTAAATATGTGGTTCCCATCACCCATCAAGCTCAAGATTTCATTAGGTTATGTCAATTACACTATATCCCTGACCAAAGATGTATGGTAAACAAACATAGAGAGTTCATGTTTTACATAACTGCTGAAGCCATCAATGGTATGCTCCAACTGAGCCACGATCCAAGAGCAGTATCATTGTCCATTGAAGATTTAACACAACTCTATCTAGATTTGGACTTTCCTAAAAGATTCATGATCTTTCAAAACTTCTGTCCCAACCATGTTGACATTCCTAAGGTAAATCCACCTTATGACACTTTTGACTTCCCTGAGGGCTCTAGACAAATAATTTCTATGCTTTCATTCATTCTAGACTATGCTAATGATGAGTTTACAGATGCCTCCATTCTAGGTTTCCTCTCTACCTTGTCTCTAGGACAACATCCAGAGCTAGTCTTCAACTTTTCCAAACTCTTTGCTGATAATGTGCATTATCAGTTGAATAAATTACCCGAGGAAGGAGTATTCGGATATTCATCCTATCTGTTACATCTCTTCCTATTTTTTCAGGCAGAAAATTTCCCTATTGCATTGCAGAAGATGGATGTGGAAGGTAAACCTCTTTCAGTGATATTCTGGACTTCTCTACTCAGAAAAGACAACAGTGAATATAGCTATAAAGACTTCAATGATTTGTTTATTAAACCTGCCATGAATTTGTTGAACAAAGCAGAGCCACCAAGGATTAATGAAGAAATCAAAAGAATTCTACAGTTGTCTGAAAACTGTAAGGTAGGAGACTAGTATTTGTACAAAAATCACACAGAAATAAGAATATATGGTGCACTCCTGGCTCTTTACAAATTACCCAAGTTTCTAACTACCAAGATTTTTGCTTTGGAGTACTTGAGACAGATCTTGAATGCAGATGCAGTGAATTTCATAGCTTTCAAAAAGAAAATACAGTTCAAGCTAAAAAATAAAATTGGCCCCTTCATAGTCAATAACAGAGATGCTTTGAAAGAGATAGTCAGCAAATTATCAGAATTTAAGTTCCAAGAAAGCTTTCACTGGAACTATGACCCTCATTGCATTTTGAGTAATATTAGGGTCAAGTGTAAGTTAACTCCATTCCTCCATGACTTAAAGCCATAAATTGAAAAGTATGCTAATGAGATTGAATGGGTTGCAAACACATTGATTGATGATATTCAAGAAATGCAAACAAATGATACACAGGGAATGCAAACAGATAACATGCAGGAAAAACAGATGGATAGTACATAGGTGATTACAGTTGGCAAACAAGCATAAATGTCCAATAAAAGACCCAGAAAAGAAGAAGGCTATTTAGCAGAAACCATTATAGAAAATAAATTTAAGACAATTTGCAGCAAGAAGGCTAGAATGATTACTGTAGAAGAAAAAATTTCCATAGAGATAGATGACAATGAATATCAAGCAAGCAACAATGATCAACAAACAGATGATGAAGCTACATTGATTGTCAATGAGACACTTAAAGAAATTCAGGAAATTCAGGTTGCAGCATAGGAAAAGGATAAAATGATAATTGAACAACAAGTGAATGTGTAAATTCCCTCCTCTCCCAAAGCAGCTGAAGAAAGAGATTCAGATATTCAGAAAAAATTTAAGAAGATCAGAGAAAGAAATGAGGAAATTAAGAATCAATTTTATTCTAAATTCCTGAAAGAAAATCCAGGAAAAAAAGATAGATTGCTTACTGCATTTGATTACTCCACCAACAAAATTCTCATGTCATTTATGAAACCCACAGTTGTTGATCCTAAGTCAATTACTGATTATACAAAGACAGATGTAGAGGTGGACATTGATACAATTCATGAATTAGATCAGATTGAGTTCCACAGAAGCACAATTGAAATGCTATATTCAAAGGTAGTCCACAAAACCATGAGTGCTACCATGCTTCAAAAGACTGTATCTAATCTACAAGCTCAAATGAAATTAGATAAGGCATCTCTACATGCTAAGGATTTGAGGATCAAGTCCTTAGAAGATTTGGTGATAGAAACTGGAGTGGATCCCTCCAATATTGAAGTTGCTAAAACACTCATAAGGCAAAAGAATGAAGATATTGCTGCCTTGAGAAAGCAACTTAAACTTCCATAGAGTGAGCACCCACAGGCTACAGAAATTCTTCAGGAGAAAACAGAGAAAGATGAATTAATGCAACTAGTTTTAAAGATGACAGCCCAAATTAAAGAAATGGAGAATCGAACATAAACTCTGATGAAGGAAAATGAAACATTGAAAAGAGAAAATGAGGTCTCCATTCCTACAGTCATTCCAACTGTCAGTACTGCTGTTCCTTCTACACTGGCAGAGAATTTGGCACCAAAAGGAGTATTGGCAACTGCAGTGTCAATAACATCTATAGATACCTCTGCCACTGCATCATCTACATCATAGGTACAACAAGTAACAGGTACATCAGACCTAGTTAAATCTATGGAAGAAATGTCCCTTAAGAACACTGAGATCAATAATTTAAAGAAGGCAAATAAAGATCTCGAAACCTCACACAGAAATGCTTTAATCACATCTAAGGGACATGAGAAGAGAGAAAACAGACTTCAAGAGTAGGTAAAGATTCTACAGCAATAGGTCAATCTCAGTGAACAGGTAAAATGTATCAAAAAATATCTTTGGAATAACATAATTCAAGGCATACATCTACAGTGGCCTTCCATAATATCATTTATGAATAGAGAGATTTACTCAATGCAACACAAGTAGAAATTCAACAGACAAAAGAGGAGCTTGTTGATAAGCCATCTCAAGCTTTAAAGCAGATTACATTTCTAAACAGTAAAAATAGAGAAGATCTTGAAGAACTAAAAATTCAGGATAGGACTGAAACCATACTAAAAATAAAAAAGGTCCTAAGTAAAAGGAATATAATGAACAGTTTGGAGGAAAGATGCAAAAACATGAACTTGTCAATAACAAAATTATTGGCCAAATACACTATATTAACATAAGCAGGCCTTCCAGGTATTCATGGTTTCAATGAAAAACTAATGGTTCAGACAGATTATGACAAGAAGATCAAAGCATATGCAAAAGAATAGGTGAACAAGCCTCTGCCACAAGGTTCCCCAACTGGCAAAGTTATCTTAGAGTACTTTGAAAACCTGTTTTTCCCACAAAATTAAATTAAGCACATTTTCATTATCAAGCCCAACTTTGCAACGTACACAGAGGCTGATGAAAGCTACAGAAAACTGAAAAGCCTGAAGATACCAAGTGAATGGCAGGAATTCACTGATTTGATATAACATCATGCAAACAGAGCAGAACAAATGCAGTCATATTCTTCATTTTTAGAAAGGGTAAAATTTGCAGTAAAAGTGTATCAGGTAAATGATCAGAGTCAAAGAGTATGAGTCAAAACAATAATTACTGTGGTAATTCTTCATTTTACAACAGTAAAGTAAAAAAGTGGCAATGTGAAAGAGTATCAGAGTATAAAGTACAGGATGAAGAGTGTATTACAAGTCATCTTCCAAAGCTATTTTTCCAAGTGCCAGCAAGCATTTCCAGCAACTACAACAAAGCAATAAGTTAAGATAATTAGTCCTATTTTTTATTGTTTAGAGGACATCTTGCCAGTTTGTTTTGCAGCTGTCCCTCTTTCTATGTAATAATCTTTATTTTTGCCTATAGATATTCTCATATCTCTTAGATATTTTGTAAATAATCGATTTGTATAAATACTTCTCTTTTTGAAGTATTAAAGGTGGAATAAATTTGTCAGGACTACTATAGACATTTTCACTGAATACATTGGAGTTTGTGTGAGTCGATTTGTAAAGCAGCAGACTGGAAC
Source organism: Pinus albicaulis (assembly GCA_034641835.2). Lineage (NCBI taxonomy): Eukaryota > Viridiplantae > Streptophyta > Pinopsida > Pinales > Pinaceae > Pinus > Pinus albicaulis. Next base: position 148,171,530 of record CM076569.1, read on the forward strand.
TAAGTCAAACAGACATCATAACTTAGGATTCTTGTGCTGATCAAATAAGTCAAGTATTTTCCTGTTTTCATTGTTTATCTTTCTGAAGTTTCCATACATACATTTTTATGTTTTCTATCTTGAATGATTGACTCAGAGGATTTATACAGGATTAGTGTCAAAAACTCCCTGTTTTTTACTAGTTATTCATTGATATGTTTTCTGCTGATAACCTGACTTAAGAATTCTTAAATGCTCTTAGTCCCTGTTTGACCCCTTTCTTTCATCTTCATTTCTGTAACTTAAGGATTCTTAATTTCCCTTTTGTTCAGATCTTGCCATTTCATCAAAAAGCCTTTTTCCAAACCCTTTGAAGGTCATCTACCACTGCTGTTGAGTCTCAAAAGTGTTTTCCATATTCATACATATTTCCATTATGTCATTACCATTTAGCTCTCATTTCATAACTATCTGACCTAAAACCCTACATCAAGTAACCATTTTCATAAATATATGGGTTGGGATCCTTGTCTTCCAAAGTTATTTATTTTATGTGTTTAAAGTGAATTTATGATTAGAAACTAGAAAATTAACATAGTTTCATATATCTATATATGTGTTATGAGTTTTGTGACATGTGTAGGTCAAAAGGAAGCTTTTAAAAGACCTTTATGTGGCCTCCCAAAACCAAATTCGAATTTAAGTGGAGAAGATCATGGGATCATGAGGACATGTGTCTCATTTCCTTTTTGTATTGAAACTCTAAGAAGATATGTGTCTCATTTCTTATTTGTGTTGAAACTCTAAAAAGACATGTATCTTATCATTTCCTATTTTGATTGTAACTCTAGAGATAGAGGGAGAGATTCATGGACTCCCATTAATGAGATAACTTTTCATATTTTGTATAAATAGGAGAAGCTTTCTCCTATCATGGGTAGTGAAAAAATAGGAAAAGAAGAGAAAGGATTAGAGAGTGTTTTGTAACAAAGCTTAAGATGGAATGGGATGTAGATTTGTGAGTTTATCAATAAAGAAGTTTAGTTCTTTGATGATGTTTTGATTACAACTTTAAGGAGCTGAAGAATTTCACCAAATTGGTAGCAGAGGGCCCCTGCTATTCAAGGAGGTTTTACATGTTTTCTAGATAAGTCATTTTCAATTTTGTTTTGTCATATTTCCTTACTTAGATTGCTTTCTGAAATCATAGCTTTTAGCATTATGTTTCATGTCATTTGCTTAGATAAAGGATCCTCATGATATTGCAGTTAGTCTCTTTCTCAAGCTCTTCCAATACATCTCTATTAAATGAATGTGATTCAATTGTGATATTCTGAGTTATTAGCATTTCATTTTCTGTTATTTAGTTAAAAAGAAGATCCTCATTATACTGCAGTTAGTCTCTTTCAAAAGCTTTTCCAATAAACCTCTAATTCACGAATGAGACTAAGTTGTAATATTGTGAGTTATTGATTGTTTTGCTTCATAGAAGATCCTTATCACATTATGATTAATCTATTTCAAAAATCTCTTCCAATAAACCTCTAACTCATGAATGAGATTTAGTTGTAATGTTATAAGTTGTTTCAGCATTTCCTTTTATGTTTTAGGAGATCCTCATTGCATTAGAATTAATCTTTTTCACAAGATATTCCAACAAATTTCTAACTAAATGAATCAGATTAAGTTGTAGTATTTTGAGTTACTTTTTATTGCATAAATGCTCATTTAGAAGCTGTAATAACCATGGATTAGGACTCTCTGTTTTCATCATTTTCTAGTTAAGAACAGAACTTGCAAATAAACTCTGTTTTAATTCATTTATTAACATTTCATTTTCTTCCTTTTGACATAGATCTAACTTCATCTTTTTAGCATAGAGTGGCATACTAAGCATCAAACATAAAAATCTCAAAACATCACTAAAACACTAAAAACAACGAAGTAAGAAAAATGGATACTTAAGCACATAAAGTGCATCACACTTCATCAATTTATTAGCCCTGGTCGATAATTTATGTTAGCAATTTAGGACACTAAATTGACTAGACATTTTGACGCCGTTGCCGGGGAAGTGTAACTAGATAGCCTTATTTCTTACATCTAAAAAAAAAAAATTAATAATTTCTCAAGTATGCTCTCCTCCTGCACTTTGTGTGATCTAGAGGATCAGAAAAAGAATTTTTATGTTAAAAATAATAATAAATTATGTTTTCATCATTTCATTTAATTTTACAATAAACTTTAAAAATGATGAAAAGTTTTAATTTCAATAATTGTTTTGTTTAATGAAATATATATGTATATTTTTGAAATTTTGAAAATATAATATATAATTTTATTAAAAAAAAAAAAAAACCTTCTCTTTTCCATATTCGTTTTTCCTCAAACAACAGTTATTAGAAATCATTTAAAAAAAGATTGCACACAATGAAGGTATATCACATGAAGAAACTGTTGATGAGGAGAAGATTGCAAATTGTTGATGAAGAGAAGACTACAAATTCAATTGCAGGGACAGACAATAGAAGTGTATCATATGAAGAAATTGCTGATGAAGAGAAGATTTCACACTGTTGATGAAGAGAAGAATGCAGATTCCATTGCAAGTAATTGGAATGAGGGAGATCGATCTGAACTTCTCTGTGAGATACAAGCCATTACACTTCAAAACCTGCAAATAAAAACAAATCAAACCACAAGTAATTGCTAGAAAACGAAATGCGTAATTGTCAAAAAAATCTTAATTTAAAACGAATTTTCTGAGCAAACCGAGGAGAATTAGTAAAAACTAAAACATGGGTTTCTTCGGGAACGGGGTGAATTAGGTAACAGTATAAAAACTTTCTGAAATTCGCAACCATTTGGGAGAAATTCAGGGTTCTTAGGAGCACTAATTAGCAGTGTGCGTGAGAGAAAAATGTATTTTTTTGTTTTTGTTTTTATGAAAACAGTCACGGTTTTATAAAATTCAATTTTGAGAATAATCAAGGATCTGATTTCCTTATTTGAAGAAAAATGTGGCAGAATTCATCTGTGGTGGCACATGATGAGTGACAAATGGATTATTTGAGGCAAAGACATTATCACTTGTGCATCAAATGCAAGTTGTATAAATTGAGAAGGATTCTACCTTCATCTCCTTCATAGTTAGGAACTTGACTTTAGAAATTTCAAGATTTTTATTTTTATCTTGCATGAAAAATGCATTGGCATGACTTTGCTTCAAAAATATTCATAAGGACAATTATTTCATCCATGCTTTATTTCATTTAAAAAAAAAAAAATTCAAAAAAATTCAAAAAAAAAAATTCTTAATAATGGTTTGCAGGACAATTGGAAGATTATTTAGATGATTTCTAAACATTTGGCATTAATATTGTTGATGGGTATTTTTCTATAAAGTTTTAACTTGCAGAACACAACGAATCTTTGTGATGCCAATTGTTTTACTAAGCAGAGTGCATGAAGTCATCCGACAATAGGGAGTTGATTTATTTTTCATGGTTATTATTTAAAAATGGATTGTTATCGATATCATGAATTGGACCAAATATAGAACTTTTTGATTTACCTTAATCTGTTTCATTTGACATTTAATTTTTGCGTAAGAATCAGAAAGAAATTAGCTACTTCTTTTTTAACACACTTATGTTCTTTGTCAAGTTTTTTTGCAGATTTGGGATGATCGAATGATCATTGAAGGAAACTAATTGTGCGCACAATTGGTTTTCAAAAGACCAATTTCATGAGAAACATAAGAACAAGTCCATGTTCATATCCATCAAGACTATTACTTTTCCTCCCTTTTTGAATTGTAAATCCAACCAAGAAATTCAAAGCAAACCACCATTATTTTCCCAGCAAGAGTTAGTTGTTCATTTTCCTTCATTCACATACACTTTCCATTACTTTTTGTCTACTCCACAAATAAAAGCAAGAAGCTCACCTACATGCTTATTTCCCATTGTCATTTTCCATTTTTCATTGTCCATTTCCATTTTCTTTTTCCTATCCTTTTCATTTTGCAAATAAACCTTGCTTCAATGCAAATTATTGAATCCATAGTCCTTCAAAAATTATTCTTTCATGCTCGCGTTAGATGATGGAGGATTCCTTAAGGCCTTCCTTCTAACAAGTCTTGGCCTATCGACATCAGCACATTATCTAGGTCCAAGACTAGAGTCCTTAATAGTACCTTGAGGCTTGTATGCATTAATGACAAATTCTCTCGCTGACAATCATGGGAATACATCAATATCCCTTGATCGTCAGATCTTGCAAGTAGCTCGACATCAACACCTATTCGCACTTTACAATATGTACTTAGGTACCTTGGCACTCATTGACATTAATGGTGAGTTTGCCTCGCATTGGTCCTCATGATATTACAATTTGTCTCTTTCTCAAGCTCTTCTAATACATCTCTATTAAATGAATGAGATTCAATTGCGATATTCTGAGTTATTAGCATTATTTTCTATTATTTAGTTAAAAATAAGATCCTCATTATACTGCAGTTAGTCTCTTTCAAAAGCTTTTCCAATAAACCTCTAATTCACGAATGAGACTAAGTTGTAATATTGTGAGTTATTGATTGTTTTGCTTCATAGAAGATCCTTATCACATTATGATTAATCTCTTTCAAAAATCTCTTCCAATAAACCTCTAACTCATGAATAAGATTTAGTTGTAATGTTATAAGTTGTTTCAGCATTTCCTTTTATGTTTTAGGAGATCCTCATTGCATTAGAATTAATCTTTTTCACAAGCTATTCCAACAAATCTCTAACTAAATGAATCAGATTAAGTTGTAGTGTTTTGAGTTACTTTTCATTGCATGAATGTTCATTTAGAAGCTGTAATATCCATGGATTATGACTCTATGTTTTCATCATTTTCTAGTTAAGAACAGAACTTGCAAATAAACTCTGTTTCAATTCATTTATTAACATTTCCTTTTCTCCCTTTTGACATAGATCTAAATTCATCTTTTTAGAATAGAGTGGCATACTAAGCATCAAACATAAAAACCCCAAAACATCACTAAAACACTAAAAACAACGAAGTAAGAAAAATGGATACTTAGGCACATATAGTGCATCACACTTCATCATTTTACTAGCCCTGGTCGATAATTTATGTTAGCAATTTAGGACACTAAATTGACTAAACACTGCCCTTAGTACATTTGCTCTTTTGACGTTATTTCCTAGCTTTTTTTGCCAAGAAGTTGACTCCATAGCCCAATGGTCTGGTAGATCCCTTTGTGGTTTACCTTGAAGTACCTTTTATTCCCACCAAACATTCAAAACAAACCAATTGTCCAATGATACCTAGCCTAAAATCTTATAACATAAATCAAGCTAAAACTTAAGGAGAGATCCCTCTCCGGAATTTAGGAAGGCTAGATCCTAGATTTCAAAAGAGGTTCTTGGTTACCCCTAGTTTTCTTTAACTATAAATCAAAATCCCACAACCTGAGAATTACTAGGGTGATAACACAATGTACATGCATCTTCCCTCGTTCTCTTGCCTCCTCGTGTCACTATGGCCACGTTCTGCATTGTCTGAGTTTCCATTATCCTGGGTTCTACATTTACTAGATTTGTTCACCTCTGTCTATTTCTTTCCTCCCATATTTTAATGAGATCAGGGCAATCTTTTGTTGCGTGCGTGTTAACTCAGCACTGGGAACACCAGGGTCTTCGAGGAAGTGGAAATTCCCTAGCTACGTGTCCTTCTTGGTCGCAGTTATAACATCTTACTGGACCTCTACCCCCTGCTCGGCCTCCTCTCATGCCTCCTCCTCTTCCTTGGGGAGTCTCATTCACTCGGTATGAAGGCCGATCCAATCGTTCCGCCAATGCATCGAGAGCTCTACATTTCTTTGTGTTGTGTGTTGTTGAGGCACATAACTCACAGTATTTGTTATTTGGAACGGTGGAATATTTTTGTAAAATAGGGCATATGCGAGGTGGATGAACCATGTTCTTACACATATCACAATACTTAGTAGTGGTTGGAATTTGTTGCGTAGGGAACCCTGTGTATTGTTTTTGCGGTGGATATATTCCCTTGGTGTTTATTTGTGCAAATCCTCCCATTGGTGGAGCCCCTTGTGCCCCTGACGCCGATGTCCCCCCATTCTGACCTCACAATCGAGGACATTCGGTTACCACATGTCCTTTCATTAGACAGTGTATGCACCATACATTTGGTCTTTCTGGCCACATTGGTTGAATTTCCTTGAGTTTCTCTGTCAAGTTCGCTATTTTATGCTGCAACCCCATTATAGAGGGGTCTTGTATTGCTACTCCTCCCTTAAACTCTTGCGGATAACTTTCCATGGCCTTGATCTTCATTGCTTGCTCCAGTGCATCCTGCAACGTCTCGATCCTTTTTTGAGTTAATGGAGTTCTTTTCAAGGGTAGTAGAACTTTGATGAACCAATCCCTCTGATGGTTCAGATCGATTGGATAGCTGAGTTTTCCAATTGCATCTTTGAATATCCACATTAGATCCCAAGCAGTCTCTCCTTCCCGTTGCTTGATTTCCCACATTTCTGACAGACCCTGCTGGTTTGTTTGGGGCAGTTTGAACTCCTTAACAAAGTCCCTCTTCACATCTACCATCGCTGGATTTTGATGAGCTTCAGACCACTTATAAACTAGCGTAGAGCTCTCTCCGTAAGAGTGGTTTGAAATTCTATCAGCTTCCCCGCCTCTGGTGTCTGTCGTGCCCTCCATATGGCCTCGCAGAGGTACCAGTGCTGTTCCACATCGTCATTACCCCTCCCAGAGAACTCTGGGTACCGGTTAAGTGATCCTGCCATGTTCACTTGAGTAGTTGTTACTAAAATGAAGCCGTTGGTTCCTAGTTGTGAGATGGTACCACTAGCAATTCTACTACCAGTGTGTATTACTGTTGGAGACTGAATACTATGCAACTTTCTTAATTCACGCAACTTAACAAAAATTTCACTTAGTGGTTGATAAAGCACTAGGGGAAGGTTGGGACTAGAGCTACTTGAAATTTGGGGAATAGGAGTACCTTGAGATATGAATGCTGGCCTTTCTTGGAACAGTTGCTCCATTGCAATGTGAAACTCCAAATCGGACATCTCCTCGGGGCGCACGTCTGCATATTCTCCATCAGACTTCTTTCCTTTCTCCCTCTGGGTTGGGTTCCTATACACCTGCCGAAATTCTTTAACGGTCCCTCCTATATCCTGGGGACCCACCTGATTTTCCACTTCCTTCGTCATCTGAGGCGCCTCCTCTTTGTCCTTTCGACTACTTTCCCGTCTCTTTAACTCCTTCATCACCCTTTCTCGCCACTTCTCAGCAATCCACGCCCTACGATGTGCTTGTTGCTCCCTTAGCCTATTAGAGGTCTCGACATCCATACCCCTACTCTCCCTTTTCACTGTTCTTGTAGCATCTCTCCCTCAGTCCCTTTCCCCAACATAGGAGTTTTACGCTTCCATCTCAGATTTTTGGAACTCCATTAGTCCTTCATATACCATCAAGGCTTTAATCCACAATGGAATCTCCTTCAACAACTTCCCTCGTAACCCGGATCTGAATATATCCTTTTCCCTCGAAAAGCACTGGCAGCACTCCGCTGCAAACTCCACTATGTATTCGTCCAAGGTAGATTCCACCCAAAAATCTATAGCTTGGGTCAACTCGGTATTTAACCAATGAAGGGCCACCGATCTCTGTGCACCCACTTGCGACCAATTTTCCGTGACTTTCTTTTGGTTACTTTGATCTAGAGCCTTCACAACTAGTTGTAGAGTTCTTTTGGGAACTTTCCCCAAAATATCTCGTAAACGTCGCTTGCGGATTCAGAAAATAGAACCATATCTTTGACTGTTTTCTCCCTCTGTCGTCTCAGCTCGGCTTGCTGAGTGATGAAATTATCTAGGTGGTTATCCCACCAGCTTCGTATTTCTCTTTCGAAGATTCGAGATACCATGATTTAGCTCCCAAATTAAATTTTGGGTCCCGACAACGAAACCATTTGTTGGCGAAGAAAAAGGTCTCTTAGGCAAGACCCATGTTCGGATTAGAGGCCAACAAGGATTTCCGCTGTATTCTAGCACCACGCCGACATTTTCACCCTGCTCCGAGGAGCAGAGAGTCTCACCCGAGGCGTGCCACGACCTTACTAAGATTGGGAGTAGATTGATATCAGTCTAGCAGATTATATATGTATGAACCAGGACTATCTCAGAGCTTAAGAAAATGCAACATTACATGGGTGATATCCCTTAAAAGCATATTCAGAAAGACAATCAATAAAATTTTAAAATAATACAATACTAATCAATCTGGACTACAAAATATATTGGGAACAACAAACTCTGATTATATTATAATTCACTTATCAGCAAAAGACTATTACAATGCTCCTCAACATGAGCTTTAACCGAAAATATTACAAAGAGGTCCTATCCAGTAGATCATAACACAGAGATACAGAGAGATAGAGAATGGAACAACATGAACAGAGCTCTCCTACAACTCCTGTTTCCTCATCCCTCCTATGCCAACCTTCTTTCTCCGCTGGCCGACTGCCTATTTGTTCTGCTGCCAAAGCAACTGACAGTTCTTCCTTTCTTCTTGCTTGGATGTCTTCTGTTTCTCTCTATTCATCGGGAGTTCTACTGCTTGTCTCTTGCCACGTTCTTCTACCATCTGTTCTTTCTCCTGCAACAGTCGTGCCACCTGTTCTTCACTCCTTCGCAACCTTGACAGCTCTCTACCTACCGTGGTTGCATCCCGCCACGTACTATCCGCAACTCAAAAATGTTTGATTTCAAAACAAGGGCCCCAACAACTGTTTCAACATTTTTTTGAATCTCCTTGCTGCCTTCCTTGAGCTTCTTAGCATGCCTAGTCAAAGGCTTCCTTGCTTGAAAGATAAAGGCTACATTCTCACCCTCAATTTCAAATTTTTTAGCTGACTTAACCCTTTTCCGTTTGTGTTCATCTACTCCAATGAAATCAACTTGCACAATGGGTGATTACTCTATATCAATTGCATGAAGGATGTCATCTAAATTTCCTTTTATCACAGGGTTGTCCTTTGTACCTGAAACAACTATTTTTCCCTTTGATGCCACTGCTTGGCTTCTTGTCACTCTCTGGATTTCCTGCTTGCTGGCCACTTGTTTTTGTTTAGCCTCTTTGACACCTTTTGACCTCTATTTTTCAGGTGATGGAGTTGCTGCAATAATAACTTTAATCTTCTTTGTCCTATCTTCAACCTGTTTCCTTGGTTTCAACTTTACAAACCTCTTTTCTTTTGCAATCACAAGTTTAATAGACTCTGCTACTGGTGTTGAAGGAGTTCCTTTAGGTTTAGGGTTTCTAGCTGGAGTTAAGTTCTCCTATTCAAATCCATTCATAAACAAAAAGGAAGACCAATCTCTGCTTATTTTCTGAAGCTCATTCAAAACCAATAGCTTTATCAAACCATGCTGAAAAAAATATGTTTCACAACCATCAGACTTAGCTTGTACTTTATCAGACATTTTGGCAAGGCTTCTATGCAAGTAGAAGGGTAAATCTAGTGATATCATACCTGTGAAATGCAGAAGTAGCTTGAAATGATAAGTATAAAATTTATGGTACTTGCCTTCACATGTAAAGTATCTTTGAATTTCAAATAGTAGCTTGGCATAGGTGTCTTTGATACAGCTTCTAGGTATTGCATTGTTTAGGTCCATATCTGCATACTTAGGTTTCATGAATTCCTTGCATGGTTCCATGTCAAACTTAAAACCTTTAAACCAAGTCTCTTGTCCCCTTGGTATTTCTGTTACAGAAGAAATGATCTCAGGTGTGACTGTCACATTTAACATGCTAATTTTGGTAGTTGTTCCACTAAAGTGCAAGGAAAAATCTTTAGACACCTCAGTGTGGAAACCCTGCAGCTTTCACAAAACCGGAGACAACCTACTTTTCTAAAAGCCTCCATCTCTATTTGATCCTCTATTATAGCCTTCACATTTTTAGGCTCATATCTTAAACAATGTCCCCCTCTGTGGACTTTCTTCTCCTCTTCCATACTTCTTAGAAAAACCTGTTAGCTTCTCTTGAATCTATAAAACAATCTCGCTTGATTATGTTGAAGATAGCCTTGGTATAGAACAACCACAGGCTTAAATTAACTGCTTCAGAGCTTAAACAGTTATGTGTAGGCAAAAGAAAACTAGAATGACCGAATTAGGCAAGATTTTTTTTGAATTTGAAATCTCACCTTATGACTGAATGATGCCTCTATCCTGATGATGATGGTTGTGAGATGGGTAAGTACATTGAATCTGACCTCTAGCTGACTCACCATACCCTTATCCTATCATTTCTTAACAAATTTCTGACAGATTTTGGCTTAATTGACATGATGGTTAAGAAACCGCGCTTTCGTAGTGCCCACAGTGTATTTTTCGCAGTTTGCGCTACGAAAGTATTAGCGCTTTCGTAATGAAAAACCTCTATTTTGAACTAGCGACACTACGAAATGGAGGATTCTTGGCTAATTGCAGGAATTTAACTCAAAACCTAATGGAATGACTTCTAAATGGAAAATGTGAGCATTTGATCATGGAGTGGACCTCTAAAGACCTTATTTGAATTCAAATGATGACCTTTAAACTTATAAAAACTATGACCTACCCTTAAGAAAATCCTAAAATGACCTTCAAACCTTTTTGAGACCATGATAAAAAACAGAGTTGACATATTGATGTTTTGATTTTTTTTATTTTTTGGGTGATAACAATAATAGTCATAAAATTGAACAAAATGAACTAGAAAAATTGAATTTCCCAGAAGTAAGGAGCCAATATTATATACTCACCCCATTAGTGGCTAGCACAATGAACTTGTCTGTTTCCATGAGATGACAAAATGAGATACCAGGCACAACAATGAGACCAAAAATCTCCAAATTCTCTTGACATTGCTAAACCAAGAGATTCATCATGAAGTAACCACACCCATGCCACATCAGGCTCATATTGCAATTCAAAAACCCATCCTTTGAATTGCTTCAACCTCTCAACTTCCTCTAAACAAACAAAAAAAATAACAAAAACAAATAAGATATTTAAATTATTATTTTTATAATTTTATTTAAACCTTTTGCTCAACAACATATACATGGAACTTTAGGTAAATCTTAGTCCAACTGTAGATATTTTTGTAGATATTATATTGAAACATTTTACTCCACCCAATAGATCTTACAGGTCTTCGGAGACAATAAATTAAAAATGTTTTATTATATTGTTTACTAATTAGGTCAGTTTGATTTAATAGGCCATCAAGGGAAATGTTTGGTCATTCAAGTGATGGTATTCTCCTAAGATTCTCATTTAACAATCATAGTATTCAACATTTATCCTTTCAATTATTGAAACAAGATTTCCTAATTGAACCCATTTAGGTCTAACAAATCATCTCAATTTATGAAAAGTAATTAATTTTGAATACCCTTTAAATAAGAATTTGAAGTCATCATACCATAGGAAAGCCATACTGTGAATACCGTGACTTTACCAAGTCATGATGAGAATGTGGATACTTACTAAACATGAAGTTAAATTTTAAACCTAAACTTTTCTAATTCAAGGTAAGAAAAAATATCTCATAACAAATTAAGATAAAGATGTTTGTATTACCAACAAATCAACAGATTTGTGAGACCCTCCCAACATGGCTTGGTGAGAAAATATGGTAATACGATGAGGTGTGTATATATTGTAAGGAATCAACTGAATTCTTGGAAGCAACTATAAATATCTTTCCACTAGGCCATTTGATATGTAGCATACAATAGAGTTTGTGGCCCAATTTAAAACAATTTAAGAAACAAATCTATAGCTTTATTCAAATGGCTTCTTGTAAATCAAATGGTAATATTCACACACGTGGATGATATTATATAGGTTCTAGAGTCTATGTGAAGTGATGAAAACACATTTAATTTTGCATATTTAGGAAATGGAACGAGCTTTATAGGTAGAGGTGAAGTCTTTGTACGATGGATTACACTTGAAGGGAACCATACCATGAACACCATATCTCAGGCGTATGACATTTGAGGTTGTTTCTTTAACTTGACCCATGGATAGGGTAGATGCAATTTATTTGAAAATTTGTCTTTTAATTAGTATTGATTGTTCATAAGCATTCAATCTATATATAGTTTCCAATTCATTGTGAGAATGTGATTATCTGATGAACATGGAGTTGGGTTGAAGCCTTAAACTTCATTATTATTGATTGAAATTGTCTTGATACTTAAAAAGATCAAAATAAAAAATTTTGATTATAGCTAGTTGGAATTGTTTTCCTACTTAGAATGATCATTTAGGGTACAGACAAATACCATTGGGGAACCATGTTAGAAACAATCTATCTATGTACAAAAATTCAAGTTGTGGGTGACAATTATTCTTAAAGCTGCAATATATTCAAACATGGGTATCCCTTTTTCAAATTATTATTTAACTATCCTGTCATGTTTCAATATCAATTCTTGTAAAATACATATATTGTCAATTTCCAACATAATGTATTATATGTTAAGAAGATTATTAAAATTAAAATTAGACCTATCTACTTATCCTACTCTAGGTTTGGCTTGACCAAGTGAATTAATTATCCTACTAACTTTGTGATTCTTGGTTGAACCCATATATTATCTCATGCTTTTTATGACCCTACAAATGAAGGCCACCGAGTTAGACAATATGTGTTGCATGTCTTCCATAGGATTTAAAATTTTAACAAACTATAGAAACTGGTCACATTTTTCCACTTGGATGACACTTCTACACGTCCATCTGTCCTCCTTCCCAATTGACTAAAAAATCTGAGCACACTCTAGTGTCCATACATGTGTGCACATAAAGTTGAATATGGCTTGAAAGATAGAAATCAACAAAATTGTATGAGTGATATCAAAGTGACTTTGCAATTTATCATAATTACTTAAGTATTAGATGGGTAAATTGAACAATGAAAACAATATTTCATTGATGCAAATAAATCTACTTTTATCCAACTCTAATATCTTTTATTTGGTACAAGTTCTCCCTTATTTCCTTGATAAATAGCTAGAAATACACACACACGCACACACATGGAAATACTTGTTGCAGTATGTGTAATCAACACAAAGGAAAGAAAACCTAATCACTACAACCCACCCGATTGTTGATGTTCCTTGCAAAATTCCTACAACTTCTTTACACAAAATCTAACAAATTTGATCATTACTACAAAATTACTATCTCAAAAGAACAATATTATAGGCTCAATAATATTGAGAATGAACTCTAGCTACCTTCCCTTGATTTCGTTCATTTGTACAAGTCCTTCAATCTGTATTTTGATTGAAACCAATAATAGACACACAATTCTTATAATATATGTTAAGTATAAATAAAAAATATCAATATAGAAACCATATGGAATTGCCATAGCTTCATTGATATCTCATGCATTTCCTTTAATGATATTACTGATGGCATATCTTTCATTGTTAAAATTTTTTGTGAAACTTTAATCTCCTTCACCTCTGGTAGCATCTGTGGAGAAGACTAGAGATCAAGATTAATAGGAACAGAGTCTTGGTATGGAGGATTCACTATTGAGGCATTTTAATTTCAATATATCTGTGGATGAATTGTCTCATGGCCCATGGTATAAGGAACTTACATACATTGGGAACCGTATTGTTGATCAAAATACATTGGCAGAGATGGATCAACCGACTAGGGAGGTCTATAAATCATCCATACATCACCCTAGCCTCGCCGCAAATCTTTATATCTTGAAACTATTCTACCAATTTTAAGGTTTTATGGGAATTTTTTGATGTTTGAATTGAGTTGCTACCATATTCATAACCTTTGGAACTTAGTCATAACCAGGTTTTTTCTATATTGGAGGTGTTGTAGGTAGCTGCATTGTGGTTGTAACTGACCTCCATGATAGAAATACTATAAACAACTGGAGCATTGACATGCACAATACTCATGTTTCGTTGCAAAGGAATATTGTACTCTAATTGTCCAATTGTATTCATTGTTTTCAACATTGAAGAAGCATTATGAGCATGGATGAAATATATGGGATATGATTGGTCACCTTGTTGAGTATCATGATGCACTTGATAATATGACATGGGATTACGTTTATTGATCCATATTGGATCACTATTTCGTTTTTCATCCATATCGATGTATTTAGAGTGGAAAAAGTTGAGGAATCAGCTCATAGGATTGTTTTTACCGGTGGGACCTAGTTTGGAAAAACAGGGTATGAAACCTTCTGGGGCATTTTGAGGCATAATAATGCCTTTTTTGGGGGTAAAAATTTGTTTCTTTATTATAATACCATTTCATGCTATTCTACACACATATATCTTTCCAACAACACAAGGATCACGTTAATCATAGTCCGTATGCAAAAGTTATGCCACTCAAAAGTTGACCTTTTTGTTTTCACAACTATAGTCTGGGAGGATGCTGCTAGACATGTGATTATGATGTAAAATAAGAAGATTTTATATTGTAAATCTAGTTAAGAGTTTATGTAATCAAAATTAACCACTAGTAGGCTATCAGATTGTGTTATAACCGAGCCACTAGGAGGAAGAGGCATTACATTCTTTCGAGAGAATTTGGATCCACAGCTGAGTAAATATAGCCAGGAGATATAGGGAGTAGAAAACACAGAGAATATATGTGCACTATAGCATCCCATATGACACATTCATTACTTCTTTGTACCTGCAACCATATTTCCAGATAGAGAAAGAGAGCGAAGCGACCTCACCTTCCAGTTGGGTTATCCCCAAAAGGGTTTCCCAGAGAGCATATATTGTGTCTTATGTGTATGTGTGTGATATTATTTTGTCGTTCTCTACTTTTCTGCATAATTTCCACTCACATGCATGCATTAATTACAAGTAAATCTACAAATAAAAAATTTTAATAAAACTGTAATAGTGTAAAATTTTAGTATTTTAATATATTATTATCAGATTTGTTGTGAAGAATTGTCTAGTGGAATATCTATGACGGTTTATGGATCATTTGGTATCAGAGCCATTTTCTTTAAGTATTTTGTGGAGATTGCAGGGATCTAGATCATTGGGGCCAAAAATCATAAAATCCTAATCATAGGCTACAAATCTATAACCAAATCTTGTGATCCTGTAGAGGTGAGGTTTATGCGGCTGGAACAACAAGTTGCAAATATCAACCATAATGTTAGACTCCTCATGGAGGCCTTGAATATAAAGCTAGGGATATTTAGATAATATGGGGGTTCAAATGCATAGGAAAAATCAGAATGAGGATCATAAGATCAAGGAGAAATGAATAACCAGTCGAAGAAAGAGTCCGAAAAAGATAAACCCAGTTCTTGTGTTGTGAACCAATCACAATCCCTATTTAAAATGGAATAAAAAGTTGATATCAAGCCGTACCATGGAGAGATTGACAGTCTGAAGTCGAACCACTGGTTGCAACAACTTGAAGTTTATTTTTGTGTCCCTCATATCGAGGAAGGGAAAAATATTTCATTTGTGCGACTGAAAATAGAGGGCCATGCAATGAGTTGGTGAGAGAGCCACATTGAAACCCTAAGGTTGGAGGGAGAAAATATGGTAACTAAGTGGGAATATTTAAAAACCCTTATTAAGTCACAATTTTATCCCATTGGTTACATGGAGGACCAACAAATTTGGTGGGATTACTTCAGAAAAAATTCGGGCCAAAGCATGCAAGAGTAGACCACATAATTCATAAAGATGGATATAATGTTGGGTATCTCTCCAGAGAACCCATATGCACTCCTCAAGTATTTTGGGGGTCTGCACCACCATCTGCGTGAGAAAGTGATGTTGTTCAAGCCCATATCGGTGGACGAGGCTTCTGTACATGCGCAATATCTAGAAAACGTAGGCCTAAAGAGAGCGCAATCAAGTGGATCAAGGCATAAGGAGAAGAATGATGCTTATAAGGAGGGGAAGCAGAAGAAAAACTTGGGGAAAAGATAAAAAGACGACGACCACAATGCACCAGTGTAAATATCCCAACAACCAGTGCAACCACTGCAACATTGATGGTCATACAAAGGAGAAGTGCTGAAAGTTGCAACTATAACTAAACCCAAAGACGAATAAAGATAATAGGAAGAATAATCGCAAGGCCACTAATTTGAGCAACCAAGTTGAGAGAAACTCAGACATGGATGAGAAAATCATCTATACATCAATGAAGAAGGAGGTGAATCTGAGTAGCCTTCAACATAATTAAGATAAATAAATGACCAAACTCTTCCATATAAAGATACTGGTCAAGAAGATAAATATTTATTCTCTGTTTGACTCAAGATCGCAGGAAAATCTCATTGCAGTAGACTTTGTCAAGAATTTGGGGCAGTAAGTTCATGATAATCCAAACCCATATCCATTAGGATGGGTAAATAAGGATGTAGATTTGAAGGAAACAAAACATTGTAAAATTATATTTTCTATCAGTGTTGATTTTATTGATGAAGTAAACCTAGATGTGGTTCCCCTTGATGTATGTGGATTCACGTTTGGGAGTCCATATATGTATATGCATGATGAAATATTCATGAGGAGGGATAGCTAATACCAACTTGTTAAGGATGGAAGATCGTTCATCATCAATGTGCACAAAGTCAAGTCAAAAATTTCATTGGTAAGTGCCAACCAAGCCAAGAAATTGATCAGTTCCAGCAAGAAGTATGTTTTATTGTTTTTAAGGGAAATTTAGTCTGCAAAGGAGTCAGTAAGAGGCAAGGCATCCCTAGAGTGGTGTACTAAGAAACATAAAGAACAATTGGAGGAGTCATTACATGCATAGAAGGACGTGTTTCGAAAGCCTAAATGGTTACCACCTAAGAGATAAAAGGAGCACACGATCTAACTATTTCTAGACTCCCCATTGCCAAATATTGGGTTGTATATGAAGTATGTTATAGAAGCAAGTGAGTTGAAGAAATAGTTGCAACAAGGACCAAAACATGGTATCATTCGATTGAGTACATCACCATGTGGATCACCCATCATCATTGTGCCAAAGAAGGATGGGACTTGGCAGACGTGTATAGATTACATGACATTGAACAAAATCACGGTCAAGAACAAATACCCCCTACCTAGTATAGGTGATTTTTTCGAACAATCGCAACAAGAAAAATACTTCATCAAGCTGGAATTGAAGTATGGGTATCACCAGGTTTGAGTCAAATAAGAATATACCTAGAAAACCATCTTCAAAACTAGGCAAGGTTTGTATGAGTGGTTAGTCATGCCATTTGTCCTATGTAATGCACTCGATACATTTATGTGATTAATGAATGATGTAATGCACCATTTTATATACTAATTTTTTATTGTATATTTGGATGATATAATGGTATATAATGCTACTTGGGAGGAGAATATTTCGCATTTAACACAGGTGCTGGAGACATTGAAGAAGCACCAGCTGCTATAAAATCTCAAGAAGTGCGAGTTTTGCAAAAGAGTCTTCGGTGTATTTGGGGTATGTGATTAGTGGAGGAAATTTGAAGATAGATCCTTCCAAGATGGAGGCCATCATGAAATGGTCGATGCCTAATAATGTTTATGAGGTTAGGAGTTTCATTGGGGAAAAACATTACTAGAGGAAATTTATAGCCTTGTTTTCAGCAGTAGAAACACCAATCCATGCCATAAAAAAAAGTGGAAAGAGTTTCCAGTAGGGAAAAGGTCAGCAAAGGGATTTCAAAGAGATAAAGAAGAAGACCAGTCAAGCACTAGTTCTGGAATTACCAAACTTGCAACAAAATTTTGAAGTGGAGACAAATGCGAGTGGGTATGCTATGGGAGCTGTCTTGATGCAGGGAGGAAGGCCTATATGTTATCATTATCAAGTTTTTCATGGGGTAGTTCTTAACTACCCTACCTATGAAAAGGAGCTCTATGCCATGGTGCATGTTTTGAAGAAGTGGAAGCATTATTTGATGGGAAAGGAGACAGTAATCCACATAGATCACCAGCTGTTACAATACTTGTAGGACCAAAGTAAGCTACAACAGGCTGAACAATACAAGTGGATGAGGTTTTTAGAGCAGTATTATTTGGTGATCAAGTATAAGAAGGTAAGCATAAACAAGTTGGAAGACATTATTTCAAGGCCACCCACATCAAAGATTAAAACTTTGGGGATGCTTATGCACATGGATCCATTCACCCATGATGCATATAGAGAGGCATATTCCAAGGATGAGGAATTCAATGAGGTGTATTAGAAGTTGCAGAGTTAGAGTCATGTGCATGATGGTGACAATAATGTTGACTACCATCTTAGGATGGGTTGCTGTACAAGATGGATAAGCTATGTGTTCCAAAAGGTGAGCGATTGCAATTGATTAGAGAGGCTTACACCTCCAAGGTTGCGAGGCACTTTGGTGTAGGGAAGACCTTGGTTAACTCACAAACATATGTGTATTGGCCCAAGATGCAAGAGAAAGTAGCTAGGTTCATAAGAGAATGCATGCTTTGTTGTACCAATAAGCCTAGCAACATGAAACATGGTCTATATCATCTGTTACCTGTACCTACTCGTCCTTGGGAAAACATTTCCGTGGAATTTCTGGGAGGTTTATTGACAACCAAGAAGGGACATGACTACCTGTTCATGGTAGTTTCCAAGTTCATAAATATGTGTGTTCTGATGCCCTGTAAAAATACAACCAGTGGGAAAGAAACAACAAAATTGTTCATTGGATAGGTCTGGGTGGACTTTGGGATACCAAGGAGAATCATTTCTGACAGGGATACAATATTTCTCAGTGAATTATGGACTACATTGTGGGAGAATATGGACATGAAGTTGAATAAATCTACAACATTCCATCCAAAAATATATGGGAAAACATAAGTAGTCAACAGGACTTTGGTGCAACTTCTCAGGGGATACAACCAGAAGCATCCAAAGAATTGGGATGAAAATAGGTATATATACAAAATTCTTACAGTAGATCAGTCCACACTTCCACAGGAAAGTCCCCATTTGTGACTTGTTTTGGATATTTTCCACCTTCACCTTTGTATGTTGCATATGGGTAACAAGGAGGAGTGAGGGAAGATCTTACATGAGATGCTTTCAGGACTATAAAATTTATAGAGAATACAAGGAAAATCCATCTACAGGTACAAGAAACACTGCATAAGTCGTAGGAGAAGTATATGGCTAGGCATGATCAACACTGAACAGAGAAATCATTCAAGGTGGGAGATCGAGTATCGTTACAGTTGAAAAAGGAGATGCTACACCAAACTGGTAAGAAAATAAAGGCTCTGAGGTATGGTCTCAGATACTAGAAAATATGGGTGATAATTCATATTGACTTAGTTTACCACCATATATGCACATTTACTCAATTGTGAATGTATAGAATTTGAAACTCTATGAGCCATCCATGCTAGATCAGGAAGAGGAACAAGTCCTACCTTCTATGGAGGGTTTGGAACCAAATTCTCAGGCATAGTTGATAGAATATACCATTTTGTAGAAGATGCCAAGAACTAAAAGATAGGGGAAACATGACCTTTGGAAGATTGGGTTGAAGGGACAACTTCTAGGCAAGGCTAAATGGTACACTAGAGAGAAGGTGGAGGAAAAATTTCCTCACCTCATTTAGTAGAATATTTTTGAGACCAAAATCCTCCCAAAATGGGGAGGTGTGATCCATATTGGATCATTATATTGTTTTTCATCCATCCTAATGCATTTTTAGTGAAAACGTGGAGGAATAAACTCACTGGACCATTTTTATTGGTGGGACCCAATTTGGAAAAATGGGGTTTGCAACCTTCTGAGAGTGTTTTTAGGAATCAAATGATGTTTTTTGGGTGTAAAAATTTTCCACTTTAATGAATTTCATGCTATTCTACACACATGGATCTTTCCAATGATGTAATAAGTGCGTTAATCAGAGTTCGTATGAAAACATTATGCCACTCAGAAGTTAAACTTCCTGTTTTCACACCTATAGTTTAAGAGGATGTCGCATCAGCCACCATTATTCATGGAAAAGGGGCTAGCCACGTGATTATGATGTAAAAGACTCTAGAAGAGTCTATATTAACCCTAGTTAAGAGTTGATGTAGTCAAACTTAACCACTGGTAGGCTATCGAGCTGTGTTATAACTCGACAACTAGGAGGAAGAGGCAATCCATTTTTTTGAGAGAATTTTGTTCCATAGCTGAGAAAATATAGTCAGGAGAGATAAGAGGTAGAACACTCAGAGAGGATCTGTACACTGTAGCATCCCACGGGCCATATACATTACTTCTTTTTACCTACAACCATATTTCCATACAGAGAAAGAGAGCGAAGTGAGCTCACCTTCCAGTTGGGTTTTCTCCCGAAAGGGTTTCCCAGAGAGCATATATAGTGTCTTATGTGTGTGTGTGAACTTATTTTGTAGTTCTCTACTTTTCTTCATAATTTCCATTCACATGCATGCACTAATTACAATTAAATCTACAAATCAAGAATTTTAATAAAACTGTAATAGTGTAAAATTTCAGTATTTTAATATAATATTATCAGATCTGTTGTGAGGAACTGTCCAGTAGAATATCCAGGGTATTTTGCGGATCATTGATGGACATAATGAGGTGAAGCATTCTGATGTTCATATTGCACTGACACATAGATACAATCTTGTTGAGTTTGTTCTATTATTTCATTTTTACCCTTTTGGAAATAATTGACATAAGAACTAGATTCTGTCTCTTATGTTAATTTATCTAAATTTGGATTAGGTCGGTCTCTCGATGTAGGGTTGGAATAATTAAGAATTATTTATATAATCTTACTTCATCCCAGTTTTAAGAACAAGAATAAAATTCAGTAAATATTTTAACAAATACACTATACAAATTAATAAAACGAGGAATACAATCGAAAATTGTTTAAAAGCAGTACGACCATCTAAATCGAAATGAAAATCATTCAAAAATTATAACATTAGAAAATATCTATTAAAAAATCACCCGAAAGCTACTATTTATATCAGTTAAAACTAAATCAAAACCCTAGCTAACCATTGATTCCCCATATGAATTAAATCTAAAAATGAAAAGGAATGAATATTATATACCGACCCAATTAGTGGCTAGCACAATGAACTTGTCCATTTCTATGACATGACGATATTAAATCCAAAAATGAAAAGAAATGCATATTATATACCCACCCAATTAGTTGCTAGCACAATGAACTTGTGCATTTATGTGAGATGACGATATGAGATGTTGGGCATCACAATGAGACCGAAATCCTTGAGACAAAAACCTCCGAATTCTCCTATTTCCATTGTCAGACCAACATAATCGTCATGGGGTAGCCAAACCAATATCATCTTTCAATACAAAAGTGTGTTCTTTGAATGGATTAATCCTCTCATCTTCCTCTGAAACCATGATATTACTAGAAATTTCCCCAAAAAGGTGCAAAGGTACACCGATAGGATTATTAAACTGGAAGAAGTTGTAGTTTGGTTTCATAATCATGCAAATGATATTAATATATTAAATTTTAAATTTATTTTTAAATTTTTTTATTTTTTAGTGTAGTCGCATCATGAATGTGATAAGAGAGGCTATCAATGAAAATGATGAACTAAGTAAGATGCTTTACATATTTTAATTTTGATGCTATATCATTTGAGTACAATTCAAATTTAAATAATAGTGGTGAAAAAATTCTCTACTAAACATGGCTTCATTTTCTTGCAAGAAGAGATTGAGCACTTCTTGACAATTCATCCTGACTCATCCATTTGTTGAGTAGTCAATAGAGTAAGAAAATTCTTGTTACTGGAATTAAGGTTCGGTCTGATAAATATGGGACACAATAGCTAAGTTGAAAAATTAAAACATGTAGAATGAGTTAGAAATATGGCATCTTGTTTCCTTGAGGAAAAAATGTACTTGAAGTTCAATTATATTTCAGTTATTGGCTTTGCTTATTCAGTTTCAGTGTACTGTAGCACAACTGAAAAAAAAAAAAAAAATTCATTTTGGACTATTCGAGCTCAAGTTTGAAATGTAAATCCATGCTTATTAGGCACCTATAAAACAATTTAAGGTTTGATCTGATAAATATATGATGCAATAGCTAAATTGAAAAATTAAAATATGAATTTTATAATATGTACTCATAAAAAATATGACCAACTAGTATGGCCTAGATGTAATATTCCAAAATGGAAAAGACAGGAATATAAAAACACAATAGCTAGACACTGCAACAATGTAAACATAAACTAAATACACCATACAAATATGCAGAATAACTGAGCCATTTTATTAATAGGAGGTGAGAATACAAGTACAAAAATGTTCAAAATAAGAAACACTCAAGCCAAACAAGCAGGCTAGAATGACCCTGTAGTCCTCTCAAAGCATGCATTGCATAACTGCTAGAGGCTATATAGCGTTGTCCCTCCTGCAAATGGTGTAAATATAACTACTCGCAGGAAATTAATGCATAGATCTAGCTATTCCAGAGCTCAGATGATGCCGAGATTTCATATCCGGGATCTATGTTGAAAACCCAAAATAACCTAGAAAGGATTTCCAGATCTAACAATCTTGGAAAATCACCCTTGTAGGGATTGCACTATAAACTGTTGGGTATGCAGATCTCCTGCATGAACTAAAGATAAATATGGCTACAATATGATACAATCAGCTCAATGCATAGATGGCTAGTCCCTCCTTCATATCTCCAAGCTAGAAGCTTGAGATCTATCTCCTCCTTCCTCCTCCACTAGATGCAGCTGCTAAATACACAACAACTGGAATAAACTGCGCTGTCTAGGAGGCTGAAGCTATATCCTCATGCTAGATGCTGCAATATAGCTCAAGAATGATGGAAATAATCTCAACAAGGTGAGGGGATGATCCCTCATAGGATTTCCAGCTGAAATACTGGAAACTTCCTTCCTCCTTCAGACCTACAGGACTGGATTGCGCAATTCCTGGGGGAACTACTGTTGGATGGAGGTATAAAATGATGGCCTGAATGCCGGATATCAATATTCTTCTCCTGAAAGACTAATCTTGAAGTACAAGGTGAAAGGATGAATCCTCCACCGATTTCCTAGCTGAAATGATAGAAACAACCTCCTCCTCTCAAACCCTCAAGAAGGAATGCGTAATTCCTGAGACTGAATGTGTTGTAGAGAGGGGCTGAATATGGCACCGATTCTTGATGATGTATGGTAGCTCAAAATAACCTTCCCAGAGTGGGCACTCGAAGTCCCCTGTGGGTAAGGGTGGGATTTATGCTCGGAAACACCCGTGTGCTAAACATCACTGCAAAATTAGCTAAACAATTGAAGCGTGCATAGAAATGTCACATGAAAAATCCAAATCTAAATCCTGCCTTATATTGCTGCCTTCATCTTCCTTTTATGCTTTGTGAGCCTTCCATAGCCTTGGCCCACCTCATAACTGCGCTGCACATGTGGCCACTAGCCTCCATGAAGACTGCACTATCTCTCCATGATCTCCATGATATCTACATCTAATTCCCACTCTATCCATCACGTGTGCATTAAATGCACCACTTCCTCCACTATTTCATCATTAGTGCTCTATGATCTTACTTTTATGGCACTATGATATTACTTTAACTCCTCCACTATCTCCATGATCTTATCATTGATGCTGCTTGATCCCCACTCTTCCTTCATTGAGAAGCCGCTCCACTACTCCATAATGTAGATCCACTATCTAATTATCCACATACACACACCAAAAGTGGATTTTATTCATCTATGTGGTTTATGGGTCCCTCCATCCTCTTATTTACTTAGTTAATTAGAAAAATTAAGAACTCTAATATTCCAATTAACTACTGGAAAATTGGGAATATTACAGTCCTCCTCGCTTAAATTTTCCTTGTCATTAAGAAACTACAAAATTGTATGCTAGAACAATCCATCTCCCTCCAAATGGCATCCTCATATGTTAGGCCTCCCCATATGCTCCAATTTGCTATGAATGCCCAACTCTATAGCTACCACTCTAGAATGTCTAGAATGGCCTTCAACTGAAACATTAGATGCCTCTCCTCATCAATGAATCTCCAAGTGGCAACCATATGTTGTCCAAGATCCTCCTCTATGCATGATATACATAAAGTGAAGTGGTCTCTTCCCAAAGTGGAAAGTCCCAACTCATAAACCATCTCTCCATCCCATGCTCCATGAAGTAGATTGCATCTCTCCATGCTTCCATCCTTGGCCCTGTTGGCCTTGTTGGCTCCAAGCATCATCCCAACACTATTAAAAATAAGAAGTAGAGACATAGGGATAGACATGTACAATGTCAAACCATACTCTCCCAATAGTAGCCACCGCAGAAAAGCCTCTTTCTTCCATGACAAATCATCATTAAACCAAGTGTGAGAGCCATACTCTCTCAGGAGAAGCCACCACAACCATGCCTCTTGCTGCCACATCACATCATCATCATACTAAGTGTAGTAGCCATAATCTCTCAAGAGAAGCCACCGCAACAATGCCTCTTGCTTCCATACCACATCATCATCATACCAATTATAATGATCATACTCTCCCAATAGAACCCAACACAGTAAGGCCTCCTGTTTCCATCCTCCATCATCATCATGCAAAGTATGGGAGAATGTCAATCCATACTCTCCCAAGAGTAACCAAAGAAACAAGGATTCTTATTTCCATATCACAGCATCATGATGTAATTCATAGAGCAACAACATACTGATTGGCATGTAGAATGTCACATCAGAACAAAACAAACAAGCTCCCTACTGCCACAACATGTGAGTGCCATACAATGTCCCAAATAACGATACATCCATGGATATAGGATATGTCATGTGCTGGCCAAACTCTCTAAAAAATTACCAGCACAACCATGCCTCCTGATGTTGCATGCCATCAATAATATACATGGCATGGATCATATAAATGTGAGATGTTGGGTAGTAACCATACTCACCCAAAAGCAACCAATGCGACCATGCTTCTTGCTGCCCTGTGTCATAGATCTGCAAGTGGATTGTCAACCCCTTGCCCATAATCCTCATCCATCCATCCCACTCTGGATGATGAATCATGCCATGCTCCAACTTGGTATCCACCCAAGGTATAATACCATCCAATTTGATAAGCGTTGCACTCCATGATATGTTGAAGTGCACCCTCCTTGAGGTCTCTCCATGATATCTTCTCATCAATGGCCCAATAGAGCCCAGGAGGATATATATATGATGTAGGTAGAAATTTACCTTTGGGATGTGAGATTCTCATCAAGAAAAATCCATCCTGATAATGGAAAATGCTATCCATCACAAGATGTCTACCATCTATCATCTGTCCCTCCAGTGCTTCATGAGTGAAGTTGTCTTCGAAATTATCCAAGAATAATGGTACATCTGCTGTCTCATGGCCATACAAAATGTTGGACTTATAGCTCGACATTGTACTAAGTAGGACTAGGCTCATCCCATCGTTGGAAACTCCACACTTCAACACAAAGTGTTGTGTGTAGCTCAAAAATGAAAATAAAGGATGACTATACATATCCTCCTTGATCAAGTCAAGGGTCCTCTATGCAGTGATAATTTTCTGCTCCAAATCAGCATGGTGCTCAAATCCTTGGTTATGTAATGGCTCTGATGGCATGATATCACAAATCTCAATATGAGGTATTGAAATAATATGAGATGGAAATGTTTGAAAACCTTGGATAAGCTTAATCTTGGGAACATATTGCACAACTACAAGAGTTCCTCCAACCGGTGAAATGGCCTCTCCAACTACTGGTAATGGTGATGGCTGCTCCTTTTCTAATGTACCAGCGCTGGTATTTGTCTCCTCTTCCTCATGCATCTCCTGAATCATGCATGGGACTCCCAATGTCAAGAGCTCAAGACCATCTTGCAAAGATGCAAGTGCTCCTCCTCCTGTTGCAAGTGCTTCTACAACTGGTGGTGGTAGTTGCTCCCTTTCTAGAGTGATAATGATTACATCTTCCTTTGGATCCTCATGTACTATCTCCTCCATGATGTGAAGTGTCTCTATGGGAAGTGTCTTCGGTTTTCTTCTACCAAACTTCTTCTTCAATATTTGAGTGAAATATGCATAAGCAGTCACTCTTGCATGCTTCAAATGACTGAACCACCAATCCTTTGCTTCACCCTCAAGGTGCAAAGTTGGAATATCAACAAACTCTCTTTCTGCTACTGGACATAGCTAAAAGAATGAATCTAACTCTTTCCTCCTAGCCCTGATTGTGCTTGTGGATGATCCATCAAATGTAGGCGAGAAGAATCTATGCCTCTTTCTTCTATTACTGTTGCATGATCTCCTTTCTTCTTTGAGTTATAAAAATTGTTGGAGAGTTAGATTCTCCTTGAGTGCTCTAGAGTGATATTTGTACTCAAGCCAAGAAAGTAGGATAGAATGACCCTGTAGTCCTCTCAAAGAATGCACTGCGTAACTGCTCGACTGCTGGAGGCTATACTGCACTGTCCCTCCTGCAAATGGTGTAAATATTGTTAGGATCCTATATTTCATAGGATCTCAAGGTGAATGAGTTTATTCTATCTGTCAAATTTACTTTATAAAATGATTTCCAATCTGCAAATAATTTTCAAAATAAATAAAAAAGGAAATAACAAAAAAAATAAATCAAAAGAGGGTATATGTTATAAAAAAAAAAGATGTGAACCCCATCAAAAAGAAGAAAAACAATAAATTCTGAAAGTGTTGCAAATCCAAATGCCACTACTCTTAGTTTAGCTTATTTATGAAAATAAATTGTGTGTAGCTTGTTTAAAATGCCACAAATAGTTCAATAAAGTTCAATCATATAGTTTAAGCATGATTGAATTAGGTTTAAATTTCTTGTCAATAGGTAGTGAAAAATAATTTGTTAAACTGTTTAATCTTGACAGATTGATTAGTTAGATAAAAAATAAACATTGGTTCAATAGTTTAATCTGAACCAAGGGAGATGTTGTAACATCATTTTTTTTGATAAGTTAGCACAAGTAGTTAAACTTTTCAAAATGTTAAGGTAGGATACGGATGCAAAAGAATCAAAAAGTTAAAAATGTTAGGAAGATTATTATTTTTGTAGGCATCCATGTAAATAAAATGTTAGGTGGTAGATGCTCTAAATAAAGAAGGAAATGTAAAATGTTAGGGAAGCAAGAAAGAAAAATAAAAGCTTCATTCTGTTTTAAAGGTTTTTGATTGGATGCTAGTCTAAATGCGCCTATGGAAAAGTTATTTTTATGGTTTAATTTATGATTATTAACTTATATCCTAAAGTTTTAAACCATATCATATATCCCCCGATACTTTCATTTCATTCATTTCCCTTTATTTACATTTCCTTCCCCATTCATATATTTCCATACATTTAATTATAATCCGCACATTCAAAATCACTTTTCCTATAGGCCAAATCCCAAAAAACCTTTGATTTCTGTCTCCTACAACCTTTCGAAGGACAATATACGATGAACTGGGACCCATTTTACCCACCACACTTCCCTTCAATTTCATTTTCCTTTGAAAAGCGTTAAACCTTACCTTTTTCTGCTATATGATTTTACTTTACCTTTCACTGCTATATCATTGTTTACTCTTGTTTCCTATTCCACGATTGCGATTAAAGTGGGCCATCCCTCCATGTTTCCTTTTCTTCCCTACCCTCCATCGCAGATCGCATATTATAAACCTTTCCCATTGCAACTAAACTTTAAAACTTGCGATTGCCGATTTGCGATATATCACATCCCATTTGTTTTAACTTACCTTTGAAGTGCCTGCAATCTATTTTCTTTAACTTGTGATGCAGCGGCTGGACCACGAAAGCGTCTTCGCCCCCCACTTCACAACCGTTTGCAATACATGAAACCTCATAAACTTTTCCTTACCGCATAAAACATTTTCCGATTTTAAAACTCCACTGATTGCAGTGGGCACCATTTATCCCTGACACATCATCCTCCAATCAACGCAAATCACACTTCATGGTTTCTATCGTTTACCTTATTTCCCAAATGCTAAATTCTGTGATGAGAAATGCGGGTGGGTCCCTCTCCTCATACTTTGCAAGTTTTAGATTTTAAACCCCTGCTTCTTATAACAAAAACCTAAAAGTTGTGATTTGCGCTGCGGTCTGGTACCACCAATCCCTCCACGTCACTTCCCACTTCACATCCCATATCCAATTACATTCTTCATAAAATTAAACTATAAAAACTGCGAAGTGCACATATGCGATGTAGCTTCAGAATTGAAATCTAAAATTTTTCAAGTATGGTATATTGGTTTTTCACGCCGTTTTGTTTACAAAAAAGGTTTTAACACGACAAAAGGATTTTGGGTGACAAAAAGACAGAAAGGTCGAGTCAGGCAGAAAAAGGTGTTCAACACTCTGTTCATACAACAGTTCATTTGCTAGCACAACATTTAGTCTGCCAACATATTAGTAAAAGGTGGTCCACGTCCTAACTGTCCCACTACATCAGCACCTACTCTGCACAATGCATTCCACCGAGACTATAATTTTTGTAATAAGTTAGAGTTTTTAGTTCAAGTTTAAGCCTAAAAATATCATGTCTGTTAGAGACTCTATTATTATAATTTTTTATATAAATACTTCAGTTTTGGAAATATCAAATGTCGATTGATTGAGATCAGAAATATTACTGTATTTTGGAGTAATGTAAGCTTTTCCAAAGCACTAGAGCATCAATAATTATCAGACCATTCACAGGATTCTTGTGGCTTAAATACTAGTGATGTTTTTCTTCTGATCTTATGTTTCATTTTCATCTTTCACTATAATCATCTGAATTCTAATATTAATGTAGAAAGCGTGATGAATAGGATTTAATTTTGAGTACCTTATTCTGGCTGCCTTTACAATCATAATGTTTTCAATTGAAATCCAAACTAAATAATTCTTAATTTCTCTTTAGTTTTGCTAAATTTCTTCATATTTCTGTCATAATCTATTTATAAATTCAAAAAGATCGAGTAAATATTCCTATATTTCCCTTTGTTTACTCTTTGAAAATTTGATGCAACCATCTAGTTATATTTTGACTCCATTGCCCAATAGACATTAATCCATTGAATACAATAAATTTTCCAAAACCCCAAACAAAACTCAAAACTCAAGTACGATCATAACTAGCCTAAAAATTTTCAAACAAAGTTAAATCTTATAGAGAGAGCCCTCTCTGAAGCTGTCATGGATAGATTACAGTTTCCAAAGTTGGTTTGATGTTGGCCTATGTGATTAGTTCTCACAACCTCTAGCAAATTACAGAACACTAGCATAGTGGTGACCATACCGGGGAGACAAATTGAAATCAATCATAATTTCTTTCAAATTCAATCTCTGGTTAAATAATCATTGTATTAATATTTCATAGAGATTTCTATCTTTTTTATTTTTTGTAAATATAGTGTGCAATTTCAAAGTTCAAAATATTGGTGTGAGTTACCTTTATAGTGTGTGTTTTGATTTTCAAAACTGGATTCCAAGAGACCTTATACAAGATCCCATCCTCATCCCAAACCTCTTGAAATAGTAGATAATCCTCAAAGGATTGGAAAAAGAGTTAAGGATACTTCACAAAAATTAGTCAAAGATATCAGTTCATCTGAAAGTCAGGGAAGTAATAATCCTCTCCCTAGAGCACAATCCCTTCTAACTAAGCTTGAAACCTTACAAAATATCAACTTTGATTTAAAGTTTGAGAAAAGCCTGTTTAGAAGAAAATCCATAAATTGGGCAGATACATTAGTCATTGACTAATCGATTTTGCATCTAGATTCACCTAAAAGCCTGCCTTATTTAACAAAATATGATCAAGAAATTGTCCAGGATTTTAAGATCCTTAAAGATTTTGTATTATACTTCACTTCAGTAGTTACAGATTCCTATCTCCAATAATCAGTAGAATTTTTCTGCATTAAATATTGCTGCTTCATCCATTACATCCCAAACAGTTCAACAAAGAGCTGTGAGTCTAGCCTTTTCTAAAAATTATACTAATCCTCTCATAAACACTCAAAGGCCTTCATCTCCATCACCTCATCCACATATAATTCATCCTTTTCCACCTCCTCCACCACCTATTAATCCACCACCTGTTAATCCACAACTTGTTATTGTCAACCCTCCACCTCCAATAATGGTTGCACGTTATGCTCCCTTGGTTCTTCCTCAAAATCCAGGGCTATGCCCCAAGTTTATCAATCCAAAATACCCCAATTCGATAACACCCAACCCATTACAACTCAACAACATGTAGACATAATGAATGATTTATTTTATCACTATGAGATTGATGCTGATGATGTTATGATGAGGTTATTCGTTTAAACCCTTGGAGGTGAGGTTAAGAAATGGTTTAGAGCTTTACCAACTCCTTCCATCAATGATCTAGCAGTACTACAACGTTAGTTTCTAGATAGATGGAAAGTTAAAAATAACCTCCTCCAAACTTTCTCAGAATATGAAAATATCAAAATCGATAATGGAGAAAGTGTGCAGGATTATTGTGCTAGATTCAAATCTATTTATAATGCTATTCGTGCTCGCATAAAACCACCTGAAGGACTAGTGTTGATTAATTTTCCAGATGGTTTTGAAATAGACATAGCTTATCAGTTAAGGGAGAGGAATCCTGACACCTTAGAGGAAATGCAGACCATAACAGTTAGTGTAGAGGCCAATTTGCTGGCCAAAAGAGCTAGAATGAGAGCTGAGAAGAGAGTAACCATAACATAAGAAGCATCAACCTCTAACACTGATGCCAAGATAGGTTCTTTAGTGAGGGAAATGGAAAGAATGTTGATTGACAGAAACATCCCTAGGGAAAATAAAAACCCTCCCCAAAATCGCAATCAAAACAATAGGAGAAATAAAACACGTATTAAACAAAGGGGACCTGACCAACAAATTAGACCCCCTTTTCAGGACAATTATGTTGATGAAGAGATCCCTCAAGAGGAAGAAGACAACCAAATAAATTTTTTTGGTTTACAAAATAATGATACTATTTTTCTCACAAAAGAAGACCAACAACTATTTTCATTAGCCCAAACAGAGCTTGATTTAGAAGAATCTGAAGAATAAAAGCAGGGATTTGAGAATGCCATTATGGAGGTTCACAAACAATATAATCTTAGAAGTATAAAAAAAATTCTGACAACACTGCTAAGAAGAACACTAATCAACCTGCCAAAATTACCTCTGATTCAGACCCTAAGAAAACAGTAGAAATTTTTTCTAAGAAATCTAGTGAAACTCATAGAAAGAAACCTTCATAGGTTTCTACTAAAAACATAGTTGATTTTGTCTCATTAAGGACCTATGTGTAACATTGTCTCAAATCCCAGCCAAAAGCCTAGTTATGGACATTGTTGTAGCATACATTCCTCCTAAATAAGGCATTCTTTATCATGTTCTTGGGGAGAAAAGTTACAAGGAACCCTTCAACTAGATATGACCTATGCTAAAATACCAGTTTTTGGTCAGTAGAGAAGGTTATATAGGGAAAATATCATGAAATATATGGTAAGCAGTCAAGAAAAACCTCTAATTACCCTCTATATTCCATTCACACTGATTTGGATTCATTCATATTATTTAATGATGTTGAAATTGAAGCACAATTTGGAAATATCATTGATGAAAACCCAGTTCAACTCGACCAATTAGATCCTCCTCCAGAACTCTTCTGAAATATGAGATTTGATGGAGCTTGTAGTAAAGAAGGCTTTGGAGCAGGAATCTGGTTATCCAATCCATCTATTAATCATTATTAAGGGCATTCCTATAAAATTAATTTTCAGTGTACCAAAAATATTGCTGAATATGAGGCTCTGATGTTAGGTCTACAATTACTTAAGAAATTAGGTGCCAAAAGAATTGTTGCGTAGGGATATTCAGAATTAATCATCAAACAAGTAAAAGGATAATATGCTGCTAAACACCCTAGATTAAGAGCCTACATAAACGCAGTACACCATTTCTTAGATATTTTTGTGGAATATGACCTAGTAGTAATTCCAATAACTCCAAAATGTCATAGTTGATAGTCTTGCTGTCTCTACAAGCACTTGCAAAATACCTCACCCAAAAAAACCATATATAATTGAAATAAAACATCGCCCTACAGTACCAGATAACATGCGATACTGGTAGGTTTTCGGAAATGACAAACAGATTGAAAATTTCTTACTGTCAAAAGATGAGTTTGAGGAAACACAGATAGATTTGGATAATCAGGAACAAGATCAAGAAAAACTAGAACATCATGTAGAAAATAAAATAGATGTATATAATCCTTTGGTAAACTAGTGTGATAGATTAGATGTCAATAATAATTTAGATGAAAGTGTGCCTAAATTAGAAATTCATGAAATAGATCTTGAAAAAGAAGATTTTGAAATGCTTCAACTAAAAGATAACATTTTTCCCCGGGAATTAGCTCCATTAGAATACCTTTTTGACTTCAATGATGTAATAAAGAAGCCTAAAATTGAGCCCATAGGAGTAGAATTTGAGGAATGCAACATAGGTACTGAACAAAACCCAGAAATGATCAAACTGTCAAAAACATTACCTCTTATTACTAAACAGAGATATATAGTCCTATTCAAAGAATACATTGATGTATTCGTTTAGAGTTGAGGACCTAAAAATTTCTGATTCCAGCATCATTCAACACAAAATTCCAATTAAAGAAAAACAAAAGCCTTTCAAACAGAAAATTCGGAGGATAAATCCAATTTTAGTACCTTTAGTTGAGAAAGAAGTTAAACAAATGTATGATGCTAAAATAATTGTTCCCCTCAGTGTTAGGTCCCTATATTACTAGTTTAGCCCCTTATTGTTATTAGTGTAGCCCCCTTATTTTTATTATTGTAGCCCCCTCTAACCCCAATATTGTTATTATTGTGCCCTTACATTGTTATTGTTAGGTCAGCTAGGATTACATTGTGGCCCCATGGACTCCTATATATAGAAAGGAGGTTTTGTCATTTGTATCATCCAAGAAATTTTCATTCATTTAATGTATTGGAGGTTTCCCCCTTGAAGTGGCTTATTTCTAAGGCGTTGATATAGCTTTTATTCTATTTTTGGAGCTGCTTTCACAACATTTGGTATCAGAGCTTTGGATTCTAAGGTTTCGCTGCTCCAAACAGGTCATTGTGGAATTTTCGCTATAATTTTTTTTCTACGAAGGTTTAGAAGCTGAAATTTTTAGACTATGAAGAAAAAATCCTAAGGAACATCATTGAAAATTTTCATAGCTTAGTTCGCAATATTTTCGGAGATATGATCTGTGGAAGTT
Source organism: Pinus albicaulis (assembly GCA_034641835.2). Taxonomy (NCBI): domain Eukaryota; kingdom Viridiplantae; phylum Streptophyta; class Pinopsida; order Pinales; family Pinaceae; genus Pinus; species Pinus albicaulis. Next base: position 148,205,015 of record CM076569.1, read on the forward strand.
AGGTATTTTTGCAGGCTCCTCAATTTAACCTAAACAGGTCATCGTGGCATTTTCGCTATAACGTTTTTTCTATGAACCCTCATAATATGATATTTTTAGAGCACGAAGTCGAGATCATGAGGAACATCGTCGCAAAATTTTAGATCTTGGTTTGTAATATTCTCGGAGATATGGCCTATGGAAGTTAGGACTTTTTTAGGCTCCCAAATTTCATCTCAAAGAGGTGATCATGGGAAAATATTCATAACTCTCTCTCTGAACGTCGGAGTGGAATTATGTAAAAATTGGACATAAGCACATGGAATGCAGTTTCGTATATATCAATTTCAGAGCCGATGGAGGAAGCAGTGACACGTGGCAAGTCATACAAGTTCACTCTACTAAACTAGTCCATAATTAGGTCATCATAGGAGATTGGGCACAAATTTGTATTCAAGAATCCAAATCAGGTCAGACTTGTGGCATTCGAAAGAGGATTCAGAGGGCTACCTTAGTACCAAATTTCAGATATTGAAGATCCAAAATCATAGAGATAATTCAGTTTCAATATCGCGCTCCTCAAAAGAAAGAAAAAGGTGTGTATTTTTTTTCGAATTACATAAGTCTCGTTTGAAAAAAATTAGTTGGAATTTATTCCATGGGCATATTGAAGAATAGATATCAGTATTGGGTTCTAAAATAGCCCCTAAAAAGAATTCAACACCCATTAAGCCTTAAGAAGGCTCTACTATGACTCATGAAGACAAAGAAACACAACATGAGATATCAAAATTACAAGAGCAAGTGCACCAAATTTCGCTATCGCAAAGAGCAACAAAAAATGAAATGGAAGTTTTGAAGAAAGGCGTGGAAACTAAGATGGATGGTTTGAAGAAAGGTGTGGAAGCTAAGATGAATGGTTTGGAAGCTAATATGGAAGGCATGGAAGTGGGCATGGAGGCTAAGATGGATGGCATGGAAGCTAAGATCGATGAAAACATGGAAAACATAAAAGTAGACATCGAAGGTTTGGAAAAATTGATACAAGAAATGTTTCCTAATGACGAAAAGATAGTAGAGGAAACTCATGATGAGAAAAAAATAAATGTTAATCATGATTTCATAAACTCTAATGTTGGAGGGAAGAACCACCATATTCCAAATATGGATATAAGGAAGTTTGATGGCAAAGATCCCGTAACATGGATACTGCAGATGGAGCAATATTTTGATCTCAATAATGTGCAAAACACACAAAAGGTACGCATTGCAACTTTACATTTAGACAAAAATACATTTGTATGGTATCGATGGCTTTGCTCCTGTAAAAAAATTGTCACTTGGTCAATTTTTACGAAGGAAATGATAGCACATTATGAGGATACAAATAGCAACACCTTCTTTAGCCAATTGATAAATCTCAAATAAAAGGGTTTAGTGGGGGACCACATTGAGGACTTCCAAAAATTGAATATAAGGGTAACTGATATTCCAGAGGAACACATGATTGATCTCTTCATAGGTAGTTTAAAGGATAACATCCAACATGAAGTTTGCGTTTTGGAACCTAATTCATTGGAGAAGGCATTCAGGTTGGCAAGAAAAATTGAATGTAAAACTATGGCGACAAGGAAGCCTACCACTCAATTCTATAAAGAGGGAAGTGTTGCTACTCCTAGATTTCCACAACCTACAAGGTTGACACCACAACGATTGGAGGAAACTAGAGAAAAAGGGCTTTGCTACAGTTGTGATAGAAAATACACTAAAGGTCATAAGTGTGCTGAGAAGAAATTATTTTACATAGATTAATGAAGAGGAAGAAGAAAATGAACAAGAAGAGGATATACACTAGGAACCAACCCTAGAAGAGGAAGAAATGTGTCCGACTATATCGTGTAATGCATTGGCAGGAATTACCACTCCTCAAAATCTCAAGCTAGAAGGACATATCAAGAAGAAAAAGGAATAGTGTTGATTCATTCAGGTAGTACCCATAATTTTATTCATTATAAGGTAGCTAAGGAATTGAATTGTTTCCTATACCTAGCACCAGAATGTCAAGTGATGGTTGCAAATGGAGGAACTATAAATTACTCTGGAAAATTCCATAATATCAAGCTAACCATGGGGGAATATGTATTGAATATTCCAATGCTTTCCATTCCTATGGGAGGTGCTAATGTTGTACTAGGAGTACAATGGTTACAATATTAGGGGATGGTAGCTTTTAATTTTCAAGAAATTTTCTTGAATTTTTTTTCAGAAGGAAAGGAAGTCGAATTACGGGGTATCACAGGGAAGCTGGGAAAGATAATAAGCTCTAATTTCATGAAAAATCTTTTGAAGAAAGAACAACGAGGCGTAATTGCACAATTATGCTCATTAGAAGTTCCAACATCAAAATCATCTATTTCTTCAGATCTCCAAAAAGTCTTGGACAATCATTCCAAGGTGTTTGAAACTCCCAAAGGACTCCCACCTATTCGTGATCATGATCATGCTATTCATTTGATTCCAGAAATTTTTCCTCCAAACATCAGGCCTTATAGATATCCTTATGTCCAAAAGATCGAAATTGAATGTATGATTGCAGAAATGTTAGAGGCTGGTATAATTCAACCTAGTCAAAGTTCCTTCTCCGCTCTAGTAGTATTGGTGCACAAGAAGGATGGATCATGGCGCATGTGTCTGGATTATAGGGAGCTTAATAAGCTCACCATTAAAGATAAATTTCCTATTCCTGTGATTGATGAATTATTGGATGAGTTACATGGAGCAATTTATTTTACCAAGTTGGATCTTCGTTCAGGATATCATCAAATTAGAATGAAGACTAAAGATATTCTGAAATCAACATTTCGAACTCATGAGGGTCATTAGGAATTTTTGGTCATGCCTTTTGGCCTTACCAATGCACCTTCTACATTTCAAGGGTTGATGAATTCCATTTTCAAACCCTTCCTTAGAAAATTTGTGCTAGTATTTTTTGATGATATACTAATCTACAGCAGGTCTTGGAAGGATCATGTTGAACATGTTGACAGGGTGCTCAAACTATTGTAGGAAAAACAATTATATGCAAAAACATCTAAATGTTTCTTTGGAGTACAAGAGGTGGAATATCTGGGTCATATTGTATCTCACGAGGGTGTTAAAGTAGACCCTAACAAAATTAAAGCCATTAAGGAATGGAAAGTTCCCACAACCATAAAGCATTTGCGAGGATTTCTCGGGTTAACAGGGTATTATCGCAAGTTTGTTAAGAATTATGGGAGAATAGCAGCACCTCTAACAACATTATTGAAGAACGATGCATTTTCATGGACTCCTGAAGCAACTAAGGCCTTTGAACATCTTAAAGAGGCAATGTGCCTAGCACCGGTCTTAGCTACGCCAGACTTCACAAAAACCTTTATTGTGGAATGTGATGCCTCGGGAAATGGAATTAGTGTTGTTTTAATGCAGGAAGGAAGACCCATTGCTTTTGAAATTCGTCCAATCAAAGGAAAGTATTTACAGAAACCTATTTATGAGAAGGAAATGTTAGCAATACTGCATGCACTAAAGAAATGGCGAACTTACCTAATGGGAAGACACTTCAAGGTAAAGACTGATCATGATAGTCTTAAACACTTTTTGGAACAAAGACTATCTTCAGAAGAGCAGCAAAAATGGGTCACAAAGATGTTGGGTTATGACTTTGAAATAATCTACAAGAAAGGGAAGCCAAATGTTGTTGCATATGCACTCTGTTAGTGTCAGTATAGTCATACTGCCATCAGGGATCAAAACTGCTCTTTTGCATATGCATATTAGGTGTCTCATACCGAATAAATTTCACCATTCCGTTAGGTCATGGATTCATTGATGGTAGTAATTTTTATCAGTTGTCCCTCATGAGGTACTTGCTGATTTTCCTTTCTATGGTCTTTAGTCATTAGTCACTTTTATTCTCAAAATCATATCAGTAGGTCATAGGATGGGTCTCATTAGTTTCTAGGGTCTCACCATGGTCAAATTAATGAGTCAAATGCCAATAATATCAGCAAGGTCATGAGGAAGTCAATAAATACAAAGTCACAGCACCAGGAAGATCAGAGATATCATTTATTTAGTTTGATACTTTGCCTTTCAGTCACAATTCAAAAGCTGTCATCTCTGACAAGATCATCACTCTGCCTTTCAGAGAATTTTTTCATAACATGTTCAATGTCAAATCATTTTCCAAGTAGATCATCAGAAAGAGCTCGGAACGAGTTTTCCAATGGTATACTACACTCTCAAAACTGACTTTTGAATTGAAATTTATGCTTAAGTGAATTAAAAGCCCTTATACCCTCATATACCCCCTATTTCCCATTTTTCCCTTTAAACTTTATATTATTAAAGTTTTATATTTCTTTAATAAAAACCCCTTTTCCCCCTTTCCGATTACAAAATCGCATTATAAATTATTTAAAAAAAATATGCGATTTAATTGCTAACCACTTCCCCTCCATTTCCCGTAGAACTTTATAATAAAAACCTTTATATTATAAAGTCCCACCGTTATAAACCACTTCCCCTTTTCCATGACCCCTTAAACTTTATAATAAAGTTGAAGTTATATATTATAAACCCCGCCGCTCTTTAATCGCATCGCATGTTTTGTTTTCAAGTTCCGATCGGCCAATCGTAACAAACTCCAATCGATCAATCGCAACATTCTCTGATGCGATTGATCGCACCATCCTCCGATGCGATCAATCGCAAATCGCAAAGTGTATGTTCCGACCTGCAAATCGCACCATCCTCCGATCCGCTGATCGCACCATCCTCCGATGCGATAAATCACAAGTCCCTCCTTCCGATCTCCCGATCGCATCTTTCCTTCCGATCACCCGATCACACCCCTCCCTCCTATTACTCGATCCGCTCCTCCAATCGTGAATACCCTCGATTGATCTCCCCACCGTCGATTTTCCCCGCCGATCGGACGGCCCATAGCTAATCGGGCCATCGCAATCGGCATTCCCCATATGTGTTTCACTCCGCTCCCCCTCCGATTTCTGATTACGATTAATCCTCAGGCCCACCATACAGTCCTTCCACCCGTTCATACATAAAAGGCCTTGCCATTTGTTAAATCGAACTTTGGTTATATTGATCGCATATTAAGGGGCCTCCCCCAATCACATCAGAGGTTTTATATATATCACTCCGCCCATCTCCCGATTCTTATCCCTGATTGCGATTATAATCCCCGGTCCCACCATTTAAATCCTCCGCCCATTTGTATTACCAAAGGCCCTTTCCCCTTTGTAAGTGTTAGGTCCCTATATTACTAGTATATTCCCTTATTGTTGTTAGTGTAACCCCCTTATTGTTATTATTGTACCCTTGTAACCCCCATTTTATTATTATTGTGCCCTTAAATTATTATTGTTAGGTCGGCTAGGATTACATTGTGGCCCACTAGGATTACATTATGGCCCCATGGACTCCTATATAGAGAAAGGAGGTTTTGTAAATTGGATCATCCAAGAATTGTTCATTTATGTAATGTATTGGAGGTTGCCCCCTCGAAGTGGCTTATTTATAAGGCATTGATATCTCTTTTCTTCTCTTTTTGGAGCTGGTTTCCCAACATTTGGTATTAGAGCTTTGGATTCTAGTTTTCGCTACTCCAAACAGGTCATCGTGGAATTTTCGCTATAACTTTTTTTATACGAAGTTTCAGAAACTGAAATTTTTAGGGTGCGAATCTGAAATGTTAAGGAAGATTGTCTAAATTTCAGAGCTTGGTTCGCAATATTTTCGGAGATATGATCTGTGGATGTTAGGTCTTTTTTCAGGCTCCTAAACGGGTCATCGTGGAATTTGCACTATAATTTTTTTTCTACGAAGGTTTAGAATCTGAAATTCATATGGTGCGAAGCTGAAATCCTGAGGAAATTCATCAAAAAATTTTAGAGCTTGGTTCACAATATTGTTGGAGATATGATCTGTGGAAGGTAGTGCTTTTTCAGGCTCCTGAATTTCATCTCAAAGAGGTGATCCTGGGAAAAGTTCAATAACTCTCTCTCTAGGCATCGGATTGGAGTGCCGTAAAACGTGGTCACAATCACACGGACTATAGTTTCTTGGCTATCAATTTCAGAGACAAAGGATGAAACAGTGACACGTGGCAAGTCGTACAAGTTCGCTCTACTGAACCAGTCCATAATTAGGTCATTGTCGGAGATTGGATACAACTTTGTCTTGGAGAATCAAAATCAGGTCAGACCTATGGCATTCGAAAGATAATTTAGAGGGATACATCAGTACCAAAATTTCGATATTGAAGTTCTGCAATCACAGAGATAATCCAATTTCAATATCGAGCTCCTCAAAAGCAAGAAAAAGGTGTGTATTTTTTTTCCGAATTGCATAAGTCTTGTTTGAAGAATCAATTTGAATTGATTCCAAGGGCATATTGTAGAATATATATTAGTATTGGGTTCTAAAATATGCCCCGTAAAAATAACTCAACACCCATTAAGCCTTCAGAAGGGTCTACTATGACTCATGAAGATGAAGAATTGCAACATGATCTATCGAAATTACAAGAGCAAGTGCAACAAATTTCAGTCTCGCAAAGAGCAACAAAAAATGAAATGGAAGTTTTGAAGAAAGGCATGGAAGAGAAGATGGATGGTTTGAAGAAAGGCGTGGAAGCTAAGATGGATGGCATGGAGGCTGGCATGGAAGCTAAGATGGATGACATGAAAGACAACATGGAAAACAACATGAAAAACATGAAGAATGATCTAAAAGTAGACATCGAAGGTTTGACCAAGTTGATACAAGAAATGTTTCCTAATGGTGAAAAGATAGTAGAAGAACCTCATGATGAGAACAAAATAAATGTTAATCGTGATTTCATAAGCTCTAATGTTGGCGGGAAGAACCACCATATTCCAAAAATGGATATGAGGAAGTTTGATGGAAAGGATCCTGTAACATGGATACTACAAATGGATCAATATTTTGATCTCCATAACGTGCAAAACACACAAAAGGTACGCATTGCAACTTTACATTTAGAACAAAATACATTTGTATGGTATCGATGGCTTTGCTCCCGTAAAAAAATTGTCACTTGGTCAATTTTTATGGAAGAAATGATAGCACATTATGAGGATACAAAGAGCAACACCTTCTTTAGCCAATTAATAAATCTCAAACAAAAGGGTTTAGTGGGGCAACACATTGAGGACTTCTAAAAATTGAATATAAGGGTAACTGATATTCCAGAGGAACACAGGATTGATCTCTTCATAGGCACTTTAAAGGATAACATCCAACATGAAGTTCGCGTTCTGGAACCTGATTCATTGGAGAAGGCATTCAGGTTGGCAAGAAAATTTGAATGGAAAATTATAGCGACAAGGAAGCCTACCACTCAATTCTATAAAGAAGGAAGTGTTTCTACGTCTAGATTTCCATAACCTACAAGGTTGACACCACAAAAATTGGAAGAAAAAAGAGCAAAAGGGCTTTGCTACAGTTGTGATAGAAAATACACTAAAGGTCATAAGTGTGCTGAGAAGAAATTATTTTACATAGATTGTGAAGAGGAAGAAGAAAATGAACAAGAAGAGGATATACACCAGGAACCAACGCTAGAAGAGGAAGAAATGAATCCGACCATATCGTGTAATGCACTGGCAGGAATTACCACTCCTCAAACTCTCAAGATACAAGGACAAATCAAGAAGAAAAAGGTAATAGTGTTGATTGATTCAGGTAGCACCCATAATTTTATTCATTGTAAGGTAGCCGAGGAATTAAATTGTTTCCTATACCCAGCACCAGAATGTCAAGTGATGGTTGCAAATGGAGGAACTATAAATTGCTCTGGAAAATGCCATAACATCAAGCTAACCATGGGGGAATATGTGTTGACTAGTCCAATGCTTTCCATTCCTATGGGAGGTGCTGATGTTGTACTAGGAGTACGATGGTTACAATCTTTGGGGACGGTAGCTTTTAATTTTCAAGAACTTTTCTTGAAATTCTTTTCAGAAGGAAAGGAAGTCGAACTACGGGGTATTGAAGGGAAGCCAGGAAGGATAATAAGCTCTAATGGCATGACAAAGCTTCTAAAGAAAGAACAACGAGGCGTAATTGCACAATTATGGTCACTAGAAGTTCCGTCATCAAAATCATCTATTTCTGCAAATCTCCAACAAGTATTGAACAATCATTCCAAGGTGTTTGAAACTCCCAAAGGACTCCCACCTATTCGTGATCATGATCATGCTATTCATTTGATTCCAGGAAGTGTTCCTCCAAACATCAGGACTTATAGATATCCTTCCAAAAGAGCGAAATTGAACGTATGATTGCAGAAATGTTAGAGGCAGGTGTAATTCAACCTAGTCAAAGTTCTTTCTCTGCTCCTATAGTATTGGTACACAAGAAGGATGGATCATGGCGAATGTGTCCGGATTATAGGGAGCTCAATAAGCTCACCATTAAAGACAAATTTCCCATTCCTGTGATTGATGAATTATTGGATGGATTACATGGAGCAATTTATTTTACCAAGTTGGATCTTCGTTCAGGATATCATCAAATTAGAATGAAGACTGAAGATATTCCAAAAACAACATTTCGAACTCATGAGGTCATTATGAATTTTTGGTCACGCCTTTTGGCCTTACCAATGCACCTTCTACATTTCAAGGGTTGATGAATTCCATTTTCAAACCCTTCCTTAGAGAATTTGTGCTAGTATTTTTTGATGATATACTAATCTATAGCAGGTCTTGGAAGGATCATGTTGAACATGTTGACAGGGTGCTCAAACTATTGCAGGAGAAACAATTATATACAAAAATATCCAAATGTTTCTTTGGAGTACAAGAGGTGGAATATCTGGGTCATATTGTATCTCACGAGGGTGTTAAAGTAGACCCTAACAAAATTAAAGCCATTAAGGAATGGAAAGTCCCAACAACCATAAAGCAGTTGCGAGGATTTCTCGGGTTAACAGGGTATTATCGCAAGTTTGTTAAGAATTATGGGAGAATAGCAGCACCTCTAACAATATTATTGAAGAAAGATGCATTTTCATGGACTCCTGAAGCAACTAAGGCCTTTGAACATCTTAAAGAGGCAATGTGCCTAGCACCGGTCTTAGCTACGCCAGACTTCACAAAAACCTTTATTGTGGAATGTGATGCCTCTGGAAATGGAATTGGTGTTGTTTTAATGCAGGAAGGAAGACCCATTGCTTTTGAAAGTCGTCCAATCAAAGGAAAGTATTTACAGAAACCTATTTATGAGAAGGAAATGTTAGCAATATTGCATGCACTAAAGAAATGGCGAACTTACCTAATGGGAAGACACTTCAAGGTAAAAAGCGATCATGATAGTCTTAAACACTTTTTGGAACAAAGACTATCGTCAGAAGAGCAACAAAAATGGGTCACAAAGATGTTGGGTTATGACTTTGAAATAATCTACAAAAAAGGAAAGCTTAATGTTGTTGTGGATGCACTCTCAAGAAAGAATGAAGAGGTGGAAGCATTGCTTTGTGCCATTTCTATTATCCAACCAGATTGGATAACCGAAGCAAGAGATGAATGGAAGAAGGACACAGATGTATGGACACTCATTCAAAAGTTGCAGCAAGATCCTAGTACATCTGATACATTTAGTTGGAAAAATGATTCCTTATGGTACAAAGATCGTTTATATCTTTGTAAGAATTCCCAACTAAAACAAAAGATTCTTCTGGAATTGCACACTTCTCCTTTAGGAGGACACTCAGGATTTTTAAAAACTTACCACAGGGTGAAGAATTTTTTTTTTTGGGACGACCTTAAATCTAATATTCAAAAGTTTGTGGCGGAATGTTTGGTTTTCCAACAGAATAAAGTGGAAACAATTAAGACCCCGGGACTTCTACAACCTTTATCCATTCCAAGTCAACGTTGGGAGGAGATTTCAATGGATTTTATCACAGGTTTACCTAAGTCCGAAGGAACTTACCAAGTATGTAGTTGATAGACTTACCAAGTATGCGCACTTTTGTGCATTATCTCAGCCATTTAAAGCAAGTACAGTTGCTACTACATTTATGGACAGAATTCAAAAGCTACATGGAAGCCCAAGGGTTATTGTGAGTGACAGAGATCCCATTTTTACTGGAAATTTTTGGACGGGGTTATTTTCTTGTTTGGGTACTCAATTAGCTCATAGCTCATCTTATCATCCTCAATCTGATGGTCAAACTGAGATAGTAAATAAATGTTTGGAAGGATATCTTCATTTTTTGTATTTGATAAACAAACATAATGGGTCAAGTGGTTACCTCTTGCTGAAGGGTGGTATAACACTTCCTTCCATACTGCAGCAAAAATGACCCCATTTATGGCACTTTATGGATATAGTCCACCATCCATCACATCATCTTTAAGGGAAAATTCGAAGGTTCAAGCAGTGGAAGATCACATTGAGCATCAACAAGAAGTTCTCCAACTCTTAAAGGATAACCTGAATTTGGCACAAAATCGAATGAAACAACAGGCAGATCAACATCGCAGCAAGAGAAGTTTTGATGTAGGAGACTGGGTATTTTTACGGCTACAGCCATACAAACAAATGTCCCTCAAGCAAGCTAAGAAGGATAATAAATTATCGCCAAAGTACTATGGTCCTTACAAGGTGTTGCAAAAGATTGGTACTATGGCATACAAATTGGAGCTTCCTGCTTCTTCACGAGTGCATTCAATTTTCCATGTTTCATGCTTAAAGAAGGTTATAGGTGAAAATCTTCCAGTTCAAACAATATTGCCAGAACTTGATGAGGAAGGAAAAATCATATTGGAACCTGAAGCGGTCACGGAAACAAGAACTCGACAACTACGGAATCGATCAATTTCAGAGTATCTCATCAAGTGGAAGAACTTACCCACCGAAGATTCTACATGGGAGGATGAGAATTTTATACAGAAGCACCCAGAGCTACTCAAGCGTTGAGGACAACACTTTTTTGAAGGAGAGGGGCATGTTAGGTCCCTATGTTACTAGTATAGTCCCTTATTGTTGTTAGTGTAACCCCCTTATTGTTATTATTGTACCCTTGTAACCCCCATTTTATTATTATTGTGCCCTTAAATTATTATTGTTAGGTCGGCTAGGATTACATTGTGGCCCACTAGGATTACATTATGGCCCCATGGACTCCTATATAGAGAAAGGAGGTTTTGTAAATTGGATCATCCAAGAATTTTTCATTTATGTAATGTATTGGAGGTTGCCCCCTCGAAGTGGATTATTTCTAAGGCGTTGATATCTCTTTTCTTCTCTTTTTGGAGCTGGTTTCCCAACAGTAAGTCCCCAAAATCGCATTTTATTACATTTTTAAAATATTTCTATGGTTTAATCTAATCGCATCGGAAGTATATATTGTGATGCGCCTGCCCCACCTCTGATGCGATTGCGATGATAACCTCTGATCCCGATTGCGATGCAGACCCCACTGCCTCTCCCTTCCCTTTTCCCATTTAAAATACATTTTTCCCTTCACGAAAGGCGTAATTTCATTTCATTTCTGTTTCAAACAAGCAAATTATAAAAAAAATTCAATTTTCTTCAAACGACAAATGGAAACGAAAATGGAAAGGCGAGATCAGAGTCGTGTTGCAGGTGTCCACCCATTCGTGGTAAATAGATCTACGTTACAATGTTTCGCCTTCTCACTGACCAGATGTAACGCAACTCTTCCTTTATGGAGAGATTATTGGCTCTTGGTTTTCCATCTTCAGTTATGATTTCTCCCTCCTTTCATCGATCTATTTTCCCAAATTTCAGCCTATTTATTGTAATTGTAAATCATTTGAAAGGAGAAAAATAGTAATCAGTAACTCAGAAAGTAGGGGAAAGGTGTGGAAGAACATCTCTGCGCTACATTGTACAGTTTGACAGGAATTAATAAGAGATGCAGCTCTGATTTGTGGGATTCATGTGGTATGAGATTTAGCATTTGTTTTTCTCCTTTGTTTCATATGTGAATTTTTATGTGTTCCATTCATCCATAAACATTTCCTTTTGAATTCTTTCAAGATAGAAAGGTAGAATCCATCTCTATATGCTCTGCCTTGGGAAATCATTCATACTCTGTATTGTTCTTCTGTTTGAAAAGGATCCATTTATTGTGCCCTTTTCAGCTCCGCACCAGTTTTTCTATCCCATCCTCATTAAATTTTAATTGCTAATTTTCCTGCCTATATTGCCCCATGAAATACCCTGTGCCTTGATTTAATTCCTGGTTTCAACTGTCCCTTTATATCCCACACATCCCTGAAATTCATTCATTCATTTTATTTAAACCTTTTATCCCTATCATTTTATCTAGCCTAATATCAGTCCATTTATTGTATTCCTTTGAATATTATTTTACGGAGAGAGCCCTCTCCTGTCCTTGTAGGGATAGCTACAAGGCTGAGCGTGGTTTAGTTGTTACCCTGATTTGCCTTTTTCAAACTGAGGTTTAGATTGAATTGCTAACATCTGGCGACCATGCGGGGGTAATTTATTTGAAGCTTGATAAAGCATATACTCCCAAAGAGGATGACAAATTTTAGATATGATTAGTGATGATGAACAACATTCGAGATGCATATAAAAGGTGAAAACATTCACTGGCAACTCCATTCCCTTTGAAAGATCAGGAAAGAAATCAAATCCTTCATGGTGACTCCACTGCAAGAAGATCAGTAGCTTTAAGATCTTTGTTTTAAGATGGAACGTATTGCAAGAAGTTGGCAGCGAGGATAATGATAATCAGCGAAGGATCAATCAGATGATCCACCTTCAGCAGATGAGAGAGGAAGTGTCACAGAATGCCATTCAGTTGCAGGAGAAAATAAACAAGATCTTTTACAGAAAGACCAAAACAGAAAGGTTTCAACTAGATGATGTAGTGTTGAAGTGGGATGCCAAAAATGAAGACAAAGGGAAGCATGGTAAGTTCAACAATCTGTGGAAAGGACCATACAATATTTCAGCATACAGAGGACAGAATGCCTTCTTGCTCTCATAAATGGATGGCCAAGATTGCGCTGGAGGAGCAGTAAATGGTAGGCTTTTAAATCACTACCATTGTTGAAAACAAACGATCAGAATTTATGTCATCATCATTGTATATACCATGTTATTTTTATCAGAGTTCAGAGTACACAGTCATTGAAGTTTGGGGCCCGAGGTGAAGGCTATAAGACTTGAATGTTATGTGTATGGTTTGGTTTTATTTCAGCGTCTCAGTCTTAGTCTTGAGTCAGTGTGTGTCTGCATTGTGTCAGTTTTTCAGTATTTTTTATTCCATTTCCCAATGGATAAGGCTACTTGGTCTATGGTGTTCTTGGCACCTCCAAGGAGCTACCATTCCCATTGGAGCCAATGTTAGTGTCAGTCTAGTCATACTGCCCTCAGTGATCAAAATTTCTCTTTTGCATTTGCATATTAGGAGTCTCATACCAAATAAATTTCACCGTTCCACTAGGTCATGGATTCATTGATGGTAGTAACTTTTATCAGTTTTCCCTCACGAGGTACTTGCTGATTTTCCTCCCTATGGTCTTCAGTCATTAGTCACTTTCATTCTCAAAATCATATCAATAGGTCATAGGATGGGTCTCATTAGTCTCTAAGGTCTCACCATAGTCAAATTAATGAGTCAAGTGTCAATAAAGATCAGCAAGGTCCTGAGGAAGTCAATAAACTCAAAATTATAGCACCAGGAAGATCAGAGATATCATTTATTCAGTTTGATGTGATTTTCACCTCAAAACCATGTTTTGAGATGAAAACATAATACTTTGCCTTTCAGACACAATTTAGAAGCTGTCATCTCCGACAATATCATCACTCTGCCTTTCAGAGAAGTTTTTCATAGCATGTTTAGCATCAAATAATTTTCCAAGTAGATCCAGCAGAAAGATCCCGGAAAGAGCTTTCCAATGGTATACTACACTCTCAAAACTGACTTCTAGATTGAAATTTATGCTTAAGTGAAGTAAAAGTCCTTATACCCTCATATACCCCCTATTTCCCATTTTTCCTTAAACTTTGTTTTATTAAAGTTTTATATTTCTTTAATAAAATCCCTTTTCCCCCTTTCTGATTATAAATCACATTATTATATTAAATCTGATTCCAGACCACTTCCCCTCCATTTCCCGTAGAACTTTATAATAAAAAAAACTTTATATTATAAAGTCCCCACCCTCATAACCACTTCCCCTCCATTCCCGTTGAAAAAACCTTATGGTAAACATTTTAAAAGTCCAAAATTTATATTATATATATCCCACCTTTCATCGCAATCGCAAAGATCCGCCAATCACAACAACTTCTGATCCATTAATCGCATCTTCCTCTGATGCGATTAATCGCAAATCCTACTCCGATCTCCCGATCACATCACTTCCTCCGATCTTCCGATCGCGCCCCTCCTCTTATTACCTGATCGCATCATCGCAAGTCCCTTTCCGATTACTCTGATGCGATTGATCGCGCCCCCTTCTCTGATCGCATCGCAAATCCATTTCTTCCGATGCGATTACCCCCGCTCCACTCCGATATTGTGATTGTGATTGACCCCTTGGGCCCACCATACAGTACTTCCACCCCATTCAAATAAAAAAACCTTTCTCCCTTTGTGAAAGAAATAAAAGGATTTTCAAAGGTTTTTAAAGTACTCCATCGCATCGGAACTTTTGTATGGTGCTTTCAAACACGTCCCACCTCCCGATCTCCGATGCGATTGATCGCTCATCGCAATCGGCGATATCCTTCGTGCCCATAAACTATTTCTTCCGCTCCCGATCCCGCTTCCGATTGCGATTGGCACCTTGGGCCCCACCATTTAAATCCTCCACCCATTTGTATTACCAAAGGCCCTTTCCCCTTTGTAAGTCCCCAAATCGCATTTTATTACATTTTTAAAATATTTCTATGGTTTAATCTAATCGCATCGAAAGTATATATTGTGATGTGCCTGCCCCACCTCCGATGCGATTGCGATGATAAACCCCGATCCCGATTGAGATTCGGACCCCACTGCCTCTCCCTTCCCTTTTCCCATTTATAATACATTTTTCCCTTCACGAAAGGTGTAATTTCATTTCATTTCTGTTTCAAACAAGCAAATTATAAAAAGTCAGTTTTCTTCAAACGGAAAATGGAAAGTGAAAAGTCAGAGGCCGAGATCCAAATCCGTAACAGTCACATCTGCAGTTACGTGGTAAAGAGATCTACGTTACAATGTTTCGCCTTCTCACTGACCAGATGTAACGCAGCTCTTCCTTTACGGAGAGATTATTGGCTCTTGGTTTTCCATCTTTAGTTATGATTTCTCCCCTTTCCATCGATCTATATTCCCACAAAATCTAGCTATTTATTGTAAATGTTAATCATTTGAAAACGATTACGAGTACGAAGATGCGAATGATGCATGTTTCAAATGGGGAAAGTGTGAAGCTGCATCTGCACTACATTGTACAGTTTGACAGGAATTAATAAGAGATGCAACTCTGATTTGTGGGATCCATGTGGTATGAGATTTAGCATTTGTTTTTCTCCTTTGTTTCATATGTGAATTGTTATGTGTTCCATTCATCCATAAACATTTCCTTTGAATGCTTTCAAGATAGAAAGGTAGAATCCATTTTATATGCTTTGCCTTGGGAAATCATTCATACTCTGTATTTTTCTTCTCTTTGAAAAGGATCCATTTATTGTGCTCTTTTCAGCTCCGCACCAGTATTTCCATCCCATCCTCATTAAATTTTAATTGCTAATTTTCCTGCCTATCTTGCCCCATGAAATACCTTGTGTCTTGATTTAATTCCCGGTTTCAACTGTCCCTTTATATCCCACACATCCCTAAAATTAATTAATTAATTCATTCATTCTATTAAACCTTTTTCCCATCATTTTATCTAGCCCAATATCTGTCCATTTATTGTATTCCTTTGAATATTCTTTCATGGAGAGAGCTCTCTCCTGTCCTTGTAGGGCTAGCTACAAGGCTGAACGTGGTTTAGTTGTTACCCTGTTTTTCCTTTTGCAGCCTGGGGTCTAATTCAGGTGCTAACACACCTCTCAAGAAAAATGAAAGGGTGGAAGCATTGTTTTGTGCCATTTCTATTATCCAACCAGATTGGATAACCAAAGAAAGGGATGAATGGAAGAGGGACGAATAAGTGTGGACACTCATTCAAAAGTTGCAGCAAGATCCTAGTACATCTGATACATTTAGTTGGAAAAATGATTCCTTATGGTACAAAGATCGCTTATATCTTTGTAAGAATTCCCAACTAAAACAAAAGATTCTTTTTGAATTGCACACTTCTCCTTTAGGAGGACACTCAGGATTTTTAAAAACTTACCACAGGGTGAAGAAAGAATTTTTTTGGGATGGCCTTAAATCTGATATTCAAAATTTTTTGGCGGAATGTTTGGTTTGCCAGCAGAATAAAGTGGAAACAATTAAGACCCCGGGACTTCTACAACCTTTATCCATTCCAAGTCAACGTTGGGAGGAAATTTCAATGGATTTTATCACAGGTTTACCTAAGTTCGAAGGAAAGAGTGTCATCATGGTGGTAGTTGATAGACTTACCAAGTATGCACACTTTTGTGCATTATCTCATCCATGTAAAGCAAGTACAGTTGCTACTACATTTATGGAAACAATTCAAAAGCTACAGGGAAACCCAAAGGTTATTGTGAGCGACAGAGATCCCATTTTTACTGGAATTTTTTGGATGGAGTTATTTTCTTGTTTGGGTACTCAATTAGCTCATAGATCATCTTATCATCCTCAATCCGATGGTCAAACTGAGATAGTGAACAAATGTTTGGAAGGATATCTTCGTTGTTTTGTAACTGATAAACAAACACAATGGGTCAAGTGGTTGCCTCTTGCTGAATGGTGGTATAACACTTCCTTCCATATTGCAGCAAAAATGACCCCATTTATTTCACTTTATGGATATCATCCACCATCCATCACATCATCTTTAAGAGAAAATTCTAAGGTTCAAGCAGTGGAAGATCACATCGAGCATCAACAAGAAGTTCTCCAACTCTTAAAGGATAACTTAAATTTGGCACAAAATCGAATGAAACAATAGGCAGATCAACATCGAAACGAGAGAAGTTTTGATGTAGGAGACTGGGTATTTTTACAACTACAACCATAAAAACAAATGTCCCTCAAGCAAGCTAAGAAGGATAATAAATTATCACCAAAGTACTATGGTCCTTACAAGGTGTTACAAAAGATTGGTACTATGGCATACAAATTGGAGCTTCCTGCTTCTTCACGAGTGCATCCAATTTTCCATGTTTCATGCTTAAAGAAGGTTATAGGTGAAAATATTCTAGTTCAAACAATATTGCCAGAACTTGATGAGGAAGGAAAAATCATATTGGAACCTGAAGCGGTCACGGAAACAAGAAATCGACAGCTATGAAATCGATCAATTTCTGAGCATCTCATTAAGTGGAAGAACTTACCCACTGAAGATTCTACATGGGAGGATGAGAATTTTATATAGAAGCACCCAGAGCTACTCAAGCGTTGAGGACAACACTTTTTTGAAGGAGAGGGTCATGTTAGGTCCCTATATTACTAGTTTAGCCCCTTATTGTTATTAGTGTAGCCCCCTTATTGTTATTATTGTAGTCCCCTCTAACCCCAATATTGTTATTATTGTGCCCTTACATTGTAATTGTTAGGTCGGCTAGGATTACATTGTGGCCCCACTAGGATTACATTGTGGCCCCATGGACTCCTATATATAGAAAGGAGGTTTTTTCATTTGTATCATCCAAGAATTGTTCATTCATGTAATGTATTGTAGGTTTCCCCCTCGAAGTGGCTTATTTATAAGGCGTTTATATATCTTTTCTTTTATTTTTAGAGTTGTTTTCACAACACTCAGATATTCCAAATGGGTGTCAAACATAGTACCAACCAGAAAGAAAACCGGAGAAATGAGCTTCTGTATTGATTTCGGAAATCTGAATAAGGTTTCTCTGAAAGATAACTATCCCTTACCTAAAGTGGACCATATCTTACAAAAGCTGACAGGATCAAGTAGGATATCATTACTAGATGGTTTCTTTGGCTATAACCTAGTCTTGGTTGATCCAGAAGATCAGGATAAAACAACTTTTACCACTCCATGGCGCACTTTCATGTATGTGAAAATTCCTTTTGGACTGATGAATGTTGGGGCCACGTTCCAAAGAGAAATGGGCATTGCCTTTTCAAAAGAGATTGGCCTATTTATTGTAATAAATATGGATGATATAACTATGTATTCAAAATCTAACAAAGAATTCTTGAGACATTTGAAACGAGTCTTTGAGAAATGCAGAAAATTTGGCATATATTTAAATCCTAAGAAAACACTATTTGGCCTGGAAGAAGGCAAATTGTTAGAACATATCATATCAAAAGATGGAGTTAGAATTTACCCTAAGAGAATTGAAGCAATCCTAAAGATCAGTCCCTAAAGAAACATTAAGGAACTTCAATCCTTCATAGGTAAAATAAATTTCCTGAGAAGATTTATCCCTAATCTTGCTGAGCTTCTTAGAAACATAACCAATATGCTCAAGAAAGATTCTGAGATGAAATGGAGCATAAAGGATAGGAAATATTTTGACATGGTAAAACATGCATTAACTAAAGCACCAGTGTTAATCAGTCCAGATTTTACTAAAGATTTTATAATATTTTCTTTTTCTTCTGAGCACACTATTGCAGCTGTTTTACTACAGAAAAAACAGTGAAGGATTTGAGCAGCCAATAGCCTTCTTCAGCAAATCTTTAAGAGATGATTCTCTCAAGTACAACATCATGGAAAAACAGGCCTTTGCACTAGTCAAAGCAATTAAATATTTTAGAGTTTACATTCTGCATTCACATATAATTTCTTATGTACCTAATTCTTTGGTAAAGGATATTTTAATGTAGAATGGACTAGATGGCAAAAGAGGAAAATGGATTGCAGTTATTTTAGAGTATGGTCTGGAAATAAAACCTACCAAACTAATTAAAGGGCAAGGACTTGCCCAGATTATGGCTGAGTCCAATTTCTAAGCCCTGGATATAAATTTGGTGGCAACTTTGGATGATCAAGAGGAGCATGCGACTCCACAAATCAATGAATAATTTTTAAATTCTCCCTGGTATGCAGACCTGCTTTATGTATTGTTTAATTTAAATGCTCCTCCTGGTCTTACAAAAACTAAAGCTAGAATTTTGAAATTAAAGGCAGTAAAATTTTACATCATTGATAATGTCATTTATTGGAAAGATTCTGGTGGCCTATTACTCAAATGTTTGTTGAAGAATGATGCAGACAAGATTATGCATGATTTTCATGAAGGAGACTGTGGTGGCCACTTGTATTGGAGGACTACTACTAATAAAATTATCAGGGTTAGTTTTTACTGGCCCACCCTTTGTTCATAAGAAAATCACAACCTGCCACAAGTGTCAAATTTTTGAAGGTAAAAAGAAATTTTTTCCCTTGGCACTAAAACCCATTTATGTTGAAAACCCATTCCAACAACGGGGTTTGGATTTCATAGGTGAAATCCATCCTCCTTCCTCTGCCAAAAACAAGTGTATTTTAACAGCCATATATTACTTCACTAAGTGGATAGAGGCCATCCCTTCCAGAAATGCCACTGATGTTGTTATTACCAAGTTCCTTGAGACCTATATCCTGTCCACATTTGGATTCCCAAGGAAAATCATTACTGACAATGCAGAAACTTTTAAATCCAAAAACATGATTGAATTCTGTGATAAATATCATATTTCTTTAGGACATTCAACGGCCTATTACCCACAAGGTAATGGAATGGCTGAATCATCTAATAAGAGTCTAGTAAACATCATCAAGAAGTTATTAGAATAGAATAAAAATTCTTGGCATAAGAACTTAGTCAGTGCACTTTGGGCTGATATGCTTACTACAAAGATGTCCATTGGTATGTCACCATACCAAATTGTCTATGGAATGGATGCTATTTTTCCATCGTCTCTAGCGCAACCAGTGATGCAGATAATGCAAGAGTTACAAGTGGAACCAAATGATGCTCTCAGAAGGATGCATCAAACCATTCTGTTGCAGCAAACAAGAGAAGAGGTGTATAACAGAACACAGATCATCCAGGAAAATATCAAGAAAATCTTTGACAAAAGAACCAAGGCAGCTGATTTTGCTATTGGTGAAAATTTTAAAATGGGTTGCAAGGAGAGAAGACAAAGGGAAGCATAACAAGTTTGATAATCTTTGGATGTGACCATATATTATAAATGATTTTAGAGGTGACATTGTATTTTTTCTAACAAATATAGATGGAACAGAGTTACCTGGTGGTCCTGTAAATGGAAGGATGTTGAAGCATTATTTTTACTAGTCTAAAGATTCTTTTACATCATTGTAAATATCATAGTCAACATATATTGGATTGGATGTTTTGGTGATTAAGGTTGAAGCCCGCAGAGAAGGCCCTAAGCCATGGTTAACATACCATCATAATATTTTTTATCAGAAAAGGAATTAGATTACAAATTGCTCATATGTGCAAAAGGATAAGGCTACTGATCACAGGATTCTTGACACTTCAATGCATGGAAGTGCCATCCCTAATTGGAGCCACTGTTAGGGTCCTATATTTCATAGGATCTCAAGGTGACTGAGTTTATTCTATCTGTCAAATTTACTTTGTAAAATGGTTTCCAATCTGCAAATAATTTTCAAAATAAATAAAAAAAGGAAATGATAAAAAAAATCAAAATAGGTTATATGTTATAAATAAAAATTATAAGATGTGAACCCCATCAAAAAGAAGAAAAACAATAAATTATGAAAGTGTTGCACATCCAAATGCCACTACTCTTAGTTTAGCTTATTTCTGAAAATAAATTGTGTGCAGCTTGTTTAAAATG
Organism: Pinus albicaulis; assembly: GCA_034641835.2. Classification (NCBI taxonomy): domain Eukaryota; kingdom Viridiplantae; phylum Streptophyta; class Pinopsida; order Pinales; family Pinaceae; genus Pinus; species Pinus albicaulis. The sequence goes on from CM076569.1 coordinate 148,226,010, forward strand.
CCACAAATAGTTCAATAGAGTTCAATCATATAGTTTAAGCATGATTGAATTAGGTTTAAATTTCTTGTCAATAGGTAGTGAAAAATAATTTGTCAAATTGTTTAATCTTGATAGATTGGTTAGTTTGATAAAAAATAAACAGTGGTTCAATAGTTTAATCTGAACCAAGGGAGATGTTGTAACATCATTTTTTTTTATAAGTTAGCATAAGTAGTTAAACTTTTCAAAGTGTTCAGGTAGGATATGGATGCAAAAGAATAAAAAAGTTAAAAATGTTAGGAAGATTATTATTTTTGTAGGCATCCATGTAAATAAAAATTTAGGTGGTAGATTCTCTAAATAAAGAAGGAAAAGTAAAATGTTAGGGAAGCAAGAAAGAAAAAGAAAAGCTTCATTATGTTTTGAAGGTTTTTGATTGGCTGCTAGTCTAAATGCGCCTATGGAAAAGTTATTTGTATGGTTTAAATTCTGATTATTAACTTATATCCTAAAGTTTTAAACCACAACATATATCCCCCCATACTTTCATTTCATTCATTTCCCTTTATTTACATTTCCTTCCTCGTTCATATATTTCCATACATCTCACACATTTAAAATCACTTTTCCCATAGGCCAAATCCAAAAAAACCTTTGATTTCTGTCTTCTACAAACCTTTCGAAGGACAATATACAATGAAGTGGGACCCATTTTACTCGCCACACTTCCCTTCCATTTCATTTTCCTTTGAAAAGCGTTAAACACTACCTTTTTCCGCTATATCATTTTACTTTACCTTTCACCTCTATATCATTGTTTAATCTTGTTTCATATTCCCCGATTGCGATTAAAGTGGGACATCCCTCCACGTCACCTTTTCTTCCTCACACTCCATCGCAGATCAAATATTATAAACCTTTCCCATCGCAACTAAACTTTAAAACCTGCGATTTCTGATTTGCAATATATCACATTGCATTTGTTTTAACTTACCTTTGAAGTTCCCACAATCTATTTTCTTTAACTTACGATGTAGCGACTGGCCCACTACAACATCTCTGCCCCCCACTTCAAAGCCATTTGCAATACATGAAACCTCATAAAATTTTCCTTATCACATAAAACATTCACCAATTTTAAAACTCCGCCGATTGCAGTGGGCTCTATTTCTCTCTGACACATCATCCTCCAATCAGCGCAAATCGCACTTCACGGTTTTAAGCGTTTACCTTATTTCCCAAATGCTAAATTCTGCGATGAGAAATGTGGGTGGGTCCCTCTCCCCAAAATTCACAAGTTTTATATTTTAAACCCCCATTGCTTATAAAAAAAAAACCTAAAAGTTGCGATTTGCGCTGTGGTCCGGTCCCACCAATCCCTCCACGTCACTTCCCACTTCGCATCGCATCTCCGATTACATTCTTCATAAACTTAAACTCCAAATATTTTGAAGTGCGTGGATGCGATGCGACTTCATATTTGAAATCTAAAAGTTTTCAAGTCCGATATATTGGTTTTTCACGTTGTTTTGTTTACAATTTTTTTTTTTAACACAACAAAAGGATTTCGGGTGACAAAAATACAGAAAGGTTGAGTCGGGCAACAAAAGGTGTTCAACACTCTGTTCATACAATAGTTCATTCACCAACACAACATTTAGTCTGCCAGCATATCAGTAAAAGGTGGTCCACGTCCTAACTGTCCCACTACATCAGCACATTTTCTGCAAAGCACATTCCACTGTGACTATAATTTTGTAATAATTTAGAGTTTTTAGTTGAATTTTAAGCCTAAAAATATCATGTCTGTTAGAGACTGTATTATTGTAATTTTTTGTATAAATACTTCAGTTTTGGAAGTATCAAATGTCGATTGATTGAGATTAGAACTATTAATGTCTTTTGGAGTACTGTAAGCTTTTCCAAAGCACTGGAGCATCAATAATAATTAGACCATTCACAGGATTCTTTTGGCTTAAATACTGGTGATGTTATTCTTATGTTCTTATGTTTCATTTTCATCTTTCACAGTAACCATTTGAATTCTAATTTTAAATAAAAAAGCGTGATGAATAGCATTTATTTTTGAGTACCTTATTCTGGCTGAATTTACAATCATAATGTTTTCCACTAAAAGCCAAACTAAAGAATTCTTAATTTCTCTTTAGTTCTGCAGAATTTCTTCATATTTCTGTCATAATCCATTTATAAATTCGAAAATATCCAGTAAATATTTTTAGCTTGCCCTGTGTTTACTTTGTGAAAAGTTGATGCAACCATCCAATTATATTTTGACTCCATTTCCCAATAGAAATTAACCCATTGAATACAATCAATTTTCCAAAACTCCAAACAAAACTCAAAACCCAAGTACGATCATAACTAGCCTAAAAACTTATTCAAACAAAGTTAAATCTTATAGAGAGAGCCCTCTCCGAAGCTGCCATGGCTAGATCCCAGTTTCCAAAGTTGGTTTTATGTTTGCCTATGTGATTAGTTCTCACAATATCTTGCAAATTACAGAACACTAAGAAATATAACTGTTGGAAAGAAAATAATTTTTATATATGGCTATTCCAGAGCTCATATGATGCTGGTATTTCAGATCCGGGCTCTATGATGAAAACCTAAAATGACCCATAAAGGATTTCTAGATCTAACAATCTCGGAAAACCTAGGGCTTGCACTATAAAATATTCGGTATGCAGATCTGCTGCATGAAATAAATATAAAGATAGCTGAAATATGATACAATAAAATCAATGCATAGAGGGCTGGTCCCTCATTCAGATCTCCAAGCTAGAAGCTTGAGATCTATCTCCTCCTTCCTCCTCCACTAGATGCAACTGTTGAATACACAACAATTGGAATAAACTACGCTGTCTAGGAGGCTGAAGCTATAGCCTGATGCTAGATGATGCAATATATATCAAGAATGATGGAAATAAGCTCAACAAGGTGAGGGGATGATCCCTCATAGGATTTCTAGCTGAAATACTGGAAACTGCCTTCCTCCTTCAGATCTACATGACTGGACTGCGTAATTACTGGGGGAACTGCTGCTGCATGGAGGTATAAAATGATGGCCTGAATGCTGGATATCAATTTCGTACTCCTGGAAGACTGATCTTGAAGTACAAGTTGAAAGGATGAATCCTCCACCGCTTTCCTAGCTGGCTGACATGATAGAAACAACCTCCTCCTCTCAAAACCTCAAGCAGGAACGCATAATTCCTGAGACTGAATGTGTTGTAGAGAGGGGCTGAATGTGGCACCAATGCCTAATGATATATGGCAGCTCAAAATAAACTTCCCATATTAGGCACTCGAATTCCCCTATTGGTAAGGGTGGGATTTCCACTCAAGAACACCCACGTGCTAAACAAAACTACAGACTTAGCTAAACAACTGAAGCGTGCATAGAAATGTCACATGAAAAATCAAAATCTAAAATCAAAATCAAAATCCTGACTTCTAGTGCTACCTTTTTCTTCCTTTTATGCTTTGTGAGCCTTCCATAGCCTTGGCCCACCTCATAACTGCCCTGTACATGTCGCCACTAGCCTCCATGAAGACTGCACTGTCTCTCCATGATCTCCATGATCTCTACATCGAATTCCCACTCTCTCCATCATGTGTGAATTAAATGCATCACTTCCTCCACTATTTCATCATTAGTGATCTATGATCTTACTTTTATTACACTATGATCTTACTTTGACTCCTCCACTATCTCCATGATCTTATCATTAATGCTGCATGATCCCCACTCTTCCTTCATTAAGAAGCTGCTCCACTACTCCATAATGTAGATCCACTATCTAATTATCCACATACACACACCAAAAGTGGATTTTATTCATCTATGGGGTTTATGGGTCCCTCCACCCTCTTATTTACTTAATTAATTAGAAAAAGTAAGAACTCTAATATTCCAACTAACCGATGGAAAATTGGGAATATTACACTAGAGCTACTCGACTATTCATGACTCTTATAACATGTACAAAAAAAATAAATGACCATCTAGTAGAATCCTAGCGCTACTATAATATTCATGACTCTTATAATATGAATACATAATAAATATTACCATCTAATAGATCCTCTATTTTGTTGGCTAAGTATGATGTTTATGGAAATCATAATCCATGACTTTTAATGAGAACCTGGGTGCAAGTTTTCCATCATTGCTAATGAAAATGAGGTACAAGATTTGTTGTAAGTCATTTCATGTTGAAAATTTACTTCCAGATGGTGGTATCCCTTCAAGTTGGATCTGGGGTTCTCAACCCGTTCTTTAACATGCCCACTTGTTGTGTTGCAAAGACTATTTGAAGTGATACATACATTACATGTCATGCCTTAACTATTGATGTTTAAATTTAATATCAAATATTGGAATCCACTATTTCATTATTTTTTTTTTAAAAGACATCTGTGCATTTAAAAAGAGGTAAAATATTAGAGTATGTCTTAGCTACTTGAGAGTTTATGGTCAAATATTGGAATCTATTCCATATATTTTGTTTAAGCTAATTAAAATAAAAAGACAATTATGCAACTAAAAGGAGCTAAAGGACTACAAAATAAGCCTAAGTAATTCAAGTTTAAGGAGAAAATGATTACAGAATATGCCTTGTCTACCCTTGTTTGAAGTCTAAGATTGGAATAAAAATTTTCAGTTATTTAACCTTCTTAAAAGAAGAGGCAATTGTGTATTTGAAAAGAGGTAAAATATTATAGAGTTGAATATTGAAACCAATATTGTCATTTATTTTGTTTAACCTAATTTAAAATAAAATAACTATCCATTTAAAAAGAGGTAACAAATTACAACACCTTAACTTCCAAGTTTAAGGTTAAATAATGTGTTGATGGTGCTGGATGCTACCAACATTGTAATGGGATCTCCCCGATGTGAACTCCTAATTAGACCTCACACCGTTTGGTGTAGGAGTCCCATTTGGTCATACGGTCTGACCACTGTTAAAATGGTTTTCCAGGATATGCCCTTGTTACGATCAAACATAAGTGAACTCAACGCCTCTTTGGGGCAAGAATAATGTGAGATTTGTGAGAGACCCAATGTAAGGTGTACGAGGGAGACTTCCACGGTTGGTGAGGGAAACGAGCCACCCGTTATAAAAGTAATAGTACTATCCTAAAGGAGGACCCGAGGACAAAGATAAATACTTGTTGAGTACATGCATATTAGTCCACATAACAACAACCGTTAAATAATAACAACATTCATTCAATAATAGCCATAGATAAGCAATGAATTAGTTCATTAACTTAGTATGTGAATAAATTAACATATATCATAAACATAAAAATAATAGTCCAACTACATCTACGATATATGTATGAAGGAATGTCGACTCATTAAGCTTTTGATTGAGAGTGTAAGATCCCAAGTACACTGTTACATGAATGAAACATTGTATCCAATAGTGGAACACGAAGCCAAGACTTACTTCTCCAAAGAATGATCTATATCCTATGTATTACATGAGAAGCCAAGGGAAGACCTCTATAATCTAAGCCTTCCAAAAATCCTCTTGCTTGAGTTATGAGGAGCTATTTATAACAAGTAAAATGACCTTTGAGCTTCCTCATGACTCTTTGAATTCTATGAATATTCATATTCTAACATGACTCATTAAATTACAATGTGTGGCCATTCGTATTCCACTTGTGTCCCTTGGACTTCATTACATAACATTTATTACATATCAATTGATAAATCTAAAAAAGAGGGCTTAGTTAGGGATCACATTGAGGACTTCCAAAGATTGAATATTCAGGTAAATGATGTTCCATAGGAGCGTATTATTGATGTCTTCATAGGGACTTTAAAGTATAACATCCAACATGAGTTTCTCCTTTTCGAACCTAAGTTATTGGAGAATGCATTTAGGGTGGTAAGAAAATTTGAAAGAAAAATTATGGCAACAAGGAATTCTACCACTCATAACTAAAAATATGGAAGTGTTGTTTCTTCTAGCCTCCCACAACCTACAAGGTTGACACCACAACAACTCGAGGAAAAAAGAGAAAAAGGGATTTGTTACACTTGTGTTAAAAAATACTCTAATGAATCAACAAATGAAGAGGATATACACTAGGAACCAACCCCAGAGAAATAAGAAATGAATTCGAACCTATATTGTAATGCATTTACAAGAGTTACCACTCATAAAACTCTAAAGGTAGAAGGATATATCAAGAAAAAAAGGTAATAGTGTTGATTGATTTTGGTAGTACGCACAATTTTATTCATTGTAAGATAACCAAGGAATTAGATTGATTTCTATATCTAGCACCATAGTGTCAAGTGATAGTTGTAAATGAAGGAACTATAAATTTTTCAGGGAAGTGCCATAATATCAATCTAACCATGGGGGAATATGTATTGAATAGTCCAATGCTTTCTATTCCAATGGGTGGCGTTGATGTTGTATTATGATTCCAATGCTTACAATCTTTGGGGATGATAAAATTTAACTTTAAAGAAATTTTCTTGAAATTTTCCTAGGATGGAAAGGAAATTGAATTAAGGGGCATCACATGGAAACTAGGGAATATAATCAACTGTAATGGCATGAAAAATATTTTGAAGAAAGAACAAGGAGGCAGAATTTCACAATTATGCTCACTAGATGTTCAAACATCGAAATAATTTGTTTCTCCATATCTCCAAAGAATCTAGGACAATCATTCCAACGTATTTGAGACTCCCAAATGCCTCCCACCTATTCGCTATCATGATCATGCCATTCACTTGATTCTAGGAAGCGTTCCTCCAAACATCAGACCTTACATATATCCCTATGCCCAAAAAAGTTAAGTTGAACGTATGGTTGCAGAAATGCTAGAGGTAGGTATAATTCAACCTAGCCAAAGTTCTTTCTTTGCTCCAGTAGTATTGGTACATAATACAGATGGATCATGGCGTATGTGTCTAGATTATAGGGATCTCACCAAGATCAATATTCAAGATAAATTCCCCATTCCTATCACTGATGAATTATTAGATGAATTACAATGGAGCAATTTACTTCACCAAGTCCGATCTTCATTCAGGATATCATTAAATTAGAATGAAAACTGAAGACATTCCAAAAAAAATATTCATAACGCATGAAGGTCATTATGAATTTTTGGTCATTCCTTTTGGCCTTACTAATGCACCTTCCACATTTCAAGGTTTGTTGAATTCTATTTTCAAACCCTTCCTTAGAAAATTTTTGTTAGTATTTTTTTATGATATACTAATCTACAACAAGTCTTGGAAGGATTATGTTCAACATATTGAAAGTGTGCTCAAAATATTGGAGGAGAAATAATTATATGTAGAATATCCAAATTTTTCTTTGGGTTACATGAGGCAGAATATTTGGGTCATATTGTGTCTCATGAGGGTGTTAAGGTATAACCTGAAAAAATTAAAGCCATAAAGGAATGGAAAATCTCCAAAACCCTAAAGAATCTTCGAGGATTTCTTGGGTTAACAAGGTATTATTGCAAGTTTGTTAAAAATTATGGGAAAATAGCAACACCTCTAACAAGATTACTCAAGAAATATGCATTTTTTTGTACTCCATAAGCAACTAAATCCTTTGAACATGTTAAAGAGGCAATGTGCCAATCCTCCGATTTTAGCTACTCCAAACTTCACAAAATCCTTTATGGTGGAATGTGATGCCTCAGGAAATGGAATTGGTGTTGTTTTAATGCAAGAAGAAAGACCCATTTATTTTTAAGTCTTCTAATCAAGGGAAAGCATTTACACAAACCTATTTATGAGAAGGAAATGGTTGCAATACTATATGCCATGAAGAAATGGCGCCATTCCCTAATGGGAAGACACTTCAAGGTAAAAATAGATCATGATAGTATTAAATACTTTTTGGAACAAATATTATCTTCAAAAGAGCAACAAAAATGGGTCACTAAGATTTTTGGTTATGACTTTGAAATGATCTACAAAAAGGGAAGAAAAATGTTGTTGTAGATGCACTCTCAATAAGGGATGAGGATGTGGAAACATTTCTATATGAAATTTATATTATCCAACCTGACTAGATAACTGAAGAAAGGGAGGAATGGAAGAATGGCAAATATGTGTGGAAAATCATTCAAAAGTTGCAGCAAGATCCCAGTACATATCATACATTTATATGGAAAAAAGACTCGTTATGGTACAATTATCTCCTAAATCTATGTAAGAATTCCCAACTCAAGAAAAGTTTTTCTTATAATTGCACACCTCTCCTTTAGGAGACTCAATATTTTTAAAAACTTACCATAGGGTCAACAAGGATTTTTTTTGGGATGGCCTTAAATATGATATTCAAAAGTTTGTAGCAGAATGTTTGGTTTACCAACAAAATAAAGTTGATACAATTAAGACCCTAAGTTTTTTACAACCTTTAGCCATTACAAGCCAACGTTGGGAGGATTTCTCAATGGATTTTATCATAAGTTTAACCAAGTCCGAAGGAAAGAGTGTCATCATGGTGGTAGTTAATAGACTGACCAAGTATGCACATTTTTGTGCATTAAATCATCCTCTTAAAGCTAGTACAATTGCTATTGAATTTATGCAAACAATTCAAAAGCTACATGGAAACCCAAATATTATTGTAAGTGACAAAGGTCCCATTTTCACTGGAAATTTTTGGATGAAATTATTTTCTTGACTTGGTGTACAATTAGCTCATAACTCATCTTATCATCCTCAATTTTATGGTTTAAATGAGATAGTGAAAAAATGTTTGGAAGAATATCTTCGTTTCTTTGTATCTGATAAACAAACACAATGGGTAAAGTGTTTACCTTTGGATGAATGGTGGTATAACACTTCCTTCCATACTACAGCAAAAATGACCCCATTTATGGCACTTTATGGATATCATCCACTGTCCATCACATTATATTTAAGAGAAAATTCTAAGGTTCAAGCAATGGAAGATCACATAGAGCATCAACAACAAGTTCTCCAATTCTTAAAGGATAACCTCACTTAGGCGCAAAATTGAATGAAACAACAGGCATATCAACATTGTAGTGAAACAATTTTTGACGTAGGCGACTAGGTATTTTTACGACTACAACCATACAAACAAATGTCCCTTAAGCTAAGAAGGATAATAAATTATCACCCAAGTACTATGGTCCTTACAAGGTGTTGAAAATTTTTGGTACTATGGCATACAAATTGGATTTTCCTGCATCTTACCGAGTACACCCAGATTTCCATGTTTCATGCTTAAAAAATGTTATCAGTGAAAAACCCCTAGTTCAAAAAATATTGCTAGAACTTGACAAGGAAGGAAAAATCATATTGGAGCCTGAAGCAATCATGGAAACAAGAACTCTAAAACTACGAAATTGATCAGTTTCAAAGTATATTATTAAGTGGAAGAACTTACTCACTGAAGATTCCACATGGGAGGATGATAATTCTATATAGAAGCATCCAATACTACACAAGCGTTGTGGACAACATTTTTTTTGAAGGAGAGGGGCATGTTAGGTCCCTATAATACTAGTGTATCCCACTTATTGTTATTGTTAGTGTATCCCCTTATTGTTATTTTTGTGCCCATGTATCCCCCATATTGTAATTTTTGTACCCCATAGAAGCCCAATATTGTTATTATTGTGCCCTTACATTATGTAGGCTCTGATTATATTGTGACCCCTTAGAATCGTATATATACCAAGGAGGTATTTTCTTTTTTATCATCCAATAATTTTTCATTTGTGTGATGTAAAGGAGGTTCCCCCTCGAAGAGTCTAATTTTCAAGTCATTGATCTATATTTTATTATGTTTTATGATTTGGTTTCATAGAAAGACCTACCAATGTGTCGCAAGTGATATTCCCAATTCTCGCTGAATATGAGGATGTCGTCTAGATATAAAACCATGAATGAGTTGGTAAAGGTCCACAATATTTCATCCATTAGCCTCATGAAAGTTGGGGGAAATTTGTAGGGGAAATTTTCAACCCATATTGCATGACCAACCACTCAAATAGTCCCTCCCTTGATTTTATGGCAGTCTTCCATACATATGTGGGTTCTATTGCAACCTGGTGATAGCCATATTTTAAATCGATCTTGCTAAAGTACTTTCCCCCCTTGAGATGGTCAAGAAGGTCATCAATCTGTGGGAATGGATACTTGTTCCTGACAGTGATTTTGTTTAGATCTCGATAATCAATGTAGAGTCTCCAGGTCCTATCCTTCTTCTATACAAGTATAATCAGACTCCCACAAGGTGAGGAACTTGGTCGGATGTGACCTTTCAACAAAAAATCCTGGATCTACTGCTTGATTTCTTCATTTTACAAAATAGATCGACGATATATTGACCCATTGGGTAGATGTGATCCAAGAGTCAGATCGATCAAATACTTGATGTAACAGTGGAAAGGTACCCCTGTGGGTGAGGAGGAGATGTCCCTATATTATTCCAAAACCTTATCCACATGCTTCTACTACATGGTGGAAACCTAATAAAAGGCTTTGTATGTGGCCATTATATTCTTATTAATTTTAGAGCGAATAAAAAAGAAAACAAATTTCCCATTCTGGGAGATGATCTTATTGCATTTCTTAGCAGAGATCAAAGAGATGGCGGTAAGCGAGGCTACATATGGTATCCTGTATAACTTACTACCCAAAGTGATAATAAAAATGCGAGGCTTAGACTCATACACAACATGCCACTTACACAAGAATGGTTGGCCTAATGACAAGCCACATACTTGAAGAGGAGAAACATCACACAATATCTCATCCGTGAAGGGCTTGATGCTGCAGGGAAGGTGACACTCCTGGTTGATGCGAAGAACTCTTCCTTGGTGAAGCCTTCCAACGGTGTATGGTTGCAGGTGTGGTGTGGTAGACAGGCCCAACCACTTAACAACCTCTGCTAAGATTAGACTATTTTTCTCCCACTATTGACAATTATATGCAACGAAGACGCCTTCACCCACATATGTGAGTGGAAGGGACGCTCCTATTCTTATAGACCTTCGGGCTCAATATTTTGGACCTTGGTTGTGGAAATGGTGGCATTGGGCTCTGCATCAATAACATGCTTCCCTTTGTCATTACCCTTATCAGGTTACCACTCAGAGTCAGAACATGGATTTGAATCTGAAGCCTTTAGATCGACCACCAATGATTGCTTGACACGTCACTCATTTGTGTTTAGAGTGGGGATCTTGTGGAACTGACACCCCTTTCCTGTGTCCTTCTTTGTCTTCGTGGTGTTGTTATTTTCTTGTGACTTTTGTTATATGAGATTTACGATTGCAGACAAAGGTATCTCCCTTAGGTTTGGCGGTCAACCTAGAACAACAGAGAGACAAGGAACTCAATTCTTTTCATTAAAGTAAATAGATGATGAAGTGATGCCTACATGGAAACTGTCGCTCAATTCACTCCTTCTTTAGCTTGGAAGCTCCAACTCCAGCTACGATCGCTAAAATTAGATCCTGCATAGTCAGATAACACAAGCCAAGAAACTACAAGATGTATGAAATATCATCTAAATACTCTATTCAATAGATCAACATGGCATTGAAATAAGTGAAATAACAACATCACATATAGGAAAATAGAGAATTATTTGCATTAATATAAATGGAAGGAGATTACAACCATAACTAGCAGTCGATCTTGTAGAGGAGCTCGTCCAAGTTGTTAATTCATCCTTTCCTTCTCACAATATGCACCTCTAGTCACCCTATGCATGAGATGATAACTAATTACTATAGCAGCATAAGGGCATAATCACTCTCCAAAGCCAACCATTCATTCACCAACCTTTGCATAGGAAAGAGGTTAAATATATATGAGAGAGGGGTAAGTTGGGAGTTCTTATCCAATTACAATTCTAAGGTTTTAGATCCACCTTTGATGGAGGGGTAGGATCAAAGGATAAGTGGTGAAAAATCCAAAGTAGGGTAGGATAGGATTCGAATTTCAATCCAAGGTAAGTAGTTGAAACAACTTCTGAAAAATCCTAGAAGGTGAAGCTTCTGGAATCCCTACCATTCTCCTAGAATTCTAGAAACAATGCAGGTGCAAAGGAGAGCAACCTGCTGGTGACCAACGTTGGCCACAGTGGAGAAACCTATAGGTGGTCACACTCTAGTAGGCTTGTAGGGAGCGTTGGTCCTAAAAATGGCTTAGAGAGGGTAGTTTAGGGTTGGAACTATGAGGGATGAAAGGTACATGCTTATGGATTTGTGAAATATTTTGACAAGGAGAATATGATGTTGATTGATCCCATTAGGAGGCTCACTTGATTAGATGTGAAAAAATGGCCTATAACATAATGCCCCCTAAAGCGCAAATTCAGATATGGTGACTGATGAATGCGGTGCTTTACCTTGTGATAAGTAGGGAGCAAGGATAACTGATGAGCTTCATTTGTTACAATACATTTACCATGAAATACTATCAGAGAAGGAGGCATACCCATACTCAAATCATAAGCTAACATAATATGTACAATGATTAAAAGACACATCCACAGATTCAACTAATGGACTCATGACTGGATTACCATGACTATCATACATTGTGATCTTTGTATAACTCTTGAAATCACAACCCAGATGGATGAAACTAGATTTGTTGGCAAGAAAAGAGGTCTTTGGGGCGAGACCCAGGTTCAGGATAGAGGCCAACAAGGGTTTCCACAGTAGTCTAGCACAACGCCGACATTTTCACCCTGCTCCGAGGAGCTGAGAGTCTCACTCGAGGCGTGCCGTGACCTTACTAGGGTTGGAATCAGATCAGGTATCAATCAATCATGACAGATGCATAACCCATATGGAACTAAGTACTTCGAGTAATTATAAATACTCCATAGATAACAATACTTATGAACATAATCAGAATGATAACCAAAAAAATTTAAAATAATCCGCACAATCCACTAAACCAGAACACAATACAGAACTTAGAATAGAAAAATTAGATTAGAAAGTATTGCATCAATAAAAAAAGACATTTACAATTCTCCTCAGAGCGTTCCTGGCAGAACTGATTACAATAGCGTCACATAAGACAGAACAGAACGAATCAAAGAGAGAGAGAACAAAACAACCAACACAAACAGAGCTCTCCTACGACTCCTGTTTCCTAATCTCTACTGTGCCAACCTCTCTTCTTTGCTGGCCGACTGCCTATTTGTTCTGTTGCCAGCGCGACTGACAGTTCTTCCTTCCTTTTCACTCGGCTGTTTGCTGCTTCTCCCTAATTATTGGGAGTTCCACTAATTGTCTTCTATTGCTTCCTTTTTCCATCTGTGCTTGCTTCCGCAACAGCCGTGCCACCTTCTCTTCAGTTCTTTGCAACCGTGACAGCTCTTTCTTTACTGTGGTTGTGTTCTGCCACCTGTTATCCGCAACTCAAAACTGTTTAATTTCAAAACAAGGGCCCCAACAGGCCTCGACCACATCCTATTGACTCATCCTGAGTCAATTGTTTCCTGTTGCCTCGGTCTCCATTGGTCCGTTTATCTCTGTGGCCCATTCTGTTTGCTCCCTTTCCTTTGTGTGTACAAAAAAGGGCCCCAACTCTAGGACCTTCGTGAGTGTAGATGCTTTGAGCTCTTAGAAGCTAGCAATGGCATGCTGCCATCCCTGCATGAGAAGGTTTGTTTCTGTTGTGACCTGGGAAACTTCCTTCTCTCCTGTGACGGCCGGTAGGCTACCGAAGATGTTATTGATCTGAATGTTGGCTTCTGCAGCTATTTGCTGCATTTCTTAGGCAATAGTCTTGACCAGCTGCCTGAGCTCTCGGAGGGCTTGTTTGGCTGTGGTTGAGTGCTCCTCAATTTGTTGTATCTGTACTTCCAGCTTCTCCACTTGAGTGTAAAATTGGTCGAGTCTGTCCAGGTCTGTGGCTTCCTGAATCTCTTTCGATATCTGTTGTACTTTTTCTGAAACTGGATTTGATTTCAAGGTGAGTGAGGTTGAACATTCATGTAGACCCTTTAGTAGGTTAGAATCTTCCTTTTTCGTAGTACTCAGAACTTCTTGCATCCTCGCTACCTGGGTCTGTCGCTCTGCTATCTTCTCTGTGTAGATGACCGCTGGGTCCGGTAGTGCGGGCTTGGTCTCCAATGCTGCCTTCAGTTCCTTGTTTTCTCAGGTGAGGTTCGAACATGCCACTCAGATGTGAATGGACCGTCCGACTATGTCATCCTCTGCTATGTCACCTGGTATTTGATTGTTGTGGGCTGTCACCGTGGGCCAGAGATCCTGGAAAACCTTGGTCACCATGTCTAGTTGGCCCTGTAGTTGGTCCTTTTCTATATTTAGCTATTCGCGCTCTTCAGTAAGCATGATATTTGTACTAGTTGCTGCTCTATTCCCTGTTGAAGTTTTGTGTGAAGCCCTTCGGCCTGCTGTGCTGCCCGCTAAATGAAATTGTATAACTGCGTCGTTCCCCAGGTCTGCACTCTTTCAACTCCGGAGATATCTTGATTTGGTTGTTGCTCTTGAAGCGGTTGACTGCTTGCAATGGAATTTGCTGAATGCTCTTGTGGTGACTGCGGTGGTGTTGGTTGTGGTAGTGGATTACTGGGGTTACCCATGCTTATAATGGGGTGCACTTGCTGAAGTATCAGGTTTGCTTGTTGAAATGGATTTAGCTCTTCAGTCGGGGTTTTTGTATCTGCAGTAAAAGGTGCCCCTCGACTTAAAAGTTCTTGGAAAGAAACCTGTTCAACTAGGGTTTGGTTAACCTCAAGTACCAATGTTGTACTAGAGTTAACCTCGACCTCGACATCCCTGTTTGTTTTAATTTTTACTCTGACTGGGTTAGATATGGCGACTGATGTGGAGGGTGTGAGAGATGGATGATCTTTGGAGGTGAATGAGGTGTTGGCCGATGATTGGTGAGTGTGAGGAGGTGATATACAGAAATTTAGAAAATAATAGGGGTTTATTGGAGGTAGCTCTTGAGTCATCTGGGGCTCTATCACTAGTTCTTCTCTGATTGGGGCCCCCGTGTCCATAAGTTGTGTTTGATCTTCCCATGTGAGATCAATGACTTGGTTGGACATTGTGATTTTTGCCTTCTTGGCCTTTGGTGTGGCTACGGGTGGCTTTGAGGCTTTACTCTTTATGACAAGAGTTGTGGTTGCTACCGGTGGTGAATTAAACAAATTCAGTGGTATGGTTGTGACTAGGGGGACTGCGATGGAAGAGGATGCAGAATTTGAGGCCTGAAATTTCGTAAATGTGGGAAACAAAGAGGAATCACTCGTTAAAGTTTGGAATACCCGGTTAAAGCTTTGCACCTTTGTATTCAGATGCTCAATGATTGGGGTCAGTTGTAGTCGTGACATCCTAGCCTCACTTCCTCTGATGTCTCTCATGGCAATAGATCTGGCAGCATGCCATCAAATGAATAGATGTAGACTCTGCTTCTAATCTCTATTTATACTCCTGACCACGAGCATACTTCTGTGTGAAAAGCTCGCTCATCGATTTGAAATTTCAACAGTCTCATCTTAAAGGTTGATTCCAGCACACATGCTGGCCAGATGTAGGTTTCCGTATGATTAACTCCAAACCATACTTGCGCAGCATAATTGTGCAGTAAGGTCCTTGGAATTATCTGTTGGCTCATTGCGACATCGACCATTTGGCTGTACCAGAATTTGAACGCCTCCTCGTTTACCTCCTTAGTGCTGGGGTCCCCTGATGTTTTCCAGGGTGTGAACTTCATTGCTAATGGCTGACCTGCTGCCACTTCCAAAGGTTGCATGATTCCTGGAAATGTTCATTTCCACATGGCCAATGCCATTATAAGATAACCGTAGATAAATCCAGATTGTCCTCATAGGCTTAGAATAACTCATTGAGCATAAACAACCACCAGTTCAGTTGTGCCCCCTGGAGATAATGCTCCGCAAATGAGATAGTATCCAGCGTACATTCCCCTTTGGTGTAGTGTCTCATCATTTTTCTTGCAATCAAATAGCAGGAAAACTTGACTGCTGGGTTTTTGATTAATTCTATCTTGGCTCCTTTTCCCCCTCTCTTGGTGTCATACTTCCTGTAGTAGTCACCATCCCCTGCTTTCTTCGCTCTCTTGGATACAATCTGGAAAGTCATGGAAACGTCTCTCCCTTCTTGCGACAACCCGGTCAATCTGTGAATGTCTTCCACATGAATTGGGATTTCTCTTCCCAACCACAACAACCTATTGTGGATTCTGCTCAACAGAAACTTGGTGCACTGCATCGCAGCCCCTGTAGTGCCAAAAACTAGCAGGTTTCTTAGGTTCAGTATGGTGGATTTCTGAACACCTCTGAACTCCGGAAGTACTCTCGCTGCTTCCTATCTCGCTTCTGTAGCATAATTCTCCATGTAGACCTGCTTCTTCATCGCTGGAAATTGGAAGGAGTCTGTTAGGTTGGTATCAATCAACGACGTGCTATCATATTTTCCTACGAGGGATTCCATCTTATGAATCCTTTCATCGAGCTCCTGCTCAATAACTACTGGCGCTACCCTTGTCATTTTAGCTCTTCTCTGGTACACTCGCAGAGCTATTCCTTTTCTTTTCTTATGAATTCCTACTTCTGGACACCTCCCCTGCTCTTCTTCTGTGATGTTTCCCTTGCTACCTTTACTGTTACTGTTTCTAACTCAGACTTCTCTAGCATTCTCGCGCTTTTCTTTCATGTAGGTTATGTAAGTAACCAGCACGCATGAGGTTGATAAGACCCCATAACTAATTAATTTTCCTTGCCTTCCCCCGTGGTTATATTCATGTGATTAGTTACCGGGCTGAGGTGGGTTCTGACAAAGCTGACTGTGGATTTGGGGTTTGGGTAGACGTGATGGGTGATGATTATGACTTATTATGGAAAATTTATTGTAGTATGGACGATGCTAATTATGGAAATTATTTTTCAAATCTCAGTAATCCTACGGACTGACATGGGTACTATGAGTAATGATGTTCGACGCGCTTTTCCTTCTGACGTGGATGACACGCTGGACACTACCCACCCTCGACCACAATCTGTTGTGTTGTAGCCTCCACAACTCAACATTGAATTTTTCTTGTGCTATAAAATTTCTTTATTGGGAATCCTATCTAAGCTCT
The DNA here is from genome assembly GCA_034641835.2 of Pinus albicaulis. Lineage (NCBI taxonomy): Eukaryota > Viridiplantae > Streptophyta > Pinopsida > Pinales > Pinaceae > Pinus > Pinus albicaulis. The sequence continues at coordinate 148,243,150 of CM076569.1, forward strand.
TCTCGGGTGCGAGAGAGTTATTGAATCTATATAATCTAATTTAATCTACCCTAATGACTCTTCTCGTTTGCGAGAGTTATTGAAAATGAAATGCAGAACATACTCGTGGTAGGGTTTCAAGCGTGTGTCGTTCACTCATCCTGGCAGTACCTAGCCGTCCAGTTGTGCTAACCGAACTGCTCTTAAATCTTTGATTTCGATTACGTGGTACGGTCCTAGCCAATGAATTTGCAGTTTCCCTGGGAAATTCTGGTACTTACTGTCATAGAGTAAAAAAATTCTGCCGACCTTGAAAGTTTTGCGCTTGATATGGCGGTTGTGCCACACTTTTTGGACAGTTTGGTGGAATTCTGCTAAAAATCTGTCCTCTTCGAGTTCTTGTAGCTCCTGTAACCACTCCTTCAACGAGTCTTCTTCTAATAGTTGGAGTGTTATTGCGATTAGACGGTTGGGTATGAAAAACTCAGCCGGTACCACTGCTTCTCTCCCATACACTAGCTGGAACGACGTTTGGTTATTGAGTCTTTTAACAGTTGTTCTGTACGCCCACAGAGTTGCTGGTATACGTTCGTCCCAATCATCTCGTTGAGCATTTCAGATCTTCATTAATCCCTTTTCTAGGATCTTATTAAATGCTTCCACCATACCATTGGCTTGTGGATGGTACAAACTATTTTTGTGATGTTGTACCATGAAGTTTTCTAGCAAGGACTTAATGGTAGCATTTATGAAATGTGTACCTTGATCACTTGTCAGAATTTTCAGGCACCCAAACCTGTTGATTATATTTTCAAATAGGAACCGAGCCGTTGTTTTGGCTGTGAAATATTTCACTAGCATGGCCTCTGCCCACCTTGTCAAATAGTCTGTTGTCGTGATGATATACCGGGCTTGTGAGTGTCTTGTAGGAGGTGCAATTGGGTCTATAAAATCAACTGCCCATTTCTTGAATGGCTGTAGTGATTTTACTAGGTGCAGTGGAAGCTTGTCTCTGTGTGATGGATGTCCCGTCCTCTACCAAACATCGCATTTATTTACGAATGCCTTACTTTCAATGTGTACCGTAGGCCACCATAAACCCACCTACAGTACTTTCCTCGCCATCGATTTTTCTCCTACATGTCCTCCTGCAACTCCACAGTGGCACTCCCACAGTACGGCTTCCCTCTCGTGGGCCAAAACACGTCTTCATAAAATTTGGTCTAGCCCCATCTTATACAGGTGTCTTGCGATGAGTTGATGCTCTGCTGCTCGAACTACTAGGTGTATTTTCTGGACTACTATATATTCTTTTGGGCACTGTCTTATTGTTAGGTAGGTTGCTATCTGGTCCAAGTATTCTGGGATGGATTCTACTCTGAAAAGATCAACATCTGGCAGCTGATCATCTAGAGACCCTCCATTTTATCCATTTTCTAGCCTTGACAGGTGATCGGGTCCCACATTTAGCCTCCTGGGCTTTACTATCACCTCAAAGGTGAATTCCTGAAAGAGTAGGAGCCATCTGTAGATTCTTCCTTCTAAGACCGGTTTGTTTACCAGGTACTTTAAAGCTTAGTGGTCTGTGAAAAACTTGAACATACCTCCTAATAGGTAGTGGCAGAAATTTTGAAGGGAATACATCATTGCTAATGCTTCTTTCTCTATCGTCGTGTAGTTTCGTTCTGCTGTTGATAATTTTCGACTTTCAAAATACACTGGGTGATCAAATGTAGTGTCCCTTGGTTGGGCTAGAACCGATTCGAGTGCGATGCTCGAAGCATCGATGTGGACATGAAATTTCCTGTCCCAATCTAGATGAACCAATATTGGTGCACTTGCCAAATTTCCTTCAAAGTGTTTAGGGCAGTAGCGCAACTCTCTGTCTAGTTGAACTGTTCTGATTTCCACAATAGCTTCTCCAATGGGGTTGTTATCTTCGCGTAGTTGCGGGTGAATCGTCTGTAGTACCCTATATGGCCTAGTAGTGACCTCAACTATTTCACAGTTTCTAGAGCCTCCATGTTGATTATCACTACTACCTTTGCTGGATCCACGCAAACTCCTTGTTTTCATACAATGTGTCCTAGCAATGTTCCAAAAGGCACCGCAAAGATGCACTTCTTTAGGTTCAATGAAATCTGTAGTTGTCTACACATATCAAACATAATTCTCAATAGAGTTTCATGGTATTTTAATAGGCTGTAGACGGTCCATTCGTCCATATAAACGTCCAGGAATTTGTGGTTATAGTCACAGAATGCTGCTATCACAATGCGTGAAAATACTGTTGGCGCATTCTTCAAACCGAATAGCATTACATGATATGTGAAGGAGCCCCATTCAGTGATGAAAGTTGTCTTTTTCTTATCTTCTTCTGCTATTTGATTGCAAGAAAAATGATGAGACACTACACCAAAGGGGAGTGTACACTGGATATTATCTCAACTGTGGAGAATTGTCTCCAGGGAGCACAACTGAACTGGTGCTCGTTTCTGCTCAATGAGTTATTCGAAGCCTGTGAGGACAATTATAAGAGGACCACTGGATTTATCTACAGTTATCTTATAATGGCGTTGGCCATGTGGAAATGGAAATCTCCAAGAATCAGGCAACCTCTGGAAGTGGCAGCAGGCCAGCCATTAGCACTGAAGTTCACATTTTGGAAAACATCAAGGGACCCCGACACTAAGGAGGTAAACGAGGAGGCGTTCAAATTTTGGTACAGCCAGATGGTGGATGTCGCAATGAGCCAACAAATTGTTGGGAAAAATACTGAGAGGGGGGGGGGGGGGGTGAATCAGTATTTAGGGCATACTCAAATCTTTTTACTTTTTCATCCTCTAAAACCCATACGCTACTTTAATTGATCAGACTCGCGTATATACGCGGATACCCTTCACAAAACTCGCGTATATGCAGAGATCTTAATATGCAATTAATTCATTACTTATACCCTTGCATTTATTCATTCATCAGATGTTTATATAGCAACAGACATGTGCAGTAATAACAGAGTAAATCATCACACATAAGCATCACACATGAACACCAAGATTTTAGGTGGAAACCCAAGTCGGGAGAAAACCACCGCTGCCATTGTCTCAGCCTTCAATATTTTATTATAAAGAAAACATCTTACAAATATGTAGTGGCGCAGACTCATACCAGTACACATGCACCCACCTGTGCTCGTTTACCAGCCTCTCCTAGAAGGGAGCTACGACCCCCTGATCTCGTTTACCAACCTCTCCTGGAAGGGAGCTACGACCCCCTGCTCTCGTTTACCAGCCTCACCTTGAAGGGAGCTACAACCCCCTGACTTAAGGCTACAACCCTCAGCACCACCATGGACCACGTTTCATCAATTTTCACACTGGATCCAAAAGCTTTCTTTATAGCACAACTTGCAGGCCACTTTTCATCATATTTTCAGACTGGACCCACTCCATACATTTAAGCTCAAAAACAGATACTTATCAATTCAGACAACCTAGATCAGATAGCAGTAACACAACAGAACAGATCAGACATTTCATACTTCATCCTTCATCAAACCCTAGTTTTCATACGCGCTTTCCTTTTACTGATCCGGCATATATACGCGCCTTCATGCATATAAACCCGCGTATACCTCTGCACATATTCCAGAACTAATTTCACTACTCATACGCGCTTTCGCTTTATAAAACCCGCGTATATACGCGCTTCCACTGTAATAAACTAGCGTATAGATCTTCAATCATTACAGAGCAGCATACTTCTTCAAAGCAGATATTCAGTTCAGATTTAACCCTTCACTTCAGACAGATGTTCACCTCATCTCAGATCTAAACATTTCATAAACAGATCTAGAAGATACAAATACATTTCAGATCTAGTTAACCTTCTTCATCATTTTCTTCATGGGTGCATCACAGATTCAGATCTATCATCAAACTGTTACCCCTTCCATTCAGAAATACTTCAAAGTGAAGTATTCATTCAAAACTAGACTCATCCTCTCTCCTTGCACAATGATTTTCTTCTCCTTATATAGGTTTACCCTTTATCAATACCATTAGCCAAAACCACATTACTTCCAATGGTATTCCTGGACGGGATCACATAGACGAATCATTGCTCAATACAATGGGTCAATACCATGGTAGTTACCCCTGGTTTTACATATTTAGAGCGCTTTTTCCCATACGCGACTTGGAACGTTATTTCCCGCGTGCATACGCTACTTCGGCTAGACAAACCCGCGTATGCCTTGAGACATACTCTTTTCATCATTGTTCTGGCACAGACTGAATTCCTTTCATCATTACCTTCTATACAGATCAGATTCACATCAATAACAAGTTCAGATTCACATCAATAACAAGTTCATCAAGACATATTCCATCAATGACAACTTCATCAAGTGGGTTGCCATCATCTTCATCAAGTGGTTTGCCATCAAGGACAACACTCTGCATCATATTGCCAACACAAATAATTCCAAGGACCTTGCTGGAAAGTTATGCTGTGCAAGTATGGTTCAGGGTTAATCATAAGCAAACCTACATCCGACCAGCATGTGTGCCAGAATCGACCTTAAAGATGAGGTTGTTGAAATTTCAAATCGATGAGCGGGATTTTCACAAAAAAGTATGCTCGTGTCTAGGAGTAGCAATGGAGATCAGAAGTGGAGTCAACGTCTATTCATTTGATGGCATGCTATTGGATCCATTTCCAGGAGAGACATCAGAGGAAGTGATGGCTAGGATGTCATGACTACAACTGACCCCAATCATTGAGCAACTGAATAAAAAGGTATAGAGCTTTAACCGGGTAGTCCAACCTTTAACGAGTGATTCCTCTTTTTTTCTCACATTTACGAAATTTTAGGCCTCAAATTCTGCATCCTCTTCCATCGCAGTCTCCCTAGTCACAACCATACAACTGAATTTGTTTAATTCACCACCGGTAGCAACCACAGCTCTTGTTAGAAAGAGTAAAGCCTCAAATCCACCCGTAGCCACACCAAAGGCCAAGAAGGTGAAAATCACAATGTCCAGTCAAGTCGTTGATCTCACAGGGGAAGATCAAACGCAAATTATGGACATGGGGGCCCCAATCAGAGAAGAACTAGTGACAGAGCCCCAAACGACTCAGGAGCTACCTCCAATAAACCCCTATTATTTTCTAAATGTTCGTATATCACCTCCTCGCACTCACCAATCATCGGCCACCACCTCATTCACCTCCAAAGATCATCCATCTCGCACACCCTCCACATCGGCCACCATATTTGACCTAGTCAGTGTAAAAAGTAAAAAAAATGGGGATGCCGAGGCAGATGTTAACTCTGGTACAACAGTGGTACCTGAGGTTAACCAAATCCTAGTTGAACATGTTTCTTTCCAAGAAATTTTAAGTCGAGGGGCACCTTTTACTGCAGATAAAACAACCCTGATTGAAGAGTTGAATCGATTTCAGCAAGAAAACTTGATACTTCAACAAGTGCAGCCAATATAAGCATGGGTAACCCCAGTAATCTGTTGCCGCAACCAACACCACCGTAGTCACCACAAGAGCATTCAACAAATTCCATTGCAAGCAGTCAGCCACTTCAAGAGTGACAACTGAATCAAGATATCTCTGGAGAAGAAAGTGTGCAGACCTGGGGAACGACGCAGTTATACAATTTCATTCAGTGGGAAGCACAGCAGGCCGAAGGGATTCACACAGAACTTCAACAAAGATTTGATCAATAATAGGTAAAAATTATCGCACTTACTGAAGAGCAGGAACATATGAAGATAGAAAAGGATCAACTACAGGGCCAATTGGACATGGTGACCAAATTTTTCCAGGATCTTTGGCCCACGGTGATAACCCACAACAATCAGATACCATGTGACATAGCAGAGGATGACATAGTCAGATGGTCCATTCACATCCGAGTGGCATGTTCGAACCTCACCCAAGAAAACAAGGAACTGAAGGCAACATTGCAGACCAGGCCCGTGCTACCGGACCTAGCGGTCATCTACACAGAGAAGATAACAGAGTGATGGACCCAGGTAGCCGGGATGCAGGAAGTTTTGAGTACTGTGGCAAAGGAAGCGTCTGACTTATTGAAGGGTCTACATGAATGTTAAACCTTGCTCACCTTGAAATCACAGCCATTTTCAGAAAAACTACAACAGATATCGAAAGAGATTGAAGAAGCCATAGACCCAGATGGACTCGACCAATTTTATAGTCAAGCAGAGGAGCAGGAAGTCTAGATAAAAAATACTGAGGAGAACTTAGCCACAACCAAACAAGCCCTCTGAGAGCTCAGGCAGCCGATGAGGACTACTGCCGAAGAAATGAAACAAATAACCGCAAAAGCCAACGTTCAGATCAATAACATCTTCGGTAGCCTACCAGTCGTTGCAAGAGAGAAGGAGGTTGCCTAGGTCACAACAAAAACAAACCTACTCATGGAGGGATGGCAACAGGCCATGCTAGCTTTTGAGAGCTCAAAGCATCTGCACTCACAAAGGTCCCAGAGTTGGGGCCCTTGTTTGGACATGCAGAGGAAAGGGAGCAAACAAAACGGGCCACGGAGACAAGCGGACCAATGATGACCGAGGTAACAAGAAACAGTTGACTCGGGACGAGTCAATAGGATGTGGTCGGGGCCTGTTTTTTCCCTTGTTTTGAAATTAAATAGTTTTGAGTTGTGAATAATAGGTGGTAGAACACAACCATGGTAGGCAGAGAGCTGTCATGGTTGCGAAGAACTAAAGAGCAGGTGGCGCGACTATTGCGGAAGAAAGCACAAATGGCAGAAGGAAGCGGCAGAAGACAATCGGTGGAACTCCCAATAATCAGGGAGAAGCAGCAAACAACCGAGCAAAAAGGAAGGAAGAACTGTTAGTCACGCTGGCAACAGAAAAAATAGGCAGCCGTCCAGCGGAGAAGAGAGGTTGGCATAGTAGAGATCAGGGAACAGGAGCCGTAGGAGAGCTCTATTCGTGTTGGTTGTTCTGTTCTCTCTCTCTCTAATTCATTATGTTCAATCTTATGTGACACTATTGTAATCAGTTCTTCCAGGAACGCTCTGACGAGCATTGTAACTTTCTTTTGTTATTGATGCAATAATTTCTAATCTAAGTCTGTTGTTCTAAGTTGGTTTGGGAATGGTTTCTCATCCTTCTCCTGATTCTCCAGGAAGAACAATACCCTTTTAATGGCCTATAACGCATGGGTGACTAGTTTTGTTCTTCCTTCAAATAAGAAGCATTATGTAAATTTCCCTGTAACTTCTTGCCAAGTGCTAATTCCCCTTTTCCTCTCTTCCGTTAGGTACCAAGCTTGTGGAATCACATCCAGTGAATGTATAAACCTGTGGACCCACAGCTCCTTCGAGTATCATGCAATTTTCCATTTCTATTCACACTCTTTCAAATGCTTTCTGGGTTCTTAGTCCCCTTGGAATTTTTGAGTGCATTGTGGTCCTTCTTCTTCCTTAAACCTGGCTTTCAATGCTGCTGCAACTTTGTCCCATTGCGATAATGAGTTGCGGTGGTTACTCCACCATCTTGCAGATGTGGATTGTAAAGCCATGTCCATGAGTGGGACCCTATGATCCTCTGGTACTTTATCTTCTATTTTGGTAATGAAAGTATTTACAGTGTTCATATTTGACAAAGTTGGGTAATCTCTTACATCGGTTCCGATCCAATTGATTCTTCTAATGGTGGCGAATCTTCTTGTGTTGGTCTCATATACCCCTTGCTACCAATCATCCCAGGCTATCTCTGAGCCCAAGTCTGAGCTTTGAATGCTTCTCCAACTTACAGATCCTCTCGCCATCGAGTTGATGTAATCTTCCCTTTTTACTGTAGTCATTTGATAAAGATGGTAAAGAAGCTGAGCCTATTCTCTGTTGTCAACATACTCTGTGTATCGGGGACCTTGATATGGGTCGAGCGGCTAAGTGACTCTGATCTCTCCATCCTCAAATATCATCATTTCCTTATTTAAATCTATTACTGCGTAATTTTCAAAATCCCAGTCGATCCACAACAATGTTGGATAGGGATCCTTGTCCCCCATAATGTCGATGACCTCAAAGTCCGTGTATGTCTTTACTCCCGCAACGTCTACTTCGACCTCCTCCAGTCTACCTATGGGCACAATGTAGTACTGGTTCGCCACACGGAGTTGAATTAGTGAGTATGTTAGCCTTGGCTTCCCCAATGCTTCCCATGCCTTTCTTGGCAGGATATTTACATCGGACCCCAGGTCAAGCATTGTGTCCTTAATTTGGAATCCCGCAACTTGAGTATTCACCCGAAACTCGTTTCCTGTCCTTATCTTATTTCTCTTCACTCTTCATATATATTTATATGTTGTGTCGGTTGTCTCCCCTGGTTCTGTGGCCTTCTGCACTACTCTTTCCAGGTTCTGCTTTAACTATTCTAGCATTGGCGTGTTGTTAACAATTTTTAGAAATAGACCGAACCATTCTTCAATCGTAGTACCTGAACTAGCTCGGTTCTCGTTATTTTCCTTGGTCTATGGAAATTCAATGCCTTTGCTTCCCCCAAGCTGGGAAAATGTTTCCACTGCTTCTTGAAAGAATTGCTTCTGTATTTCGGGCCTGAACATTGGCTTTGGAGATGCTGGCCTTACCAATCTTATCGAGTCCATCATTTGTGCATCCTCCCCGGTTCTTTTGCCTCCTCGCGTCACTATGGCTACGTTCTACATAGCTTGAGCCTCTATTATTCTCAGCTCTGAATTTACCATATTTATTCCTCTTTGTCTAGCTCTTTCTTCCCATCTTTTAATGAGCTCTGGGCAGTCCTCTGTTGCGTGCGTGTTAACCCTACAATGAGAGCACTAGGTTCTTCTAGGAAGTGGACATTCCCTAGCCATGTGACCTTCTTGGTCACAATTGTAACACTATACTGGTCCCCTTCCTCCCACTCGACCTCCTCTCATGCCTCCTCCTCGTCCTCTGGGGGCCTCATTCACTCTATATGAAGGGCTGTCCAATCGGTCGGCCAAGGCATCCAGAGCCCTACACTGCTCTGTGCTGTGTGTGGTAGACAGACAGAACTCACAATATATTTTGTTCGTAACGTTGGAGTATTTTTTCAATATGGGGCATAGGCAGGGTGAATGACCCATGCTTTTACATATTTCACAATATTCAGTCGCCGCTGAATTCTATTGCGTGGGGAACCCCGTGTACGGGTGTTGCGGTGAATATAACCCCTGGGTGTTTATCTGCGCAACCCCTCCTACTGGTGGAGCTCCAGGTGCCCCTGTTGCTGATGTTCCCACATTCTGGCGCCGTAGACGAGGATATTCGAATGTGTCCTTCCATTAGACAGTGCGTACACCATACGTTTGGCCTCGCTGGACGCATTGGTTGAATTTATTTCAATTTATTTGTCAGGCTAGCTATTTGATGCTGTAGTCCCAGTATGGAAGGGTCCTGAGCTGATGCTCCTTTAAATTCTTGTGGATATCCCACAATGGCCTCTATCTTCATAGCCTGCTCCAATGTGTCTTGCAATGTCTCAATTTTCTGTTGTGTCAACGGAGTTATTGTTAGTGGGAGAAGGGCCTCGATAAACCAATCTCTCTGATGGTTCAGATCGATCGGATAGCTGAGTTTTTGAATCGCATCCTTGAATCTCCTCATTAGATCCCATGCAATTTCCCCTTCTCGCTGCTTGATCTCCCACATCTCTAAGAAACCCTGCTAATCGGTTTGGGGTAATTTGAATTCTTTCACAAAATCCCTCTTTACTTCGTCTATCGCTGGGTTCTGGTGAGCCTCAAACCACTTTATAAACCAACACAGAGCTCTCTCCTTGAGAGTAAATTTAAATTCTACCAATTACCTATTTCTGGTGTCTGTCGAGCCCTCCATATGGCTTCACAAAGGTACCAGTGTTGTTCCACATCATCATTACCCCTCCCAGAAAACTCTGGGTACTGGGTAAATGATCCTGCCATGTTCCTTGTGTGGGGGGTTACTATAACAAAACCCCTAACTCTCGGTTGTGAAATGGTGTTACTAGTATCATTGCTAGTGTGTATTACTACTGTAGACTGAACACTATTCAACTTACTCAATTCCCGTAACTTAACAAAAATTTCACCTAGTGGCTGAGAGAGTACCAGGGGAAGGTCAGGACTAGATCTACTTGAACTTTGGGTAATAAAGTTAGCTGGGATTATGGGTGTCGGCCCTTCTCATAATAGCTGCTCCATCTCAACATGCAACTCCACATCGGACGTCTCCTCGGGGCGCGCATCATCTCCATCGTACTCCTTTCCCTTCTCTGCTTGGGCTGGGCTCCTATACCCCTGCCGCACTTCTTTAGTGGTCCCCCCTATATCCTGGGAACCCGTCTGACCTTCCATCTCCTTCGTCGTCTGAGGCACCTCTTCCTTGTCTTTTCTATTAATTTCTTGTCTTTCCAACTCCTTCATCACCCTTTCTCGCCACTTCTCAGCGATTTGCGCCCTCTGATGTGCTCGTCGTTCCCTTAACCTACTGGAGGTCTCGGAATCCATATCCCTATTCCCCTGTTCAACGTACTTGAAGCATATTTCCCTCAACTCCTTCCCCCAATACTGGAGGTTTAGGTATCCATCTCATATTTTTGGAACTCCATCAACCCTTAGTCTGACATCAAAGCCTTGAGCCACAGGGGGATCTCCTTCAACAGCTCTCCGCGCAACCCTGATCTAAATATGTCCTCCGTTTTCGAGAAGGACTGGTAGCATTTAGCTGTGAACTCCACTATGTATCCTTTCAAGGTAGATTGCACCCAGAAATCTACAGATCGAGTCAAATCGGTATCTAACCGATGGAGTGCTACCAGATCTATGTGCACACACTTGCGACAGACCTTCTGCGAGCTTCTTTGGACTATCTGGGTCTGTAGTCTCCACAACCAGTTGTAGAGATCCTCGGGAAAATTTCCCCAGAATATATCATAGATATCACTGGCGGATTCAGAGAATAGAATCCAGTTCTTAACAGTTTTCTCTTTTTGCTATCTCACTTCCGCTTGCTGAGCTATGAACTAATATATGTGGTTATCCCACCAGTTTCGTATTTCTTTCTCGAATATCCGTAATACCATGATCTAAATCCAAAATGAAATTTCAGGTCCCAGCAATGGAACCATCTGTTGGCAAGAAAAGAGATCTCTGGGGTGAGACCTAGGTTCAGGATAGAGGCCAAAAAGGGTTTCTGCAGTAGTCTAGCACAACTCTGGCATTTTCACCCTGCTCCAAGGAGCAGAGAGTCTCACCCGAGGCGTGTCACGACCTTACTATGGTTGGAATCAGATCAGGTATCAATCAATCATGAAAGATGCATAACCCAGATAGAACTAAGTACTTCGAGTAATTATAAATACTCCATAGATAACAATACTTATGAACATAATCAGAATGATAACCAAAAAAATTTAAAATAACCCGCACAGTCCACTAAACCAGAACACAATACAGAACTTAGAACAACAGACTTATATTAGAAAGTATTGCATCAATAACAAAAGACAGTTACAATGCTCCTCAGAGTGTTCCTGGAAGAACTGATTACAATAGCGTCACATAAGACAGAACAGAACGAATCAGAGAGAGAGAGAACAGAATAACCAACATGAACAAAGCTCTCCTACGGCTCCTGTTTCCTGATCTCTACTGTGCCAACCTCTCTTCTCCGCTGGGCGGCTGCCTATTTGTTTCGTTGCCAGCACGACTGACAATTCTTCCTTCCTTTTTGCTCGGTTGTTTGCTGCTTGTCCCTAATTATTGGGAGTTCCACTGATTGTCTTCTGCCACTTCCTTCTGCCATCTGTGCTTGCTTCTGAAAAAACCGCGCCACCTGCTCTTCAGTTCTTCGCAACCATGACAACTCTCTATCTACCGTGGTTGCATTCTGCCACCTGTTATCCGCAACTCAAAACTGTTTAATTTCAAAACAAGGGCCCCAACAAGATCCAGGGTCATGTATCTCGCTCATACGACCAACTAATGTACGAGCCTAACCATGTGAATTAATGAGTTGGAGTCGAACATGGTAGACACCATCTGATTACCGACCAATGATGTAAGTTGTTAACAAATGTGAGAGAAACCACTGATGATGTTAATGGCTCTCAAGGTACTAAGGTACAATTGGTATAGTGCAAGTAAATGAGTTGATGTCGAACACCACACAAAATCTTTCGGTCGAAGGAAATTGATGTAAACCTGTCTCCGGGAGTGAGGAAACTTGCCATTGATGTATGCAAGCACCAAGGTACCAAAGGGGTGTTTCTATGTCAACTTCCTAGATGATGTGTTGATGTCGAGAGGAAGCGAACCATCATAGGAGGGACTTGATGTATCCCCCATCAACGTCTCGAAATAGGTATCATGATTGATAAAGAATGATTAGAATGATGCCGATATGGAACTGGATCAGGAAAGACAGACATGAAATGAAGGCTTAAGAGTATTGAGCAGAGATCAATTGAAGGAAAGCCCTTGAACACATAACGACACTGAATGGAGATGATAGCATTGACTCAAAACTGAAATGGAGGTTCTGAAAATAGTATGATAACCAAGAGACAAGCAGATAACCCAACCCAATACCCACAAATATGAAGTGAAAAAGTGTCGTGTTCAAGAGAGATTCCCTGCCATTAGCAAAATGGAATCCCCTATTTTCCCAATTTCCCCAACCATACTGGTCAATACCTCTTTATTTTTTAATAATATTGAGGAGGATAACATATGCTTGATCTGTAAGTTCATCCTTAAGATGAATCTCTCCAAGTATCTTTAACTAACCCTAAGAAAGAGTTGTTTTTCCTTGTCATTTTTTATAAGTATATCACTATTTTATTTTTTAACGAGTCCAGCGAAGGTAAAACTCAACATATTTTTTGTGTTTAGAGAGTTTGAAAAAGAGGTGGAAAAGAAAACTCCACATGTCCCTTTTCGTAGATAGTCTCTTAAGTCCAAAAAATTAGAAAACAATACTCAAGAGAACATCTTAGCCATGCTCGACTAAGGTATTCCTTTTTCGTAACTAGTCTATCTCAGTCTGGAAAAGGGTTAAACTTATATTGAGTAGACGTATTTTCATTTATTTTTACTAGTTCGAAAATACAAGCGCTCGAAAATATTTTCGTATTTTGGGAGTCTGAAAAGAGATGAAAGAGGACTCCTCTAGGAGGAACGAGTGGTATAAAGGGTAGCAACTAATTCCAGTCATGACGAAACTTATCAAAAAACATAAAGGTCAAGAGGTTGGCTAATAATACCACTCATTGCAGCGGTTCCCCATGCAAGGGTAAAAAACCAAGTGAAAGTGTATGATCGGCCAAGCAGATGGTAACAATGGAATGATAAAACCAAGGCTCATCTGGAAAAATCAAGCTGATGAAAACGAAAATCACAAGAGGTAAAGTGATAATGGTTTCATTTTTACAGAATATTGAAACATGGGAAACTATGATTGAAATTAGTTGAATATGGTTTCTGATTTGAATATGGGCAAACTAGTTATTGCTATGTTAGCTCCCTCATCAGTATTAAAATGTGTGATTAGGATCGTCTCATCTTAACCATTTTTGAAGGGGTTGAAGTTTCATGTTTCATGTGTCTTTTTTTTTCTTTTCCTACATTTAGACTAATCCTAATCTTTCCATTTTTTCTCCTCCCACCCCTCCCACGGGTTTCAAACCAGTTACCTTGCAGACATAGTGCCTTAAGAGCGCACCCCATCACCGACTGCTCTACACCACATGGGACGTTTCATGTGTCTTTTATGATCAAATTATGAGTTAATTGGATTTTAAAAACTCATATAAAACAAATTAAATGCATAAATATAACTCACAACAATCACATAACACAATGGATAATAATGGAGTTCACCCCTCCTGGGCTACATCTCCATGGACCTGTTTTAACTAACTAGGCCCTCTTGGGATTATCAGTAAAATTTGTGATTACAAGCATCTCTGATGCTCCAATGGATTTTTTTATTGTTCCATTGGCTTCATAATACATGAAAACCCCCAAAATGACTATTCAATCTCTGAATTTGGTTACCAGCTGATCTAGGTTTGACCTCCAATCTCAGTGGCCATAGGCTTGTTTAATCTTCAAAGTGAAAAAATCACCTTCAGATGTGCTCCAACGCCTATGAAAACTATACCACTATGTTCATAACATCAAATACATCTAAAAATTATTGTTCATTCACTCCGTTTGGCCTTCAACTGATCTGGGAATGGCCTTCCATCCTGGTGGCCATGTGCTTCAAATTTCTTCAAGTGACCAAAAACACATGTAGATTTTCTCCTCTTCCTCTGAAATTTGTTCCAATGGATTTAGAGCATTCCAATCTGCTAGGAATGACTATTACTGAGCCAAAATTCTCAAGATATGCCTCATTAAATTGTCCCCTAGATTCTGCCTCTAAATATGGAACACTGCCAGATAACTCCGACAAATATGGAAGTGGCACCGGATTTGGAGATTTCGCCAAAATTGTAACTGAGATTAATTAGTGGATAAGTGTGCACTAATCATCGCTTAGTGGGAGTGCTTGTGCCGATGTCATGTGAAAGGGTTACATGAGCTACGGGCCAGCCCCCTCCTTCCTCTGCAATCAGATTCCACTACATTGAAATAAATGTGTGTCGCATTCCTTTTCAAGGTACAAGAGCATGGCTCATTGGTATGAGCATAGAGGTGGAGTGGGGGAGGCCATGGGGTCAAACCCAGACCTCGCCCCTCATACACGCTTTTTTCACCCAATAAAATTTGCGCTCCAAACATAAACCCACATGGACTATGGTTATAATTTCCACCGTAATATATCATCCCTTTGAAACCTTTGGATATATATAATATGTAATGCTCCATTAATAAAAATTAATCCAAGGTTCAAAAACCTTTATGGACTATAAGGTTTGAATATGCCTCAATATTTAAATTGAATTCGGATTATGGTTTGATTTAAAATATGCGGAACATAATATATGTATAAAGTTTGGATTATTAATTAATATAAATATAAATATAATATAATATATGATATTAAAAACCATATAAAATTATATATATATATATATATATATATATATATATATATAGATATATATCCAAATTTAATACATAAAAAAAAATTTCGAGCACATAAAAAATCATGAACCCACATTGAGCCTTGGAGGACATTGGGAAAATTTCACCTTCACAAACCAAACTCGTGAATCCTGCAGTGACACTTGTCACAGTCCCATTGGAAAAAACTAGAGAAGATTCCTTGCATGCTGATTGGGCTGCCATGTCATCAGCCTGTACATTTTCTGCAATTTTTTTAAAAATTTGCTTATTCTAAATGATGATCAACGGACCATAACTTCTTCATACGAACTCAGTTTTCGACAAAACGAGTTGTGTTGGATTTATAGCAATGGGTTGGTCACTGTCGTTCTAGTTTGGTGCAATTCTAAGCACTTTGTATTTTAAGCTAATTTCTGCCCCTGATCTAGATTTCGATCACTCCTTCCCACTGACATGCTTTTGGACCCACAAAAGCTGGTTATCTCATAAGATTTGAATACTCTTATGTTTCCCAAGTTCTATCATCTTGATTCTACTTGGAAAAATCACTATGAAAACCATTTGATCACTAATCTGCCTTGCCTTGCAAATTGCTTGGCTCTTCAACCATTGTTCTCCTTTTGCTGCTGACCCAATCCAACACTTGCTGGCTGATATAACACTTTGTTGTACCAAATAGATTCCTTGGTGCTCGGAAAACTAACTGATCATCTTCCCACTGAGAATCATGTTCCTCCTTTGCACAATGAGTGAACTACAATAATGAGTTCCAACATTAGTAAAAATAAGAAAAGAAATGACCATTCTTTTACCTCCAGGGTTCCAAATTCCACATCTAGAAGAATTCATTCGCCATATCCTTCTCTTCTTGGCGTCAACACATAAAATGGTATACAATAGCTACAAAAAAAAAAAATTGACATCTTGTCACAAACACAAGAAGGACGACATATCTGAATATGTTGTGTTTGTATCTGAAAAACACATCATGGAAGACACATAACTTGACGACATATACTCTTTCTCATTCAAAGCAACAAATTTCACATCATGTGAACATCACCATGTACTCTCACATCTTGGTGTCAAAACTTATCGACCAAACACAAGTCGAAAAAACATGCCTCTTCAAACAACTGACTCTCAAGTCAAGCATAATTATGTATAACAAATTGACGATTCTTTTCCCAAAACAAAATGAATTTCACATTTCATGAAACACTTTGTCAACATCTCCTTTTCATCTTTGGAGACAAAATCAACTCTTCCAAGCCGATATGACATGCATGTAACACATAATCGATCAACACAAGTCTACACTCATGCATATGCAAATGATCAACACTCTCAAGTTGACAACATACATGTTAAACAAAGCGATCGACCAACACAAGTCAATTACTCATGCATGTTCAAGCACAATGAAACCATCAAAATTCCACTGTTCATACACAAAAAATCTCACGCATGTATACAATTCTTCGATTCTCTCACAAGCACAATCATAAGTACAAGAACCCCATTCATATGTACATGTACTTAAAGCCGAAATGAACAAATTTTTTTTGCAATAAAGTGAGTCAACATACTCCAATTTCAAAACACCTTCTTGGCGTAAACATGCAACATGCATTCCATTGGCAAAGAAACGCATCAACATCAAAAGACATGCAAAGCCTTAATTGGATAAGAATTCTAACCATTTCTTACCAAACCATTTCAATGGCACTTCTTTCAGCTGAACATCGTCATCATGTGAATCATCTTGACCCACATCAATTATGGAATCTTCTTTTCCATTCTTTCCATTCTCTTTATCCACATTCTTCAAATGTCGTGGATGACTTGCTAGATACAAAGTCCAACACTTGTCTACATGATGACGTTGCTTATGGAAATGAGTGCAAAAAAATTGCATCTTCTTTTTAGCATGGTTTGATTTGTCTTTGGCTTTCTGCCTCCTTTGCTTTAATAGTTTCCTGTGCATGGCTATCTTCTTCCAACATCTTGAAACATTATGGTTATCCAAACCACAAAAGGAACATGCAACTTTTCTCCATATCTTATGTGAGAATTTGTCATGTTTGTCATAATCAAAAGCAACTTGATTAAAAGAATATTTATACCTTGAACATTCACCTTTGTCGCCTTCTTGAGGAGGTGAATTTGACGATGTAATGGCTCTCTTCGGAATACCAACAATGCATTGAAAGACTTTAGAGCTTTCAACATCCTCTTGTTCTCCATTCTCATTAGCTGCATGCTTATGAGCACCTTCTTGCAAAGTGGGTGTAAAATTTTTGCATTCATCATGAACAAAATATTCACAAGCTTGAGGTAATGAACATGAAATGAACGTCCTTCTTGGAACACCTTCATGTGCCTCCTTGGCTTTAGAGCTTTCTCCATCATGTTTTCCATAACCAAGACCCAAATACTTAGGCCTTTCCTCAACAAAAATTGGCTCAAATATGGCTTGTGCATGTTTGCCTAACCCTTTACCTTCATAGCCCATCTTCATTAATAATTTGGACCCTATTCCTTTAGTGTGTCTTTCAAAATCACCTACACATTCATCTTGAGAGGAAATTGAAGATAAAATTGAATTGCGTACCTCTTTTTCATGCAAATACATGGATAAGGCTTCCTTGGCATCATGGAGCTGAGTCTCCATCTCATGCATCTTTTCAAGAAGCTCTTGCTTCTCCTCCTTCATGGAAATCAACTATTCTTGAAGTTTAATGCTCTCCCTCTTATCTTCATACTTCTCTTGCATCCGATAAATCATGATGTAGAGTTTTTGCAACATCTCTTTATCAAAGAGTTTTGCTATTGAATATTGACTAGGAAAAATTCTTAATTAAGCTGCCATCACACATGCAATGCATACAAAGCTTCTTTGCTGTGATTTGAGATCTAAATTCTCAATCTTGATCTTCGTCTTCACACATAAACTTGCAAGTTCACTGTTAAATTCTCCTTGCACAAATTAAAAAAATGATAGGTATAGAAGAATTAGCTAACCTTGGCTAAAATGAGCTAAGCATGTGCTCCGATACCAATTTTATCTGAATATGGGAAAACTAGTTATTGCTATGCTAGCTCCCTTATCAGTATTAAAATGTGTGATTAGGATCATCTCATGTTAATCCTTTGTGAAGGGATAAAGTGTCAAGTTTCATGTGTCTTTGATGATAAAATTATGAGTTAATTAGATTTTAAAAACTCATATACAAAAAATGAAATGCAGAAATATAGCTCACAAAAGTCAGATAACACAATGGATGACAATGGAGTTCACCCCTCCTGGGCTACATCTCCATGGACCTGTTTTAACTAGCTAGGCCCTCTTGGGATTATGAGTCAAATGTCTGATTACAAGAATTTTTGATGCTCCAATGGATTTTATGATTTTTCCATTGGCTTCAGAAGACATGAAAACCCCAAAAATGACTATTCAATCCCTGAATTTGGTTTCCAGCTGATCTAGGCTTGACCTCCAATCCCGGTGCCCATGGGCTTGTTAAATCTCAAAAGTGACAAAATAACCTTCAAATGTGATCCAACGCCTATGAAAACTATACCATTATGTTCAGAACATCAAATAAATCTTAAAATGTATGTTCATTCACTCCATTTGGCCTTCAGCTGAGTTGGCTAGTGCCTTCCCTCTTGGTGGCCCTACGCTTCAAATTTATTCAAGTGACCAAAATACCTGTATATTTTCTCCTCCACCTCTTCAAGTTATTCCAATGTATTCAAAGCATACCAATCTAATAGGAATGACTATTCCTGAGCCAAAATTGGTCCAAAATTTCTCAAGATAGGCCTCATTAAAGTTTTCCCTAGATTTTTCCTCTAAATCTGGAAAACTGCCAGATAACTCTAACAAATATGGAAGTGGTGCCAGATTTGGAGATTCTGCCAAATTTTTTTCCAACTGCTAACTGATCTTAATTAGTGGATAAGTGCGCACTAATCCACGCTTATTGGGAATGCTTGTACTGAGGTCATGTTGAAGGGTTACATGAGGAGGTAGGCTGACACGCGGGGCTGGCCCCCTCCTTCCTTCGCCATTAGATTCTGCTACATTGAAATAAATGTGTGCCTCATAAATTTTCATGGTACATGAGTGCGGAGGTGGGTTGAGGGAGGCCTTGGGGTCGAACCCCAACCTCGCCCCTCATACGTGTTTTTTTCACCCAATAAAATTTGTGCTCCAAACATAAACCCGCATGGACTATGGTTATAATTGCTACCATAATATATCATCCCTCCTAAACCTTTGGATATATATAATATGTAATGCTCCATTAATAAACATTTAATCCAAGGTTCGAAAACGTTTACAGACTATAAGGTTTGAATATGCTTCTTTTTAATTGAATTTGAACTAAAGTTTGATTTAAAATATGCGAAACATAATATATGTATAAAGTTTGGATTATTAATTAATATATATATTATATCCAAATTCAATACATAAAAAATAATTTCCAACACATAAAAATTCATGAACCCACATTCAACCTTGGAAGACATTGGGAAAATTTCACCTTCACAAACCAAACTAGTGAATCCCGCAGTGACACTTATCACAGTCCCATTGGAAAAAAACTGAAGAAAATTCCTTGCATGCTGACTGGGCTTCCATGTCATTAGCCTGTACCTATTCTACAATTTTTTTTTAAATTTGTCTATTTTTAACGGCGATCAACAGACCATAACTTCTTCATCCTAACTCGATTTTCGACAAAACGAGTTGCGTTAGAGTCCTGACGACGGGCCAGTCGTTGTCGTTATAGTTTTCTGCAATTATGAGCACTTTAAATTTTGAGCTAATTTTTTCCCCTAATCCAGATTTCGATTATTTTCATTTTTTCACAAGCTTGAAACATGAGAAAACCTATGCTTGGATGTGGTTTCATTTTTAAACAAGCTTGAAACATGTGGAAACTATGCTTTAAATAAGTTTGCATGCCCCAAGCATAATGACTAAATTCTAGGCACATGCCCCCCAAACTTCATTTCATTCACCTAAGTATACTATGTTGAAATTGGAAACAAGAATGGCACCACAAGGGGGCTTCTAATTTAACTTTCCCTTAATTAAATTAGAAGTAAATTGTAATTCCACATCACATGACAACTTGTAAGTGTTAACTGAGTCAGGAAGGCTTAGTTAGCTTAGTCAAATCAAGTTGAGGGTCAAAATGGAGGCATGTAGAGGCCACTCTAAGTTTTAGGGGGTTTAGTTGCAGTTTATTTTGAGTTGTAATTAGTTAACTAAATTATTTGAGTTAAAATCAGTTTAACTAGTTCTAACTGAGAGATGAGCTAGTGATAGGTTGAGTGAATTAAATCTGATTTGATTCACATGTAGTGATCAATAAGATAATTGATAATTCATGATAAATAGTTGTGCATGTGATTTCTAAGGAAGGCTCAGTTGAGATTGGATTTAAAGGGAAGAGAACTATCAGTTGTATAATTAGAAAATTGTATACGTCATCTATGAGGTCATCAAGATGCCTTGGATGTTTTTCACAATCTATTGATGGTAATTTCTTAATTAATAGGGGCTCAATTAGCCCAAGAATGCAGGAGAAAGGCTTGTCAGGCATAGGCAAGAAAATGGTTAAATATTGGAACAAACTAGCTTAGATCAGAGCAGGATAAGAGTGAGACAGTCAGCAGAGTGCAGTGGTTTCTTAGGAAGGGAAATAACATTGTATTGTTTCATTTTCTTGTATTTATGCAATATACAGATAGAGGGGTTTTTAGCTGAGGCTTTCCCCAGATACATCTTGTGTTGTGCAATTGATAATTCTTTCTCTTAATTGTTTATGTGATTGTGCGATCGTATTTGGTTTCCAAAAATTTGTAGAGTTTATTCAGTATTTTGTTTTAGTAAATTACAATATCATTTGAATCTATTTAGATATTTATACATGGTATCAGAGAAGGAATCACTATAGAAGAGAAGAACCAAAGTTTGTTTTGAGCAAGTGAATCGAATTTGTAGATTTATTCTTCAGGACCAGCAACAGATCAAGATATATTTCACTGGCTTGAGACTCGAATATGCCCTTGAAGGAAATTCGAATTACATAGCATGGAAGGAAAGGATGGAGGTAGTGCTAGAGGACAAAAAACTGAAGGAATTCATAGACAATGATATTCCCCAGCCCGCAACAACATATGCTCAACTTCTTGATACATGGAATAAGAATGTAGCAAACACGAGAAGGATTATGTTAGAAGGAGTTCGAGATCATATTGTCTCTAACCTCAATGGAAAGGAAAATCCATATGCTATGTGGAAGGCCTTAATATATTTATTTCAGAATATCAATGACCATAGGAAGCTGACACTGAAAGACAATATCAAAAATATAAATATGGAGAAGGGTAACACGATTCCAAAATACTTGATGAAGTTCACTCATTGTTGAAATGAGATTATAAGTGTTGGGGAGACAGTTTCCTAGAATGATTTGGTGAGCCTAACAATTCCAGGCCTTCCCAAGAGCTATAATAGCTACCAGGACTCGGTGAATGGGAGGGAGAAGACATTAGAGTGGGAGCGACTGTGGTCTGACTTGGAACAATATGAGATTCTATGAAACACCAGAGATGGATCCTCATCAAATACTGATGGTGAGGAGAACTATGCCTTGTATGGAAAGGATAAGAAAGGGAAAGGGAAGGCGTCCCATTCAAATTCAAATTCTAGTCAGGCATACAAGAAGCAAGTCTTATAAAAGGTAAAATGTTTTCACTGTCATGAGCTTGGACACTATGCTCCAAAGTTTCCGCACAGGAAGACCAACAAGAAGTCCTTAGGAGGAGAGGAAGTTGAAGCACTTGCTTCATAGTTCGAGTTGGATTTCACCCTCATCACATGCATGGTGTCATCGGTGATGGGTTCTAGGTACTTATATAGTGGAGCTTCTTTCCATATGACCGAAAAAAAGAGAATTCGTCAGTAACTTGGAGGAGAAGGATCTCAAGATGCATATCGAGATGGGAGATGACGGGAGGTATAACGCTACCAACATAGGTATAGTTACCTTTTAGAGGGAGTGAGGTACTCCTCTCACATTAAAATATGTCAGGTATGTTCCTGGTTTAAAGAAGAGTTTGGTTTTTTGCTATTTTGGAAGACCATGGCTATGATGTGATATTCAGTGAAGGAAAGGCGTTCCTTGAGCATGAAAGTAGAGAACGTGGATAGCTGAGACATCAGTGAGTTATGGAATGGGAGATTGGGCCATATATACCATGGCGCTTTCAAGATCATGCAATAGATTTCTACAGGACTTCGAAATGGTGCATTTGCACGACAAGATAAATGCAAAGGGTTTAATTTGGGAAGTATACCAAAGCCACCTTTCACGAAAAAGTAAAGAAGAGTAAAGGCGATCCTTGAGAGAGTTTAGTCAGATGTATGTGGACTGTTCTCGATAGCTTCCACAACAAAACACAGGTATTATGTGTTTTTTTAGATGATTTTTCATGCAAGTGTTAGATTTTCTTCATGCAGAAGAAAGATTAGATGTTCTCCAAGTTTTGTGAGATCAAGGCACTTGTTGAGAAATATACAGGGGAGAAGGTGAACGCTCTAAGGAGAAACAATGGTGGAGAATATGTCTCTACCAAATTCAATAAATTCTATGCTTCAGAAGGAATTCGAAGGAAAATGATAACACCTCATAACCCAAAGTAGAATGGGGTTTCCAAAAGGAAGAGGTGTACATTGAGCAGCCGGAAGGTTTTGATACCTTTGATAGGGAGTCGCATGTGCGCAGACTCAAGAGAGCATTGTATGGGATGAGCAAGCACCTCGTGATTGGTACACCAAGATCGAGAGTTATTTCACCAGGTTGGGCTTCACTAAGATTGAAGCAGATGCGAACATTTATCATAATGTGGTAGAAGGTAAGATTTTGATTATTGTACTTTATGTCGACGATCTGATACTAGTAGGTGATGAGAAGCTCATCAAGTCTTGAAAATAGGATCTTGCAAGAGAATTTGAGATGAAGGGCATGGGTCTCTTGCACTATTTACTGGGATTCAAGATATGAAAAAGATATGGGGAGATATTTTTATCTTAGGGAAAGTATGCCTATGAGATTCTCAGGAAGTTCCACATGGAGGGAAGAAAACCCATGGATATTCCTCTAGCAGGAAACTGGAGGAAGGATGATACTAATTGAGGTGAAGTAATAGATGCTAGTATTTACAGACAACTTGTGAGTTCACTCATGTATTTTGTGAACACACGACCAAACATATTCTATGTGTTTAAACAAATTAGTCAAGCTATGGCTAAACATACCAAGCTCTTTTGGAAGGCAGGAAAGCATATGCTGAGATAGCTTAGAGGCACTACAGAGTATGGGCCATGGTACAGATGGAAAGAGGGGGTGAAGTTTCAAGGCTTCACCAGTGCATATTAGGTAGGGAGTAGTTCCAACAGGAAGAGCACATCGGGGGCCATCTTAAACATAGGATCAACAACAGTTTCTTGGTACAACAGGAAAAAAATATCAATTACACTCAGTTCAGTAGAGGAAAAGTACATGGCAGCCATTCAGGCAGCATGCTAGGCCATTTGGATGAGGAAGATACTTGTTTTTTTGTTTGGTCGAAAGATGGATCTGAAGGTGATTTATTGTGTTAACAAGAGTTGCATCAAATTATTGGTTAATCCAGTTTTTCATGACAGGTCCAAGCATATTGATATATGGTATCACCATCTGAGAGATTATGTGCATAGGTGGATTATGTCATTAGAGTACCTTCCCACAGAGGAGAAGGATGCATAAATATTGACGAAGGCACTGTCAAGACGAAAATTCGAGTTCCACAGAGGCAATATCATGGTAGTAGACAATCCCTTTCTTGTTGAGAGGGAGTGTTGAAATTGGCAACAAGAATGGCACCACAAGGGGGCTTCTAATTTAATTTTCCCTTAATTAAATTATAAGTAAATTGTAATTCTACATGACATGACAACTTGTAAGAGTTAACTGAGTCAGGAATAATTAGTTAGCTGAGTCAATTCAAGTTGAAGGTCAAACTGGAGGCATGTAAAGGTAAATCTAAGTTTTAAGGGGTCCAATTGCAATTTATTTTGAGTTGTAATTAGTTAACTCAATTATTTGACTTAAAATCAGTTTAACTAGTTCTAATTGAGAGATGAGCTAGTGATAGGTCTAGTGAATTAAATATGATTTAATTCACATGCAGTGATCAATAAAATAACTGATAATTCACTATAGATAGATGTTGCATGTGAGTTCTAAGGAAGGCCCAGTTGATATTGGAGTTAAAGGGAAGAGAACTATTAGTTGTATAATTAGAAAATTGTATGTCATGCATGAGGTCATCGGGATGCCTTGGATATATTGTGCAATATATTGATGGTAATTTCCTAATTAATAGGGGCTCAATTAGCCCAAGAATGTGTGAGCAAGGCTGGTCAGGAAGAGGCAAGAAAGTGGTTAAATATTGGACCAAAATTACTTAGATCATAGCAGGATTAGAGTGAGACAGTTAGCAAAGGGCATAGGTTTCTCAGGAAGGGAAATAGCATTGTATTGTTTCATGTTCCTGAATTTATGGAATATACATATAGCGGGGTTTGTAGCTAAGGATTTCCCAAGATACATCTTATATTGTGCGATTGATAATTCTTTCTCTTATGTGTTTATGTGATTGTGCGATCATATTTGGTTTCTGCAAATTTGTAGAATTGGTTTAATATTTTTTTTAGTACATTACAAGATCATTTGAATCTATTTAGATATTTCTATATACTACTGGTGGTAACAGGTGGATGGAAATAAGGTTCATTTACAAGATCAAGTGAAAGACTCGACTAGGAATTTACAAGATCTAATCAAAGACTCGAATTGGAAGGGGATCTATTCATTTTTTAATGAGCTTGACACAGGAAAAGAACTATGCTCATGACACCTTGTTTCATTTTTTAAGGAGATTGACACAAGATAAGGAACTATGCTCCAGGCCTTTATCATGGCCCATAAGAGGCCATGGTGTCTAAGAGGTTCTCATTAGATGGGAGAACAACACTCTGGAAGGGATACATATCAAGGGATCATTTGGAAAGATCAGGATCTAATGCCCCAATACATGATGCACTATATCAATGATTAGATCATCATTATATTTTTGCATGGAATAGGTTTCCACATAATTAACTTATGGCTAGGGAGATACAACTTGAAAATAAGGACCATTTAGGGATGCTGGTTTATTAGGATCCGAATTAAAATCAACGAACGAAAGCTTGTCAATGGTCACGATTCTTCCTTCATGCAGGAAACATATCACACGAAAGACATAAGAGAAAAGAGCTCCCATGACATAAATATAGTCACGAACAAGGAGTAAATTAAAATCCAAAGGGCCTTGGACAACCATCACATCGATATAGATGATTTTTCCTCCCAAAGTAATAGGAAATTTAGGAAGGATCCCTAACGGTTGAATGGTTCCTCTATTAAAAGCCAAAAAAATTTAGGTAACGGGCACAAGCTGCGGATAACCTAAATCTTTCCAAGTAGTTGAGGAAAAAATACTAACTGATGTGCCTTCGTCTATGATTGTGCCAGGTACGAATATATTATAATCCTGTATTGTCATATGGAAGGGAACATAAGAAGGAAGATGATGTCCTTCAAGTCAAATCCAATAAAAATAAGTGACCATACTACTTGGAGGGGTATCGTGGGAATGTGAGAACTGCCTCCTTGTGTTATGGGAATGGGAGGTTTCCTCCCTTGTACCGTGGGAAAGGGAGGATTTCCCCCAATTTCATTGGAATATGAAGAAACGAGAAGAACCTGAGCAGTATGAAGTTCACTCTCTACGGGAAAGGTATGATTAACTGAAGGTGGAATCAATTCAACCATGTTCTCTACCAATGGTTGGTTGGGAATAGAATCATGGGATTCACATTCAGAGAGAGTGGGATTGACTAGAGATGGATTTTGATCAATCACTTCATCAACTAGTGGAGGATTGGGAGAAAGCTTTCGGTAACCATTTGAAATTCGTGGATGAGAAGATGTAAGGTTTTACAAAAATTTTGAGGCTTCACCCATATAAGGAAAAAGTTGAATAGGATGATTCCCTTCACATAACTTACATGGAAATTTTATTTTACCCTTTTTCCCATGGACCTTACTATCACTAGTCGATGGTTTGTCACCATCACGATCTTGAGAGGCTTATGACAAAGGATGATGTGAGCTTTTGGACCACACTTCTAATATCTTGGGAATACTATGACAATCTATAAGAATGTGATAAACCTTACATAACTTGCAAGGGAATTTAACTTTTCGGGGTTGATTAGAAGATTTCTCCATACTAGTTGCATCGGTAGCAATGGTTTCTTGGTTTCCCCTTTGCTTATTTTTCTTCTTCTTCTTCGTCCTTTTCTTTCTTCTTAGCTCCCTGGTTATTAGAATCAAAACTTTCACTAGGTGAATGTGAAGAAAGGGAGGAAGAAACAATAGGTGAAGAAGAAAAAGGGTTAACTTTAGGATCAAAATGAGGTCGACATTGTTTAGGTGGAGGAGATCTTGGTTGAGAAGCAATTTGGACATTCGGAACCATAGGGGTCGAATGTAGAAAATATAACAATGAGATTCAAACTAATCTTGTAATTCACTAAAACAAAATACAAAAGTCTTCTACAATTTGTGGAAACAAAACATGATCACACAATCACATAACAAGTAAGAGAAAGAGACAATAAATCACACAATGCAAGATGTATTCGGGGAAAGTACACTGCTTAAAACCCAACTATATGTATATTGTATAAATTCAAGACCATGAAACTATAAAATGCTTTCTCTCACAGAGAAAATCTTACACTCTGCCAACTATCTCACTCTGATCTAGGAAAAATCAATCAAATACTTAACCAATTCTCAGCCTCTGCTCGACCTGCCTTGCTCATGAATTCTTGGACGGATTTTCACCCTATTATATAGGAAATTCTCTTGAATTGATTTCACAATACATCCTTGGCCTCCACATGTCTCTATAATTGACCTGTACAATTTTCTAATTATACAACTGATAGTTATCATCCCGTTAACCTCAGTCTTAACTAGGCCTTCCTTAGAACTGACATGCAACAATTATTTATAGTGAATTATCAATTAAATTATTTATCACTACTTGTGAATTAAATCATATTTAATTCACTGGACCTCTCACTAGCTTATCAACTCAGTTAGAACTAGTTAAACCGATTTTAACTCATTTTCTTGAGTTAACTAATTAAAACTCATAAATAACTGTAACTAGACCACCTTAAATCGTGGGACAACTCTACATGCCCCCTCTCTGACCCTCAACTTGATTTTCCTAAGCTATCTTAGTCATTCTAACTTATTTAACTAATACAATATTTCATGCGATGAAATTACAATTTATATTCTGTTGTCGACAATTATTGTCACCCCTAGAGACAGCCTAGAGTTGCCATAGACCAGTGCCTAGGACATCTTAACATAGCAAGGAGCTCATAATATAGCTTGGGTTGTCAATCCAAAAGCTCTCTTACTATCTCTTGCAAAACAAGGAAATTAGTTTAAATGGAACCAAACTCTCTCAGAAGCTAATACAAAGATAAGAATAATGTAGGAACAGCATGCAAAACTCCAATACAAAAGCATCAGACAGTTAAGAGACAGCTTACTGCAAAGAGGGCCAGTTCAAATAATATGCCACAGAAATCAAATATCAGAAAGTGGATGCAGTGAAGAAACATGAAGAAGATACTAGTTAGCATGAGGTTGATACCCAGATACACAACAAAACCACATATGGGCTTATCCAACTAAGAATCCATACATGAAAATGGCGTTTTAAAAGCACCCTCCTCAAGTAACTAATATAGTAGAAAATATGGATGAAATGAACATGGAACAATATATCATGACTAGGACTATTTAAAGCGCTTGACTAATCCAAGTATGGGCACCAACTAGGATGAATCCTTACTTAAGACCAGTGAGCCACTCGCATTCTAGAACATGATACAAGAAGATAAATAACATGAAATGAGATATTATATTAACACATAAGAAAAGATTACATACTGTGGGATACCAAAGACCAGAATCCTCATTACAAATATAACTCCTCCTCACTAAGACCCTACGGGCTCTGAGCCTTTACACAAAAGCTTTACAAGATGTATACAAGAACTTCTCACTGCATAGTTTGCTGATAGAAATCTGGAACCCTTTCAATGTCTTTTTTCTTGGCTTTTATAGGAAAGACAGAAAACTCTAGAGAATGAGGTAGGTAATGTACATTAAATTGACTCATTAAAACAAATTAGCGAGGAAAAACCCGCCTATGTTGTTTGACGGTGCTGAACTGGTGCAAGTACTCTGCTGTTGCTTCATGGAATAAATGCTGAGGATGAAAATCTCCTCATGAACAAGACATAAAGAATAAAATATACACATGTTCTGTACTTGGCTGGAAGAGAAAATTCTGCTGCAATAAAACCTTGAGGTTGCTTGTGTTTGTGCATGGTACTCCCGGTCTTCCAATATTTGAATTAAAATTCAAAATCATAAGGCCGGGCACTGGCTTTCTCGATCTTTCACTGATATTTGTATGTCGCCCAATTAATATTTCTTGCTGTGTAATCTTTCCCTCTGCAGGCGTCTTTAGGGTTCAATGTATTTTATTTATGCTTCCATTAATGAGGTCATATCATAACAGCTACCTCAAGTTTCCCTTTTAAATTTCACCATCGAAATATCGTCCTTTGAGATGCTCTTGACCTTTGTAATGGAGGCGACAAATTATAGCGTCTCTTCATCATCTTGAAACCTGCAAAACCCATAGATACATTAGAAATAACAAGCACAGGAGCAAGGGGCGTGGAGGTGGAGATGATGGTGGCGTCGAGGGCATGGCCATATGGCTAGAACATGCAGGGCGGCGAAGAAATCACAGTGGAGGTATGGCAGAAAGGCTGACCAGAGAGAAACATTAACATATAACGTATGAATGATATATATATATATGAATAGCGGAGGGTGAGATAGTGAACACGTGGAGCAACGACGTGGTGGGGGACTCGGTCAGTGGGTGGTCAAGCGGATGATCTGGACCACACGATCAGTAAAGAGATCGACGGTTAAAACGAACCGGAGGGTAATCAAAGGTGGGCAACACAATGGATGTAGGTTAAAATGCATGCAGCTTCGGAGGATAGTCACCGTTGGATGGAGGACTTGAGATCTGATGGCTGACGATGATTCCGCTGCCCGACCTTTGACTGAACAATAATGCGCGAAATGGGCGGTTTTGGGAATCGTACATGAGGACACTTGTCATGCGATCTATGGAATCGCTGGCCCCGCGGAGAATACCGCCCTCTCAGCAATGTTGGTGCGGAATGAAACCGCCGGTTTCGCAACAGGTACAGGCGCGGGGACCAACACGGTAAGCACGGCTCCGCTCCGTCGATTTGTTTTTTATCGGACGGCTCCAGACGCGCCCGAAATCTTTGACGATAAGCTCCTGCCTGTCCGGCACACGGTTTTGCGCCCGAGTCATGTGAGAATCAAAACAAAGGGGCTAAGACTGCAGGGACTAGGCCCGAGATGTTTTCAAATGCGGATCTTAACCTTTGCAGAGTGTATTTTTCGGGCGGAAAAGGGTAGCGATAGGCAGAAAATGGGGTTTTATGACCACGACGGGGGATTTAAACAGATTTAAACGGATCTGCAAGTTAAAAACTTGAATGGAGGAGCTAATGACCAAAAAATAAATGTAGGGGTTGATATGTACAACATCGGTTCCATCTGGGGACGACATGTTCATCCTTGGACATGTCGAGAACTTACAGACCCTTGATCATCTTGTATGTAGATTCCGCTCTTCAGCCCTTTTGCTTTTTCTTCAAAACTCATTAGCACACATCCCTTATTAAAATAAAAACTAAAACAAAGTCTATATACAATATAATACAACAGGCATACTCTGCCCGAATCAAAATTGAAAGTAGGGCTTTAGGAATTGGGCGTTCACAGGGGCATCTAACAAGTCACCCTGCAAATTTTCTAAAATAAATGTATTATTACCTTTTAGCTCCATAATCTTAAATGGGCCAAACCAAAGTGGATCAAATTTAGCATGTTTTCCCTTTTCAACCCTCTGGATATCCCATCTGAGAACCAGATCACCAATTTGAAATTTCCTGTCTTTTGCATGCTGATCAAAGATGCTTCTCATTTTCTCCTGATACTCCGCTAATATCTGATTCACTTGGCTCCGTGTTTCCTCCAATTCTACCAGTTGGTTAATTCTTCTGACCATGTCATCTGGTTCTTCCTGACTTTCCTGCATGAAATGTGCCACTGGCAAAGCCAATTGCACAGGAAACACAACTGCTCGCCCATATACCAGTTCATAAGGAGATTTCCCAGTTGCTCTCTTGCTAGTTACTCTATTCGCCCACAGAGCAAATTTCAATTGGGAATCCCAATTCTTTTGATTCTCATTAATTGTCTTCTTCAAGGCCCTCACCAGAGTTTTGTTGGAAGATTCTGCCAAGCCATTCCCCTGTGGATAGTAAGCTGTGGAGTGATTTAATGCAATATTATACTACTGGCAGAAATTTACAAATTTATTGGACTTGAAGGCCTGTGCATTTTCAGTTACAATTCTAGCTGGACAGCCAAACCTGGAAATGATGTTTTCTTCCATGAACTTTATGATTACTGCATCTGTAGCATTTCTTACAGGTATAGCTTCCACACACTTTGTAAAGTAATCTGTTGCAGTCAATATCCATTTATGTTGGCCACTTGAAGGGGGATGTATTTCTCCAATAAAATCTAATCCCCATTGCTGAAATGGCTCATCTATATGAACTGGAATTAGGGGCAAAGCAGGCAGCTTTTGTCTCTCAGCAAATTTTTGACACTTATCACATGCTCTAACCCAATTAAAAACATATCCAAATAATTTAGGCCAATAAAAACCAGTTCTCAGTATTTTATGTGCTGTGGCCCTCCAACTGTAATAACCTCCACATATTCCTTCATGAAATTCTGTCATTATATTTTCTACTTCATCCTCTATGAGGCACAATAATAGTATGCCTGAAGGATCTCTCCAATATAACTGACCATTGGCAACTATATACTTTTGTGATTTCAGCCTCAAAGCCCTGTATTTTGATTTATCACAGCTGGGTGGACAGCTGAGTGTTAAAAGATATTCAACTATTTCTTTGTACCAAGGACTAGTGAGATACTTTAGATGTGCTTTTTGAGTGGATTTTTCCAGTCCTTGCTGGCCTTTTTCATTTTCTAACTCTTCACTTGCAATCATATATAAATTAATGCCCAAGGCTTGATGATTTGATTCAGATAACATTTTAGCAAGTCCCTGTCCTTTAATCAGCCTAGTAGGTCTGATGTCCAAATCATATTCTTGTATTTTTGCAATCCATCTTCCTCTTTTGCCTTCACTATCTCCTTGAACGAGGATATATTTGACAGCTGTTGTAGGAACATATGCAGTAATGTGAGATTGCAAAACATATGCTCTAAAGGCTTTGAGAGACTTCACCAGGGCGTATGCCTGTTTTTCTAGTATGTTATACTTCAATTCTGCATCATGCAATACCTGACTGAAAAAGGCTATTGGCTGCTCATATCCATCTTCATTTTTTTGCAACAAGACTCCAGCTACTGTATGAGGTGAAGCAAATGAAAAGATCATAAATGGTTTTGTATAATCAGGCCCAGCTAGCACAGGAGCTTCAGCAAATGCCTGTTTTATCCTTGTGAATGCATCTCTAGATTCTTGGGACCATTTCATCTCATTATTATTTTTAAGCATATCAGTTATATGCCTAACTATCTCAGCATAGTTAGGAATGAACCTTCTCAGAAAATTAATCCGGCCTAGAAATACCTGTACTTATTTTTTATTTCTGGGTAAAGGAATACCATTTATGACTTCAACTCTTTTAGGGTCTATTTTTACACCATCTTTAGTTACAATATGCCCTAAAAGCTTGCCTTCCTCTAATGCAAATAAAGATTTTTGAGGATTAAGAGAAATTCCATACCTCCTGCATTTTTCAAAGGTTCTCTGCAAGTGCTGAATGTGTTCAGTATCATCCTTTGAAAATACTGTGATATCATCCAGATATACCACCAGAAACTTGTCCAGCTCTCCAACAAAAGTTATGTCCATTGCCCTCTAAAAAGTATCTCCTGCATTAATTAGCCCAAATGGCATCCTGGCATACATAAATGTACCCCATGGTGTTGTAAATGTAGTTTTCTTTTGATCCTCTAGGAAAACAGCCACCTGATTATAACCGGAAAACCCATCCATCATTGACATTCTGGAGGCTCCGACCACTTTCTATAGAATGTGGTCCATCTTAGGCAATGGATAATTATCTTTTAAAGATGCTCTATTTAAGTTTCTGAAATCTACACACAACCTTATTTCTCCATTTTTCTTTCGAACAGGAACAAGGTTTGCTACCCATTCAGAGTATCTTAGTGGCACAATTATTTTGGCTTTCAGCAGCTTCTTGATTTATTTTTCAATAGAGGGAAGCAGCAGAGGATTTATCTGTCTGAGCTTCTGCTTATATGGTTTTTCATCTTCCCTCAGAGGAATTTTATGCTGCATAATACTAATGTCAAAAGTTTTAAGGTCCTGGTAGGACCATGCAAATACATCCTTGTATGACTGAAATAATTTCAAATATTTTCTTTTGAATTCCTCTGAAACCTTCTTAGATAATCTTACAATTTTGGGCTCAGAATCAGTGCCCAAATTCAAGTCTTCTACTTGATTTTATTCTATTACTTTACTGTGCTGCAATGGAACATCATTTTTATCAAATAATCTTTCTAGGGGCACCAGCCCTCTAGGGATAACATTTCCTTTCAGCTGCAGCACTTTATTACCTACTATTTTTTCTTCCCATCTGTTTTCTGCAATATTTTCGGCTTCTTCCTCATCATTATCATCAATATCCATATTACAGAATTCTCCCACTGTCTCCAGAAATCTCTTCATTTGTTCATCATCTTCAAATACCTGTCAATGCTTAATATTATCTGGAATTGATGGTCTATAATGTACCTCAATTTCATATCTCAAAAGAGGATTCTGAGGAGGGCGGAATGTACTGGCAGCTACAGCAAGAGAATCTGCTATTCTGTTTAGTTCCTGGGGCATGAACCGTATATTAAATGCTGAAAATAAATTCTCCTCCATGTCCCAAACTTCATTCCTGTAGGTTCTCAGTCGTGGAGGCTTAGTTTGACATTGATTTCTGACCTGCCTTACAACCAATTCGGAATCTCCCAAGACTTTTAAATTCTTTATATTCATATTCTTAGCTGTTTGCAGTCCCAATAACAGTGCCTCATATTCGGCCACATTGTTAGTAGCCTCATACTCCAATTTAAAAGACAATGGCACCCACTTTCCTGTAGGAGAGATTAACAATACTCCAACCCCATTTCCTTCTCTTGAATTTGCTCCATCAAAATGTAATGTCCAGATTCCTGCCTCCTGATCTTCTGAAGGCTGCTCAGTTTGGATTTGACAGAAGGAGGGCTCATGGGCATAATTTTTATTTTCTTCTAACATCAAACATGAGAAATCTCCTTCCTTGTTATAAACTGGGGAATTCTCTGAGCAGTCAGCCTTAGTCACCATTTTAACAAATCTAGTCTCCCTGTATAACCTCCTCTCTTGGCCTCCAAAGACTGGGACGGTAGCATATGTTAAATCCATTTTGAGTGACCCACCAATTTTTTTACCCCAGGACCTTGACAGTAACATGCCAAAGCGGGCTGGGATATCAGCCACCACAATGTCCATGACCACACTCTTTGCTGGAATTTGGGCCAAATTGACCACTAAATCTTTAATCATCCCCAAGAATTTTACTCTTTTGGAATCAAATGAATAAAGTTCTTTATATGGACGTGTGATCTGTAATCCTAATTTTTCCATGACTGACAAAGGCATAAGATTATGGGAAGCCCCAGAATCTAGCATACAATTGTGTAACAGCAGGTCATGGATGACTAAAGACACATAAAAAGGAGGAGTAGAAGGGTCTATCTCCTCGACATGTGGGCCAAAGACTAATAGGGGTCTTTCTTCTTGAAGGTTCAAACTATCAGGCACAATTGATATTTCAGGAGGGAGCATAAAAGAAGTAACCTGAGATTGATATGCAGGCTGTTTTAACAGCTCGGTCAAGGGGACTGGAATTTTAATTTTCTCAAGTTCTTTTTGCAAACTAAAAGCAGGAGGGGGCTTTTCTATCACAACTTCTTTTGACTCTTTACTTTCAGCTGAAAATTTAATTTCTTTTGACACAGATTCATCATTAGGAGGACTAACTACTTTTGAAGAAGAAGGAATCTGATCATTAGGCTGCAAGGGAGTATTTAGAGGACTCTTACCTTTTTCTGTGTTTCTCTTTGTTGTTGATTCCTTCTGAGCAGGTACCTCCTTCTGAGGTGGCTCCTCTTCTTGATCTTGAGTTCGGGTCCTCTTCCTTGAAGATCTGAGATCATATTTTCTATTGAAGTGTGCTTGCATGAAATCAGCAAATTGTTTACAATAATGATCAATCTCTGCTTCTTCTTCTTCTTCTTGCAATGGGCATTCCATTTCATCACTGTTTGAGAAAGCAAGATTTGAATCTTCTAGTTCATAAGCAGCATCTTCAGTGGAGTCATCTAATGGACCTTCTAGGTACAAGGGATGTGGTACCTAATCCGGTTGCTCTTTTGCTTCTCTTGGAAATATCTGCAGAGGTGGCTTTCTATATTGAGGATTGTACCCTCTGTTTGGAGCATTATAAAAATTCTTGGGAGCTGAATTCTTAGCCTCCAATTCAAGTTTAACCATCTTCTTTATCATTTTTCTTATTTCCTTCATATTATCTGAATCCTTATCTTGGTTAGAGGAGGAAACCTCTTCTTTTCCCCTCCTTCTAACATCCTGTTCAGCCTTCCCTTTTAATTTTCCAGAGGAAGAAAAGTTCGCTTCCAATTCAAGAGCATTTGACTGAGCATCATCAAGGGTGGCAGGCTTTCTCTCCCTGAGGGAGAAACCGAAATCTGAGTCAAAGGCTGCAATGAAAACAAATTTTGCAGCATTATGATGAGGCTTCATATCTGCAGGGAGATTTAGATATAACTTATTAAATCTCTTAATAAAATCCAACACCCCTTCATTATGTCTCTTCTTGAGTGTATTGAACTCAGTGAGACACTGTCCATGATCTTTCTTTTCTCCCCATTTCCTGAGAAAAGTATTCTCCATGTCATCCCAGGTGGTCACTGAACGGTTTCCCAAGGTTTTGAACCATTTTCTGGCTTCACCGTCCAAATATTGCACAAATAATCTTAAGACCACATCTAAATGTTCAACATTGAAGTTCTCTGCAAAGGAGCAGAAAGTCTCAAGATGTTTCTGAGCATCAATTTCATTTTCTCCATTGAATCTGGGCAGAATATTCAAATAATCCTGTGGCATATCATTTAGCACTTGTGGTAAGGCCAGTGGAGCATATTTATTCAGTAGGAAAGCTGGAACATTAGCCATTGGAGGAGGTGGGGGTTGTGCAACGATCTGATGTACAAATGGAGGAAGAGGAGGAGGTGGAAGTGGGGTATGAATAACAATAGGAATATATTGTACAACTGCCTGAGGTGTAGATGGAAACAATTCACGGTTAACAGCAGCTACTTCTGTGATTTCTTTAACTTCTGCGGCCTCAGGGGTGAGATGAAGGTTTTCTTTGGTTCTAGCACTTCCCCTGGGTGGGCTATCTGAGTAATATTCAGGATTTTCTTCAGTAAAGTCAGAATTTTCTATTGGAATTTTTTGAGAAGAAGAGGATGGATAATCTTCTACAGAATATTCAGGGACTTCAGCACAGGCTGATTGTCTTTCTTTCCAACTTCTTCTATGAATAATCTTCTCTGGGTCAGATACAAAGGATGTCTTTAACTTAAAGGAATCTGACCTCAAATGTGGCTTTCAAGGAGCCAGGACTACCAATAGATTTATCAAATAAAGAACAGTGGAGTCGCCAAGGTGAGAGATATGCAACTCTTCAACTCTCTGTGCTCACCTGATTAGAGAGTGAATATGATTTGTCGAGGCCCAGGGAAACTGATATTCTCAAATTCGTCCCCGGCAACGGCGCCAGAAAGATGTTGTCGACAATTCTTGTCTACCCTAGAGACAGCCTAGAGTTGCCATAGACCAGTGCCTAGGACATCTTATCATAGCAAGGAGCTCATAATATAGCTTGGGTTGTCAATCCAAAAGCTCTCTTACTATCACTTGTAAAACAAGGAAATTAGTTTAAATGGAACCAAACTCTCTCAGAAGCTGATACAAAGATAAGAATAATGTAGGAACAGCATGCAAAACTCCAATACGAAAGCATCAAACAGTTAAGAGGCAGCTTACTGCAAAGAGGCCCAGTTCGAATAATATGCCACAGAAATCAAATATCAGAAAGTGGATGCAGTGAAGAAACATGAAGAAGATACTAGTTAGCATGAGGCTGATACCCAGATACACAACAAAACCACATATGGGCTTATCCAACTAAGAATCCATACATGACAATGGCGTTTTAAAAGCACCCTCCCCAAGTAACTAATATAGCAGAAAATATGGATGAAATGAACATGGAACAGTATATCATGACTAGGCCTATTTAAAGCGCTTGACTAATCCAAGTATGGGCACCAACTAGGATGAATCCTTACTTAAGACCAGTGAGCCACTCGCATTCTAGAACATGATACAAGAAGATAAATAGCATGAAATGAGATGTTATATTAACACATAAGAAAAGATTACATACTGTGGGATACCAAAGACCATAATCCTCATTACAGTTATAACTCCTCCTCACTGAAACCCTACGGGCTCTGAGCCTTCATACAGAAACTTTACAAGATGTATACAAAAGCCTTTCACTGCACAGTTTGCTGATAGAAATCTGGAACCCTTTCAATGTCTTTTTCCTTGGCTTTTATAAGAAAGACAGAAAACTCTAGAGAATGAGGTAGGTAATGTACATTAAATTGACTCATTAAGACAAATTGGCGAAGAAAGACCCGCCTATGTTGTTTGACGGTGTTGAACTGGTGCAAGTACTCTGCTGCTGCTTCATGGAATAAATGCTGAGGATGAAAATCTCCTCATGAACAAGACATAAAGAATAAAATATACACATGTTCTATACTTGGTTGGAAGAGAAAAGTATGCTGCAATAAAACCTTGAGGTTTCTTGTGTTTGTGCATGGTACTCGCGGTCTTCCAATCTTTGAATTAAAATTCAAAATCATAAGGCAGGGCACTGGCTTTCTCGATCTTTCACTGATATTTGTATGCCGCCCAATTAATATTTCTTGCTGTGTAATCTTTCCCTCTGCAGGCGTCTTTAGGGTTCAACGGATTTTATTTATGCTTCCATTAATGAAATCATATCATAACAGCTACCTCAAGTTTCCCTTTTAAATTTCTCCATCGAAATATCGTCCTTTGAGATGCCCTTGACCTTTGTAATGGAGGCGACAAATTATAACGTCTCTTCATCATCTTGAAACCTGCAAAACCCACAGATACATTAGAAATAACAAGCACAGGAGCAAGGGGCGTGGAGGTGGAGACGATGGTGGCGTCGAGGGCATGGCCATATGGCTAGAACATGCAGGGTGGCGAAGAAATCACAGTGGAGGTATGGCGGAAAGGTTGACCAGAGAGAAACATTAACATATAACGTATGAATGATATATATATATATGAATAGCGGAGGGTGAGATAGTGAACACGTGGAGCAATGACGTGGTGGGGAACTCGGTCAGCGGGTGGTCAAGCGGATGATCTGGACCACACGATCAGTCAAGAGATCGACGGTTAAAAAGAACCGGAGGGTAATCGAAGGTGGGCCAGGGACGCAATGGACGTAGGTTAAAACACCTACAGCTTTATAAGATAACCACCGTTGGATGAAAGGCGCAGGATCGGACGACGATGATTGATTCCGCTGCACATCCTTTGGCCGAAATTTAATGCGCAGGAGAGCGGAGGCCTGAGATAAAGCGCGTGCATCTTCGAGGCACGATGGCCGTCGGATGGAGGCCCCGGGATCTGACGGTCACCATTTATTCCGCTACCCGACCTTTGACTGAACATTAACGTGCGAAATGGGAGTGGTTTCGGGCCCGTACAAAAGACACGTGGCGCACATTCAATGGGATCGCTAGCCCCGCGGAGAATACCGCCCTCTCGGAAATGGTAGTTCGAAATGAAACCGCTGGTTTTTGCAATGCGCGCGGGTGCGGGGACCACCATGGTAAGCACGGCTCCGCTCCGTCGATTTGTTTTTGATCGGACGACGGAGATGAACTACGGGGGGCCAAGGTATATGGACACGAGACTTTTGGAGCAACCCCCCGTAGTGAATGGCAGCCATTCGATTAAGTCTTCACCCATCCCGAGGAGTCAACTACAGGGGCACCAAGGTTTGACCCTACGGATAGAGTAAAGCCCCCGTAGGGGAAACGCTTCGGTCACAGCGTCGGGTCACATGGAGAGAAAAAGGCACGGGGCTGAGATCTCAGGAGCTAGGCCTGATAAATCTTATACTGCGATTTTTAGCCTTTATACAGTGTATTTTTTGGGCGGAAAGGGTAACGACAAGCAGAATATGGAGGTTTTTGGCCACGGTAGCAAGTTTGAAAGGTTTATATGGGGCGGTAGGCCAAAAATTTGAATGGAGGGGTTGACATGCACAACATATTCCAAATTTAATTAAGGGAAAATTAAATCATAAGCCCCCCTGGGTGCCATTTCTTGGTGCCATTTCAACACTCCCTCTCAACAAGAAATGGATTATCTTCTACCTCGATCATGTCTTCATGGAATTCAAATTTTCTTCTTACCAATGCCTTCGTCAAGATGTCTGCATCCCACTCCTCTGTGGGAATGTACTCTAATGACATAATCCACCTCTGTACACAATCTCTCAAATGGTGATACCATATATCAATATGTTTGGACCTATCATGGAATATTGTATTAACCGAGAGTTTTATGCAAATATGGTTATCATCAATGTATCACCGTCGAATCTGTTTGTTGACAAAACAAATCAACAAGTATCTTCCTCATCCAGATGGCCTCACATGCTACGGCCACCATGTACTCTACCTCTGCTGAACTAAGTGCAACTAATCTTTGTTTCCTGTTGTACCAAGAAAATGTAGCTGACCCTATGCTGAAGATGCCTCTTGATGTGATATTCTTGTCGGATGGACCCCTTTCCCAATCTGCATCTGTGAAACCTTGAAGCTTCACTCCCTCTATCCGTATGTACCATACTAAATACTCTGTAGTGCCTATGAGATATCTCAACACGTACTTCCCTACCTTCTAAAAGATCTTGGTAGGCTTAACCATAGCTTGGATCAACTGGTTAACTACGTAGCATATGTCGGGTCATGTGTTCACCAAATACATGAGTGAACCCACAAGCTACCTGTAAATAGTAGCATCCACTACTTCATCCAAAGTGGCATCCTCCTTCCTCTAGTTTCCTACTAGAGGAATCTCCATGGGTTTGTTGCCCTCCATATGGAACTTCCTCAGAATATCCTTGGCATACTTTCCCTAAGATACAAATAACTCCCCATCTCTTTGCCATATTTCCAATCCTAGGAAATAATGCAAGATCCCCATGTCCTTCAACTAAAAATATCTTGCAAGACCCTCTTTTCAATACTTTATGAGCTGATCATCATCTGTCAGTATCATAACATCGACATAAAGTTCAATAATAAAAAGCTTACCATCAAACACAATATGATATAGGTTCGCATGCACTTCATTGTTTGTGAAGCCCAACCCGGTGAAATAACTATCAATCCTGGTGTACCAAGCACAAGGTGCTTGCTTCAGCCCATATAATGCTCTCTTGAGTCTGCACACATGCGACTCCCTGTCTAAGGTGTCAAAAACTTCCGACTGCTCAATGTACACTTCTTCCTCAATAAATCCATCGAGAAAAACTATCTTTACATCCATATGATGTATCTGCCATCCCATATGCACTGAGAGTGCAAGGATGGATATAATAGATGAATACCTTGTGACTGGGGAAAAAGTGTCATAATAATCAATCCCCTCCACTTGAGATAACCCTCTGGCCACAAATCTAGCCTTGTGTTTCTCCACACTCCCATCTGCTTCCTGCTTCACCTTGTAGACTCACCTAGATCCTACAACTGACTTCCCCACTAGTCTTGGGATAACTACCCATGCACTCTTTCTGATAATGGATTCGTATTCCTCAACCATGGAATCAACCCACACTGGCTGCTACACTACTTCCTCAAAAGATGATGGTTCTATCTCAATACCTTCGCTCATAAGGACAATGTATCAAGTGTATCTCTTTGGGGACCTTCTCTGCCTATTTGTGATGTGGGTGCTCCCACATTATCTCTCGCATCCAAAAATAATATGTTAGCCTCTCTAGTGTGCTTCCTTCCATCTCTGGTAGATGGCTCTGCATGTGTGGTTTCTACCACTCTCTGTTCCTCTGCTTGTGGCTACTCCACATCATGAGGTTCATCCTTTGGATCCAAGATCTCCTTAACTACATGCAACTTGAGCTCCCTCTCAAGGGACAATCGCATGGCTTTGTCTTCATCAAATTCAACATCTCTTTTGACCACTATCATCATGTGTGTTGGAAAGTACACCCGATAGTTGTGAGGTGTATTATTGTACCCTAAAAATATCCCCAACTCTGTTGTTGGCTCTAGGTTCTTCCTGACATCTTTGGTTACATGGAAATAAACATACACCCAAAATTTTAAAATACGACACATCCAATATCTTACCTGAAAAAAGCCTCCTCTGGTGTACTCATCCCAAGTATCTAATGAGGACTTCTATTCTCCACAAATACTGCTCTATTGCATGCTTCCACCCACATATGCAATGGTAGGCCCTGATCATGAAACATAACTCATACTGCTCCCACAATAGTTATATTATTTCTTTTTGCAACCCCATTCTGCTGTGGGTTATGAGGTGCTATCAATTCTCTTCGAATTCCTTATGAGGAAAAAATTTCTTGAATTTGTTAGATATTTATTCTCCACCATTGTTTCTCCTTAGAGCCTTCACCTTATTCCTTGTATATTTCTCGACAAGTGGCTTGTTCTCACAAAACTTAGAGAAAAAATGATCTTTCTTCTCCATGAAGAAAATCCAACACTTTCTTGAAAAACCATCAAGAAAAATCACACAATACCTATGCTTTGCTGTGGAAGCCGTTGAGAATGGTCCACACACATCTGAGTGAAATCTCTCAAGTATTTCCTTGGCTCGAATTTCCTTATCATGAAAGGTGGCTTTGGTATACTTCCCGAATGTGCACCCTTTGCATGTATCTCTTTTCACAAGTGCACCCTTTGGAAGTCCTGTAGAAATATCCTGCATGATATTCAAATCATTGTGGTGCAGATGGCCCAACCTCCTGGGCCATAACTCACCGATGTCTCGGTTCTCCACCTTCTCTTCTTTAGTTCTCAATGCTGCACAATCTTCTACATCCACTTTGTAAAGATTATTTACTCAAACACCAATATTTTTCATCTGTCCCATGGCTTTATTACGAAGGAACACCTTTCCTTCACTAAAGATCACATCATAGCCACGATCTTCCAATATAACAAAAAAAACCAAATTATTCTTTAAACGAGGAACATACATTACATCTTTTAATGTGAGTGGATTACTTGATTTCCTCTGAAAGGTAATTGTACCTACACTGGTAGCGCTATACCTCCCGTCGCCACCCATCTCGATGTGCATCTGGAGATCCTTCTCCTCCAAGCTACTGAAGAATTATTTTTTGCTGGTCATATGGAATGAAGCTCCACTATCCAAGTACCATATTGTTTTTTTATTCAACAACCCCCATTATTTTAGAATGGTTTCCTTAGAAAAAATAATGGGGACCCTTCTACAAGTTTTAGACTAGAACGAATAAAACCCTTAAGTGATTAATTCAAATAGAAATAAGAGTTAAATGGGCTAAGTGACACCTTTTTGTTTAAATGACACTTAGGTGGAAAATTAAAAACAAACATGCTTGCAGATCACAATCGCAAAATCACATTGACGACATATGGCTTTTAAAGCCACTCTAAATTATTTGCGATGCGGAATCAATAAAATAATTTAGTTAATGGAAAAAGATTCCACCCGAACGATATTCCATGAAAAGAAAACCGCAGGACCTGCCACTACCACTTAATCAATCGAAAATCCAAATTGCATCTCTACTATGCCAACATTCAATCTTCCCCCCGTTTTCATTTCCCCGATGTGATGCATTCCATCACATCACACTTTCACTAATAACCACTTCCGCCCACTATCCAATTTCACCGAAATAGCGTTTCCAATATCGCATCACAAAATTTCATACTTTCCTTCCCCCCCACCAATGTTTGAAGCCTTTAAAAAACATTAAATCTTCTTACTTGAGTAGAGTTATAAACGTGAAAAGGAATTGATCACAATCAACAATAAGTAGGCATTCTAAATTCTAAGAAGATCACACACAAATGGATTTGCGATGCGAAAATATCTTATTTAAATGCTTAAATGATTACTCGGGCACGTGAAGCCATGCTTTCTATTAATGCCAAAGCTTAAAATTTTAATAGCTTGAGCCTCCAAATATGATTTGAATGTCAGAGAATTAAATTTTTAGATTATCCACGTGCTAAGTTTTATGTTGCCATTATTTCCATTATTGTTACACAACTCTTCTATTGTGACAAGATTGCCCCTTTTTACTTATTGTTCTTGATTTTTCGTAGGAAATTCCAAACAAACAGAGTTCCTTAGAAATGTCTAAGGCTGCAAAGAAATCAAAAAATCGCATGGCTACCGCTAATCCTATAGCTTCTGCTAGTGAAGTAACAGATATGCCCCCCTTATTCAAAGATACAACATGCGCATTAGAGAGTGGTTCTGCTTCTTGGGAAGCAATGTAAAAATTATTTGAAGATGAGAAACCCCACAGGGTTGAGAGAAAAGCTATTGTAGACGCTTATGATTCTTTAGAAGCTACTATAGCAGAGGTCGCCAACTCTTTTTTGTACCTAATTGCTACACGCCCCAATATTTTACCATATACAAACATGGAAAAATGGATTATTGACAACCTCAACATTGTAGATAGAACTTTCATAGCAAGAAGAGGTACAATGATAGGGTCATTCAGAGCCAAATATTTGAAGAAAATGTACCACATTCCAGACCGTTAGAAGGTGTATGATAAGGATTTCCTAGCACAATTCTCCAAGGATAATGAGCTACAATCGGACCCCATAAAGCAATGGAGGAGAAACCCTAACAAGCATAAATATGATGATAAGGGTATGCATTCTAGTGATTTTCTTGCTAGTCCCTACTGCTATATTTTTGCTATGATGTCTAGACTTTTCGACCAACCTGATACCACTAAATTCTCTGTTGAATGGGTTCCCCTTATGGATGCTATTACAGACTCTTATATCATGGACGAAGGAACCATTTTGTCAAATAATACTGCTAACCAGATTCTTTAATACAAAAAGAATCATTCTATTTCATCTAAAATCCTTCTGCCATTTTATATGAGTGCCTACATTATGGATGCAGAGTGTTTTACGTCAGATTTTCCAACCATATCTATCATAGTATTCTATGGGAATTAAAATATGAAATTGATTTCTACAAGATCTGCCATGGATTTATGCTCCCACTATTTCAAGTTGTGTTTGATGAAAAGGCCCCCAAATTGTCCAAATAATCTCAAGAAAGCTTCACCTCCATTGGAATATGGTTTGGGGAATAATTTTTCACTTATGTCAGAGTTTTTGGAAGCTTAGCCCGACCACATGTCCTACCATTATATGTTCCAAATAAAATTCTCGCAAGAGATATTTCCTATCAAACTGTGGGTCATGGATTGACTAAGGTTTTGAAAGAAGCAAAGAAAGCATCATGGCCCTCTTTTGCTATTCACTATGGTGTCTATGCATTAGAAAATTTCAAGCATGCAAGGTTAGAAATCAATCAAATCCAATGCTTCAAATTATTTACAATTTCTAACAGGCAATATGACCCAAACCAAGTTGCATCCAATTTCACAACTCAAGTGAAAATAAGACCATTTTCCCATGAAGATGACAATTTTGATGACTTTTTTTAGTCAATTGATACTTATTATACAATGGATAAATTAGCAACATCACACCTCAATCCGTAGTAACTATCAAATTTCAAGCATTACAAAAATATAATATTATAAGGGATTCCTCTAAATATATTGGAGGTATCCCAACCTATCTCATAGAAGGAACAACAACGGAGAAAATAGGGAAAGGAACAAACTCCTAAGGATACTGAAGTCCTTAGTGAAACAAAAGAAGATAATTCTTCTGGAACTCAAACCAAATATCCTTTGTTTCCAAGTGACTTAGATGAACTCTGGAAATATTTTGATCAACGGCTGAAAGGAGACCAAGGAGTGGTGATCATTGATCATCAACAAAAAATAGAAATGCCTCATAGTAAAGTCAGACCCGTTTATTGTTGGTTCAATTGAAAAATAAGTTAACATAGAGGAGGT
This sequence comes from Pinus albicaulis, assembly GCA_034641835.2. NCBI lineage: Eukaryota > Viridiplantae > Streptophyta > Pinopsida > Pinales > Pinaceae > Pinus > Pinus albicaulis. The sequence goes on from CM076569.1 coordinate 148,288,067, forward strand.
AGAATTTATCCCGGCCTACCCTACATCATAAATTATGTTGAAAATTGAGGAAATACCTCCTTTAGATATATTTTATATCCCCAGGCATAAATCTGTCATGAGTAGGCATAGAAAAAGGAGAAGAACAGAACAAGGACAAATCCTTATTCCTAGGGATGTCTCTATGGAAGTAGTTTGGAAGGACTCACAAGTATATCCATCTAAGGATCTAACACGTTTGACTCAGTGTGCAGGAGAATATATATTTGTCACCATTGACAAGGCCACTGAGGTTCAACAATTAGTCAAAGAAAAGGATGAAATGATCCTTCAATTGGAACATGAATTGCTAGCAGAGAAAAAAAATGTTAATAATAAATTACAAGCACAAGTGTCACAACTCCAACAGAGCTTGGATCAATTAAAGTTGCAGCACTAATTTGAAATTGGTGCTAAAGATACTCAGATACATAAACTGCAATACACTATTGAACAATTGAAATATAATCTTAAAGTAGATGAATTCAAGAAGGAAGCTTTGGAACTAAATACCCCGTTGGCCCAACAACAAGTTGTTTTCTGCCAAAAATTATCTAGCATTATTGAACTATGTGAAAAGAGAGATTCACTGATGAATCAAGTAGCTGACTAGAGGATCATATTTGATGAAATTGATGACAAAATATCCCAATATGTCACCTGGCAAGATACTGCTGAAGGCTGAAAGGCCATTCTTCCCAAGATTGAAGATTCTAGAAGAGAAATTTATTTACTGATTGGGATATACAATTAAAACATACTGAAAGGGAAATTTGCAGAGCCAGAGATGTTGCCAAAAAAATTGTTGAAACAATTAACTAAAATCTCATTGCTACTAATTTGATTGATAAATTCGCTCCTGGTTCTCTACCTATTGTAAAATATTTTATAAGACAATGGCAGGAAATGTCCAAGATGAAGGAAGAAAGCATCAAGAAATTGGAGAAGCTAGACTGGGAAAAGTATTGGAAGAACTTGGTTAAGCCACATAGCCAATGTCTAATATTATGTTGTCTAACCAACAGTTCCTCTTACATGATGCCTCCACTACCAGATGCGTTCTATACAAGAAAACTGGATCCTAGGCCAGGCCAACCTCTTGAGGTTCAACCTATGATCGACATCCTTCATCTAAAAGAACGAATGGCAAAAGAGACAGTGATGTAATCCTGAAGTGAGTCATCCCATCAAAACCTGTTTCTGTTTTAGTTTCACTTAATTTAAGGAGAGTTGTTTAAACCTCCTCAGCTCTTTGCGTAACTTCTATTTTTGTACTTTTTTATTTGATTATATAAACCCTTTCATTTTTTAAGAAATGTCCTAAAATTTTGAAAAGAAGACTTTATAGAAGTTACATTTTTGTACTCTTGAAGTTTTTATTAATAGAAAAGGCTAGAGCAGAGTCTGTTTTTCAAATGAGAAGAGTTAGCATATATATGGTACTTTTATCTTTATGTTGATATTCTGTTTCAAATGAGAAATAGTTGATTTTCCTTATGATTTTTTCTTATATGTATCTTTTTAACACGATCCAACATTAATTCACTTCTGAACATGTTTGATTGCCATTTTCTATACATATTCAATACATTTAATAAATATATGCGATATACACTTAATCAATTGATTTGATTAAATATTTAATCAAATTAATTATCTTAAATTGTTCTACATTTCTCTAAGTGTTTGTTAAACCTTCATTGCATTCACTGAAAGATCATCTTTTTAAATCACATATAACAGAAAGATAATTCATCCCGAGATAGAGATAAGTATATATATTTTCTTTGAAACTTGTTGTCACTCCCATTCAACAAGTCACAGTCGGTTAAAATACACCCATCCACCAAATTATATTTATTTGGGAAACTAGTCCCATAAATCCAGTCGGAGCCACTATCTCAAATGGATAAGGGACGCTTTTTAAGTCCCCGACCAAGTGGTTTTCCCCAATTTTGTTGCACCAATTTTCGAGGCATCAAAATTTTTGACACTAGAAGGAGGGCCACTAGACTATGAATGACACCAAATATTAATCCAAAAAACAAATACCATCAAAATAGTCGACCCCCTCCAAATCTCCTACAACTTCAAGTCCACGCTCAAAATCTCCTATCTATAGATCATAAGTTGTTCAAAATTCTCCCAAGTCTCCTAGTTCAATTCCCAAAGAACTCTCACCTGATTATACCCCAGAATCACCTAAAGTACAAACCTTAATAAATAAATTAGAAGGAAATTTCCTTTCAATAGAAAAGCCTGAGCTTTTTGAAGCCTCTAAAGGAAGTGTTACTTCAATTTTACAAGGCACTGGTGTATTGACTTGTTCTAAGAGTGAAAAAATCAGAATAACCCCATTTGAGTTTCCTCTTCATTCCCATCATAGGAAATCTCTGACATCCGAGGCTCAAACATCCAATAGTGATATTCTTTCATATTATTCCCCTCAAAATCCATCATTTATTCCTCCTTCAGTTACATCTTCCCAACCAATTTATTCATCAACTCACATCTCTTCTTCTCAGTCTACAAACACTGCTTCAAGAAGTAATAGTTCTGTGGTTGTTTCTTCTTCAACTACATCCACCTCTGGAACTACCTCTTCCTCTTCAAATCCTTCTTCAAGACAAATCAACACTATGATTCACGCAATGGAAAATAGACCTTGGACGAATCCTGGAGTTGTTCAATTACTAGGTCCTCTTCATCCTTTACCTAAGCATCCAGAAAGATGGGTGCCTAAGTATAATCCAAATGACAGTCTCCCTGTGGAAGAACATCTCCATAATTTTATGTTGTCTATGAATCTAAATGACATCTCTGAAGAATATTATGTAGTAAGATTGTTTCCTTATACTTTTCAAGGATCAGCTGGATCATGGTAATTTTCATTACCATCGGGAGCTATTACTAGTTGGGACATATTTGAGGAACAGTTTCTGACAAAATTTGGTGATGATCGTACTACTGCTACTCTGTTAAATGAGCTTTCAAATATTAAAGTGAATTCGGGTGAAAAGATTAAATATTTCAATTCCAGATTTAACAAATTTCTCAATAAAATACCAACTACATCTAAACTTGGTGTAGATGTAAAGATTGAATGATATATATCCTATCTTCCTTCTAATATAGAAATTTTTGTAGATAGAGCCAATAAGGTCACTTTGGTAGAAAACATGAAAGGAGCCCTTTCTATAGAAAATATAATTCTTGATTTAGAGAATAAAACTACCCTGGAAGATAGAAAAACTAAAAAAGTCATGTTTAAGGATGAACCCAAAAAGAAAACATCTAAGGATCCTTACGATCTTGAGGGATTACAAAAAGGTTCTCAAAACTATGTCAAATGATATGGTAGAAATAAAAAAACAAGTAGCCGAATCTTCTTCTAAGAAACCTTTAAGATCTTTTAGGAAAAATCAAGCTCCAAATTCTCAACCCCCAAATGTACTCTCTAATGTTGAACCAAATCAATATGAATATGAGGATGAAACGATATTATCTGTAGATGAATCACAGGATGAAGAGTTGGTTGAAGTTCATGGATTATGGGATTTTATTCTTCATACATCTGATAATGAAGATGAACATGAAGCACTTCCAGTTAGCACTAGAAGTAAAAAATCTAATGATCTCCCTCATTCTCCTCAAAAGAAGAAATATTCAACCCTTGTTGTTAAATATAAAATTGTAAAAAAAAAGACTCCTTCTCCTCAATGAAGCCCAAATTCTTCTACCTCTCAATCTACACCAAATACCTTAGTAGTCTCAAATACCATTTAGTATAATATAGTGGAAGATATGAAGAAACTTAAAGAAAATATCTCCATGTATAAGGTGAGTAAATTAAAATAACAACAGAAAATCTTACTCAAAGAACTGAATGTAGTCCCTGCTTCACCCTTACTTGCGCCTGTTACTTATAAAGCCTCAAAAGGATTAAGAAAACCTCCCACATATTCATCTGAAAAGATCAACACAACTGATTCTATCCTAATCGGAGACAGATTCAATTCACACACCCCTCCTTTCCTTTTGACTTTTGAAGTTTTCAACAAGAATGTGCACAATTTCCTGATAGACTCTAGGGCTTCTTCAAATATTATGCCATATTATGTTTGTTTCAAGTTAAACATTTCTCCTCAAAAGTCTACTATACATATTGTTCAATTAGATAGAACCAAAGTGATGGTTCTAGGAGAAATAAATTATGTCCTCATTAGACTAGCTTCTAATTCAAAATTTTATTAAGTAATTGTTATTTTAGTTGTTGATATTCCTTTTTTTACGATTTAATTATGAGTAGAGATTGGTTTGAAAAGATTCACGGTTATTTTTCCACTGATTGGTCTCATATCTGGCTTCCCTACAATGGTAAGCCAATTAAAATTTGGGTTGACGGCAGAAAACACATGATATACTCAGTAACTGATTTCGAGGATGAAAATGAACCAATGGCTTTTACCAATAACATCCTTGGAAATTACTTTGCTGAATATTTTTTGGGAAATTTCAATGCACAAAAATATCCATTTCTTATCAATTCAGTTAATTCTCAAATTGAAAATTTTTCTCAGTCACACTCTTCCAAATGTATAAACATCATAGAAAAACCTTGTGTTAAAACTTTATTCTGGAAATTATACTTTGATGGATCAAAATCCAGTGATGGTGCAGGAGTTATTTGCATACTAATTAATCCAAAAGGATAAAAGCCAATGCTGACATCTAGGTTAGAATTTGAATGCACAAAAAATACTGCAAAATATGAGGCACTGGTCCAAGGCTTATATAAAGCAATAAACCTTGGTGTCAAATATCTTCAAGTATATGGTGATTCTGAAATAGTTATCAAATAGGTAAGAAATACTATTCATTGTATTTCTGGTCATCTCAAACATTACCAGTCACTAGTACAATCTCTTACCTCACACTTCTTAGCATTCAATGTCTCACCTATACCATGGCTCCAAAACGCAAGCGCTGACCTTCTAGCTAATGTAGCATCCAAAATTATTCATTCTAAGGATTATAGTCTAGATATATTTTCTATAGAATTGATTTTTCGCCCATCTATTCCTGATAATGTCACTAAATTGAGAGTATTTAATGATGATGAAGATGTTCTAACCTTTCTCACATTTGAAGGGTCATATCATGATCAGCTAATCGATGAAGATGGACATGAAAGATAGTTGAATCAAAAAATTGATGAGAATTCCATACCTAAATATGTGGTAAAACTTGAAGGTCTTTATGATCTCAAAGATAGATTTAAGAAAGTTACTAATTCTAAACTACAAAGTTCAACCTTAAGATCTGAACTAGTAAACCTTGACACTGATCTCAATCCTCATAATATCAATCTAGGTCTTGGTCTCTCGTTTGATGAGAGATTAACCTTCATTCATTTACTGAAGAAATATAAGAAATTTTTTGCATGTAAATATGAAGATCTCAAGACATATGACACCTCCATTATCCAACATACTATCATAGTGGCATCCACTGAGAAACCTGTACAAAAAAAGTTAAGGAAAAATCACCCCAATCTTGAAATTCAAATCAAATATGAACTGAATAAACTCCTTAAAGCCAAGATCATCTTTCCTGTTAGGCATTCAAAGTGGGTTTCAAACTTAGTCCCTGTTAGGAAAAAGAATGGTGACATCCACATTTGTATAGATTTTAGGAACCTTAATAAATCTTGCCTAAAAGAAAACTTCCCATTACATATGGAACAAATTTTGCAATCAGTTGCTAGATCTGAATTAATGTCTTTCCTTGATGGATTTTCAGGCTATAATCAGATTCTTGTTCATCTTGAATATAGGTTAAATACTACATTTAGAACTAAATGGGGCACTTATGCTTATCATAAAATTCCTTTTGTTTTAATCAATGCTGGAGAAAATTTTCAAAGAGTGATGGATATTGCTTTCAGAGGACTAATAAAAGAAACCATGGTTGTTGGCTTAGATAATATAACCATTTACTCCAAGAAAAGAAGCGACCATTGTCATGATCTCAAGCAAATCCTTGAACCCTGCCTAAAGTTTGGAATTTCATTAAATCCAAAAAAGTCTTATTTCGCTTTAAGTGAAGGTAAACTTTTAGGATTTATTGTGTCAAAAGAAGGCATTTGTATTGATCCAGAAAGGATAAAGGCAATTTATGAAATCTCTCTTCCCCAAAACAAGAAATCCATGCAGTCCTTTTTGGGACAGATAAATTTTGTTAAGATATTTGTTCCTACTTTTCCCAAATTGTTTTACCATTGCAAGTTATGATTAATAAAAATTCACTGTTTAAATTGGGACAAAATGAAAGAGAAGCTTTTGATCTAATCAAGCAAGCCATCGTAAATTCTCCTTCTCTAACTACCCCAAATTTTTCTCATCATTTTATTTTATATACCTTTTCTTCCGAAACAGCCTATGCTACTATACTAATGCAAATTGATGATCAAAAAATTGAAGCACCCATTTATTTCTTTAGTTAAAATCTTCAACATGTTGAGCTAAATTATTCAGAAGTGGAGAAATAATTTTTTTTTTTATAAATCTTTAAAGAATTTCAGGCCTTTTCTCTTAAATACACATACCAAGGTAATAGTTACATTTTCGACAGTAAGGCAACTACTTATCCAAAAGGTATAGGGAGAAAAAAGGGAAATTTGGGTTACCGCTCTGCAGGAATATGATATTGACATGAAACCAGTCAAAATTGTCAGAGGGCAAGGTCTCTGCAGATTGCTATCTAGAGCATCCAACATATCAGATGATGAAGATTTAGGTAATGTTGTACACATTGCTGAGGTAAGCCCGACCGACTCTGAATCACAATATGTTGATCTTATTTTTTATTTAAAAAATGGATATGCTCCCACATAAATCAATTATAAAAGAAAATTCGCTTTAATATTAAAAGCTAATAAATATTAGATCATTGATGATGTATTGTTCAGAAAAAAGTATGACTATGTACAATTAAGATGCCTTGAAATGTTTGGAGCATAGAAGGTTTTGCAGGAACTCCATGACGCACCTGCAGGTGGACGTTTCGCAGGAGATACCACCACACACAAAATCCCTCATGTAGGATATTATTGGCCAACACTATTCAAATATTCTCATGCATATGCAAGAAAATGTAAAACATGTCAAACTGCTGTTGGAAGACAAAGAAAACTGGCCTTGCCCTTGCAACCGATCGAAATTGAACACCATCAACATTGAACAACCTTTTGAGCAATGGGGACTGAATATCATAGGTGAGATTGTTCCTAACTCTTCCAAAAAACGTAAATACATTCTCACTGCAACAGACTATTTTACTAAGTGGGTTGAAGCTGTTCCACTAAAGGTAGCTAATTCTGAAGCCATCATTGAATTCATCGATCAATTAATTATTACCAGGTTTAGCTTACCTAACACACTTATCTTTGATAATGAATCTTATTTTTAGGGTAATAGTATGACATAATTTGCTCTCAAAAGAGGTTTTAAACTTAAATATTATGCTAATTACTATCCCCAAGGGAATGGTTTGGAAAAATAAACAGATCAAAACTTCATAAGAATCATAAAAAGGACTATTGATCATGTTAGTGTCAGTCAGTTCTGCTTGTTACCAGTGATCAAATGTGATCTTACAAGGTTTTTGTTAGGGTCTCAAGTCAAATTTATGGTTTAAGTAGGTCTTCAAATAAAAATTTGGTCACTGGCTAGTGTGTCAACGTCTATTACTACTCCTTTCAAAAATTTCATGTTCCGGTAATTGCCATCATTCAGTTAGATGAGTCACCACTGAAATGTATCCATTATCATCTCAGTCATACCATTGTGGTCATCATTTAGCTCATTTCATGACATGTCACCATTAGGTCTTAGGGTCAAATTCATAAAAACTCTGTCATTTCATCAATAAATCCGGCATTGAAGGAGTAGTAATATGGGAAATGATCGATAAACTATTTTTAAAGTGTAATTTTATTTCAAATATGGATGTAATATGTTTCTCAAGTTTCTAAAGCTGTAGTTTTCAAGTCAAAGGTGAAAACACATGGTGGGCCACCATACCACTTTGAAAATAATTTGATTTACACAAGCTACAAAAGACCATACAAGCCATTTATTTCACTCAGTTCATTGGAATTGAAGAATTAATCACTAGAAAATACCATCTTAGTACAAAAATCATCGAAGGACACTCTCAAAAGGTGATTGGCACCCTCTCTAGGCAGCCACGTTGTGTTTTCAGCTACCACGCTGTGTTTTCGAGCCTTCGTTGCGTTTTCACTTCTAGAGGCAAAAAACTCATCTTCAAAGGATTTCAGGGGAAATTGGAGGTTTCATCAGCATGTTGACAATTAATTTCAAGCTTTTCTACCTCCTATCAACATTCATTTCATTGTTCCATTGGTGAAATCCTCCCACAGTCCCCACACTACGTTTTTGGTGGGTGAGCTCCATATTTTAACTTGCAAGAAAAAATATCTAATCCGTTACATATCCTACCCTTCCCAACACTCAAATACACTTCCCATAGCCATCACACCCTCTCACCCTCATTTCCCTAACCCCTACACCTAAACCTAGCTCCTACACTGTGTTTTTGGCAGTTTTAGGGTTAGGACTGTGTTTTAATTCCATACACAAATCCATTCACTCATTTTATCATTTTCCACTTCCCTAAGCTCCCTAATACACCTATCTACTTCCCATAATTTTCCTACCCTCATATCTCCTCCCTAATCCATTCATCCTCTCCCCTCACCCACTTCCCCTGTTTTTCACTTAGGGTTTTGCTTTGCAAATTGTAAATATGGAGGGAGAAAAGAAGTCATATAACAAAGGAGCTAAAATATCAAGGTTTGAGCCACTTAATAATCATGATTTTATGTCTTCCTCATTGGCCAAATAATGTTTTCAAAATGTAGGATGTTTAGGGTTTTGTGAGCAAATCCAACAAGTGAGATATCATGTCAAGTTAACAAGCCTATTTGTCACAAACCTTAGGAGAGATAAGGTCATCATTGCAGGAGTGAGTTTCAAAATTTCAAATGAGGCCATAGCTATAGCTACAGGGATACCAAATAGTGGGGAAAAGTGGTTCAATAAATCAGACTTGGATGTTCAAAATTACAAAGATTTCATTAAAAGTCACTACAAAGATGCCATCAAGAAGATTTTTCCTTTTGGACAACTACTTGATAAGTTTGCTACATTGATGAAAGCCATAATGAGGTATTTCACATGTGAGGGTATATTTTCAAGGTTGTACAAATATCATGTCAGATTTCTAATGCACTTCACAGGGGTAAAAACTCTCAACCTACCCTACCATCTCTACAAAATTTTGGCTAAAATGGCAGAGAAAGTGCAACATAAAGAGAGTGATCACGAAGCTAGTCATTTCCACCATGGGCTCATCAAAATCATTGTCTTCCACCAACTCACATAGATGGGAATTTCTTGGGAGACATTCATGTAATCCACTGTCTTTTTTCCCCATGCTAGTCAGCCTACTAGCCAAAGTACACCATCAACACCATCTAAACCAAGGGAGATTGGCTCATCTAGTAGAATCTCAGTCAAGAGGACACTTAGGGAATAGTTCACCCAAACATATAAAAGAGGAAGGAGGCTTTTTTTTCTACAAACATTGTTGAAATTCCCAAACCTACATCAGTTGAACATGGATCATCATCACAACATGAGGCAACCTTGTAAGATGAGGAGCCATTCCATCTTGACACTGACATGGTAGACTTGGAGCTGAATGAAGAGCACATAACAAAAGATCAAGTCATCATGGAGAAATATTCTAAATAAATTAAGTACAACTTGTCAAAGAAAACCTTCTTGATTTCATTCTTGGAACAAGAAAATATGCAATTAAAGGTAAATCAACTACTCTTGAATAGGCCTAAAGTTGATTTTAACAAAGAAGATGTAAAGGGAAAAGACATAGTTGACATAGATGAGTCAGATGGTGAAGAAGAGAAGGTAAGAATAAATAGGCCAAGGACTAGAGGCCTCAAAAGGGCACTTCAGCAATAGAGAGAAGCAACTCCACCAAGGACCCGAATGACAGTTAATGAGCTCATATTTGCAGAAATTCACAAGGATGGGGAATATTGGCTTGATAGAGTCAATGGTCACTTGGAGAAACTCCTAAAGAGGGAAAATAAGAGCAAAAACATACAAAGGCACATGGCCATGCATTACTACATAAGAAATCAGGTCTCCAGGGTAAGAATCAAGCAATTGAAGGAAAAACTCAAGGAAACCCTAATGAAGGAAAATGAGAAGGGTAAGTTGGATTTACTTGCTGATGCTTCACTCATAGCATAACATATCATCACAAGTCTCCATGGAGCAAGTCTGGAACAATTTTGAGCAAATTTGGAGAAAATTTGACAAATTTTGAAGTTTTTGGACATTTTGGCAATTTTTGCACAGTGTTTAGTCCAAAAGCACAACGAGCCTCACACTACGCTTTTGTTAGGGGCATCCAAATGCCAAATTTTTTACTTTTTTGGATTTATTTTGATCTCTACATTAATTTCAGCCCTTGGGAGATCCATGTCAACAAATTTTGGTGGGTGAAAAGGTAAAAAAACCACCTAAAATTTACCTTTATGCCATGTTTTTTAGAAGCTCGTTGCGCTTTTGGAGTAGTTGTGGGAGAATTTATTTTTAGAGGGCTAGGAGAAGTATTTTTCAGTGCTTGAGGGTTTTATGGTGTATTAGACATGCATTTATTTCTCTAGCATATTTCAAAGCTTGATTTGGACCTCAGGAAGGCCTCTAAACACCATTTACTCCCAGCACGCTGCACTTTCTCTTGGCACACTGCATTTTTCTGATAATTCAGTGTGCTTTTGCCTGGAAGCCTGTTTTCTCAGTTTTGACATTCCAGTTTGACTTTTTCTGATGTAATTACTCTTTTATGGTGATGTAACAATGTATTCTATGGTAAATATGTTGGCTAGAGTGAAAAATAGGTGGATTCATGCTTGTAAATACCTTTCATTGTCAAATGTATTAGTTTTTCTATCTTGAGGAGGGTTTTGTTAACCTCCCTAACCTCTAGGTTTTAGGTGAGGAAATCATGTGAACTGTTCCTCCACTCTAGGATTCGACCCTTGAGAGAGGGTAAATTGTTTTTTGTCTATATGTATGGATTTCTTAGTCATTTTGATGGTTGGATATCAGAGGGTGGAACTATTGTAGCTTGTACTTCAACTTTTTATTCAATAAATCAAAGGGCCAGTTGCAAATATTATCTATGAATTATCATGCTGTGAGTTTTTGAAGTTTTCTTTTCTCTATTATAGTTTTATATAGATGATATACATGTATCCTTTCCATATCTTCTTTCTTCAGTGATTTTCCTACAAGTTTTATAAGAAAAATTCATTCATGAAAGCTCTGCTTTTTTTGGAATGTCATTTTATGTAATCTTCCTTCCTGTTTAATGAGTTCATGACACATGCTCATTAAGATATTATTTCACTTTCAAACCCTACACTACATCGACAAAATCCTAAGCCCGTCACAAAATCATAACTATATTTCTCCTCCATATCTTTGCAACTGAAACCCTTTGGTACTTTGACCTAGTTACCTGGTTTTCATCCCTGATCCAGCAGAAAAACCATCAATCTTTCAAAACCCTAGAGTTGTGCCATCTAACCTAAAATTCACTCTTCCTCTAGTCAAACCCTTTGGCTGTGATTTTCATAGAGAGATCCCTCTCTGGTTTGGTAGGGCCAGCAACCAAACCAAAATCTTGGTTTGAGAATACCCCCATCGATATCCTTTCTCAGCCTTGGGACATTGTGGAGGCTAACATATCAGAGCCAAAAAAATTGGCATAAGTCCTTAAAATTTGTTATATGGGAAAATCAAATTACCCAAAAGGCCTCTATAGGCACTTCTCCATTCAATCTAGTTTATGGGAAAGAAGTTGTAATTACATCAAATTTATCTCTTCCCTCATAAGCCCTAGTTCAATTTATTGATGAAGTACCTTCTTCTTCCTTATATTTAAGAGTGTCCCAAATCCTTAAAATAGAAGAAGAAAGGGAAATGGTCAAATTAACACATGCTCGACATCAGCAGATTGTTAAAAATTATTTCGTTGCAAATTTTGTTTCCCCGAAATATTTTTCAGGTTGGAGACCTCGTCCTTAAGTGGGACACGACACATGAGGAAAAAGGTAAGCATAAAAAATTCCAAAGAATGTGGCTTGGACCATTTCAAATTACAGAAAAAATTGGCCCATCAACCTTCATGTTACAAGATCTTCAAGGGAGAAAATATTTTCTTCCTGTCAACGGGCTGATTTTGAAAATATTCTTTTCTTAGGAAAATATTTCTTCTAAATGTATCATACTCATAATTATATTCTTTTTTTTTAATAAATAATAATGTTTGATTACATACTTTTGAATTTTTGTGAAACCTATGAATCACTTTATGACATTTTATTTTGAAGAATAAAATTCTTAAAGAAATTATTACAAACTCGAAAAAATGAATGAATACTATCTAAATTTGAAATATTTTTCCATTGAAATTGTAAATTTTTGTAAACCTCAAAATTCATAAAGTCTTCTACTCTATTATCAGTAAGAAAAGGTTCATTTTTACAAAGTAAAGAATAATTGTCACTAAGCATATTTAACTCCAAATTGTCATCCAAAACCCTTAAAAAGTCAATGATTCTCCCCATCCATTAATTATGCTTTTTCTAGAGTGTAACTCAAAAATATATAAAAAAAAAAACTTAAAAAGATAAGAGGCCTCATCACGAGCCTACTTACCATGATCATAGGAAAATAATAGACTGACATTACCACTACTGCATATCAAACCACGGTAATGGCTTATAATTATTAAAATAATCATAAGACAAGGGGTCACATCACGAGCCAACTTGTTCAGTGAAATTACAACCAGTGAATGGCATTGTCAATTTTTGGTCTCCAAGCCAGGACAATGATTTTTTAAGAACAAGAAAAAAAAATTATATAATTAAAGATTTATCTCTAAATATTGTAATAATTGATGTAGGGGCATCATGGTTCCGAAAATTTGTACATTTAGTAGAATCTAGGGGGTCTTGTGTTTTTAAAAAGAGTGGGTTTCCTAAGTATTTAATTAATATAATTTTCAATATTTTGAGTGATTTAGGTGAGACATTTAGAATAGGATTTAATTAAATATTGAGAGGCATATTTGTAAATGTTCTCGAATTTATGAGAACATGAGTGATTGATGAGTGATTGGTGTGGATTGAGATATTATGAAATATTATAAATCTTAGATTAGAAAGTAGTTCATGATTTATGGAAGATCCTTAAGATTTAGTTGAATGTTGAGATCCTCAAGGGATAAAGAAGATATGTTAAGAATTGATTGAGGAATTAGAGGATTTAGGGATTTTTGTTGAGTAACTTATGGATCTGAACCAGAATTGGTTAAAGAACCTTTTCTATATATTTGTAAAGCCTCGAAGGCACAAATAGGTAGAGTGAAAAAAGAGAGAGAGAGAGATAGACTCTTAATTGTAAGCCTATGGGCACAGAGAGAGTGGAAGAGAAAAGGGCCATGAAAAAGGCGTATTAGGCCAAAGCCAAATTGTAAACAGAGTTTGCTTGTATTTGTACAATTTATATGTTTAATGAGAAATCGAATTTCAGTTTGACGATATGTCATTTATGTTATGTGTTGAGTGATACATAATAGAAGAATTTGATATCAGTATAAACTTATGTGCAGGATTGTAAAGAAAAAATCACAAATTTTGGACGAAGAGGGGTAATACAGAGAGTGTTATGTATACAAGCTAGAGACACCTTTAAAGAGAACAGTAACAAGCTCAGGAGAGATAGTGTTAAACAAAACAAGGGAAAACTTAGGAGAGATTCGCGTTGAAGAATTCCGAACAAGCTCAGGAGGAGTAGCGTAACGAGTTGCAGAGTGGTGACAAAAGAAAGAACAGAAATTGACTAAGGTAGAGAGTACTGAGAATAATTCCAAAGGAGGAATCGACGGCAAGGATTGAATTATAGAACCAAAGGTTTAAGGTTTGACGACAGAGATCAGTGTGGGTAGAAGAGGTGAAGAAGAGTCACGTGAAGGTGAACGAACGGTCGTGATTAGATCGTAGATACGAATGCGAGATATGAACGATTAAGATGACTTCACAAGGTAAGTTGAGAAACTGCGAAGTGGACGCATGTTAGCATGGCGCTATTTCGTATCGACAATTACTAAGTTTATAAGTTAAGGAATTCGTAAGGTAAATAAGATAACTTGTGATGCGGTAAGGACAAAAAGATGTGATGCGATGAGGGGAGGCCATGTGTTAGCAGTGTGCAACATCACACATCGGGGTTTTAAAAGTTTTTCGTTAAGAGTTGGCACGGTAAAGTATTATGGTTACGATGCGATGTGGATGGGAGATGGAATGTGAGTAGATACAACATGGTCATTAGATCTGGCGAAGATTTACAGTGGAGATTGCAGTGTGACTTTGCATCGACGATTGTATCATTTACATTGAAGTTGCAAGTTAAGTTTTCCGACTTGCAATGCGTTATGATTGGTCAAAGGTATTATGGAACCCTCTGGCAGGAAGTTCCACGTATATGTAAAGAGGGTTAAGGTTAAGTGTGATCTATTTTAAAGTGAAGCATTGTTGAATTGCTAACATACATGTATGTTTGAATAAACTCTAATGTTTTATTCCACTGTGCATGTGAAAAGGAGAGTTATGTGGGCCATAACCCACAGGACCGTGATATTTGTATAATGTGAAGCCATGTATGAGATAAGGTAAGGTGAAGGGGCAACAATGCATAAAGGTAAAGGTTATTATATAGAGTTATCAACCATGGTTAAAGCTTCCGCATGCATTTGATTTATCTTTTGAACCTCAAAGGTTAAGGTAATTAAGGTGGGGTTAATTCTGCTAAGCCTGCATGTGTTGATGTTTTGTTAAATGAGACCTCTGGTTGCATCATTTAGTATCAGAGCAAGTAAAATCTCTTTTGGGAGAAATCATAACAAGCAGAGTTTTGATGATGATGAAAGAGTTAAACTATGTAGAACACATTGATAGCAGAGCCGAGTGAGATTCAATGTGATTGTGGTATCAGAGGAGAAGAAGTCAGATTATAAATCTGAAAAGGTGGAGACAAGTGCAAGAAAAATTTCAGACAGTAATATCTGACAAAGAGATGGTTGTTTTCTTGTGAAAATGAAGATCCATTCGAATGTGAAAGTGGAAGCAGACTGCTTGTGAAATCATGGAGGTATTTTTTTATTTAACTCTGATTTGAGTTTTGCAGGTTGCAGAAAAAGGAGGAATATCTCAGCAAGGAAATTTGTAAAGAAAAGAAGAACCAATTGTGTTCTTTAAGGCAAAGTAAAGTGGATACTCTAAAGAAACATGGAAAAGAACCTGAATGTTCCAGTTGAAGGTTGGACAGAAAGGACAAGAGTGTTCTTAGAAGAAAGTAGAATTTCAGAAGCCAAGGAGAAAAGGAGTTGCTCAATAGAGGTTCCATAGATAGAGAACCAGTGTTACCAAAATACCGAGCTTCAAGGAGAGATGGCTTGGTGAGGTACTTGCAGCAGGTATGGAGACTTGCTGAGAAGGAGAGGCTTAGTGCAGTTCACAAGTGAACATATACAGTTCACAAGAGACAGAAGAATGACTACTGATAGTCATAGAAGAGGTTCAGAGAGAAGCCACAACATAATAAGGGTGGAGAAATATGACAAGGTAAATAGCATAGAGAAGATAAGTCAAGAAGAGATTGACAAAGAGAAAGCTGAGATAAATTTTCAACTTGGATTATTGATGGATATGTTGTAGAAAAATACGGTAGACCAGAGGTATGGTTGGACTATGAGAAAGAAAGTGAAATGGCATAGGCTACAAGAGAAGAGAAAGCAACAAGTGAATATGCAGCTAATAGAGGAGCTGAGGAAGCTTGAGTAGATAATGAATGTTCAATTGAGGATAGAGAATCTTAAAGGAGTTGAGCTACAACAAAATAAAATTGTTGGAGATGAACAAGTTCCTTTTGAACTTGAAGATGGAGAAATGATGTCTGAAACATCAGTTAAGGCTACTGAGCCTTATTATTTTGAAATTAAAAATTTTTGTATGGTTGCAGGTGTAATACATGATGATGGAAAATATTTCGGTATTGTCAAAGAAAAGGAAGTAGAGATACATAATATGAATTCTGTTTAAAAAAATAATGATGAGACAGTCAGGTCTCATGAGGAAATTCATATATAGTTGAAGGAAGATATTACTTTTTAGCATACTGCTAGAGCTATAAACAGAGGAAGTTTCTCCTATATTGGTAGCCAAAACCAAGCAAAAGAAGTTTACTTTTGTAAACCTGAGCAAGGTATTTTCTTTGATGAAGAAAGTGAAGATGTGAAGGAAGGACAAGATGAAGATCTTGTGAGATGCTTGACTTTCATGGGCAGCCGAAAAGAAGAAAAACTATTGGAGACTATTATGAGAAAGGATAGAGATGACTTTATACTTTTTAAGTGTAAGGAAGAGAATAGAGTACTAGAAGAATTGTTGAGAGAACCTAAAAGTGAAGAGGAAATTACAGCCAAAGAAGAAGAGATTTTTATAACATCTAAGGACACTGAGGTGATTTTAAATTGTCAAGTGTATGATGTATTTGCAGGTGATGAAGAAGATACAAACGAATATATAATAAAGGAGATGTAGGACATCTTACCTTTTGAAGGTATGAGTGAAGTCCAAATGTAGTATGATAATGCACAAGTTTTTGTCTTCAAAGACAATAAGGATGAAGGAGAATGGAATTGTAATCAACAACTGGAAGAAAATGTTGACACAGGAAAATAAGATCTCATGCAATGTAAGATTGTTGGGGTATGTGATAGTGCTAATTCTGTCATGGAAAAGCAGAGAATAAGACATTCAAATGTCTTATGCATCTTTGAAATATGTGGAGAAGAAGTTGAAGACAAAAAGAGTTCTGAAACTCTTACACAAAGGAAAGGACAACAACAACAAAGTAATTTGGAGAGAGAAATAGAGAATTTGATGAAGCTTATGAGAAATTAACATAAGGAATGGAGCTACAGACAAAGAAGACAAATAATTTGTTTGATGAAAGGTTGGATTGTAACAAACATTGAAGGAAAATTCAATGGAGTGTTACAAACGAAGATATGGAAACCCGGAGAAGTAAGGAAAGACAAAAAAATACATGGACATCAGTTGAAAGGAACAAAGAAATCACTGAAGAATAAAGTATGGGATTCAGGAGGACAAATATTGGAAGCACATGATCTGGAGATCATGCCTATTTTCTACCTTGGGAGTCTGATGCAGGAGCATCATGGTTTCAAAAATTTGTACATTTAGTAGAATCTAGGGGTTCTTTTGTTTTTCAAAAGAGTTGGTTTCCTAAGTATTTAATTAATCTAATTTTCAATATTTTGAGTGATTTAGGTGAGACATTTAGAATAGGATTTAATTAAATATTGAGAGGCTGCATATTTGTAAATGTTCTCAAATGTAGGAGAACATGAGTGATTGATGAGTGATTGGTGTGGATTGAGATATTTTGAAATATTGTAAATCTTATATTAGACAGTAGTTCATGATTTATGGAGGATCCTTAGGATTTAGTTGAATGTTGATATCCTCAAGGGATAAAGAAGATATTTTAGGAATTAATTAAGGACTTAGAGGATTTAGGGATTTTTTTTGAGTAACCTATGGATCTAAAGCAGAATTGGTTACAAAACCTTTTGTATATATTTGTAAAGCCTTAAAGGCACAAACATGTAGAGTGAAAAAAGAGAGAGAGATATAGACTCTTAATTGTAAGGCTACGAGCACAGAGAGAGTGGAAGAGAAAATGGCCATGAAAAAGGCATATCAGGCCAAAGCCAGATTGTAAACAGAGTTTTATTGTATTTGTACAATTTATATGTTTAATGAGAAATCGAATTTCAGTTTGACGGTGTGTCATTTATGTTATGTGTTGAGTGATCCATAATAGAAGAATTCGATATCAGTATAAACTTAGGTGCAGGATTGTAAAGAAAAAATCATGAATTCTAGACGAAGAGGGGTAATACAGAGAGTGCTTTGTATTCAAGCTAGAGACAACATTAAAGAGAACAATAACAAGATTAGGAGAGATAGCGCTAAACAAAACAAGAGGAAGCTCAGGAGAGATTCGTGTTGAATAATTCCGAACAAGATCAGGAGGAGTAGCGTAACAGAGTTGCAGAGTGGCAATAGTATAAAGAATAGAAATTGACTAAGGCAGAGAATACTGAGAAGAACTCCAAAAGAGGAATCGACGACGAGGATTGAATCATAGAACCGAAGATTTAAGGTTTGACGATATAGATCAGTGTGGGTAGGAGAGGTGAAGAAGAGCTGCATGAAGGTGAACGAACGGTCATGATTAGATCACAGATCCAAATGTGAGAGATGAACGGTTAAGATGACTTCGAAGGGTAAGTTGAGAAAGTGTGAAGTGGACTCGTGTCAGCATGGCGCTATTTCACATCAAAAATTACTAAGTTTATAAGTTAAGGACTTCGCAAGGTAAACAAGATAACTTGCGATGCGGTAAGGATAGAAAGATGTGATGCGATGAGGGGAGGCCACGTGTCAGCACTGAGTAACATCGCACATTGGGGTTTTAAAATTTTTGCGTTAAGAGTTCGCACGGTAAAGTATTCTTGTTGCGATGCGATGTGGACGGGAGATGGCATGTGAGCAGATACAACATGACCGTTAGATCTGGCAAAGATCTACAATGGAGATTATAATGTGAATTCGCATCGGAGATTGTATCGTGTATATTGAAGTTTCAAGTTAAGTTTACCGACTTATGATGCGCTATGATTGGTCGAAGGTATTGTGGAATCCTCCAATAGGAAGTTCTGCGTATATGTAAAGAGGGTATCTATTTTAAAGTGAAGCGTTGTTGAATTGCTAATGTATGTATGTTTGAATAAAATCTAAAGTTTCATTTCGCTGTGCGTGTGAAAAGGAGAGTTATGTGGGCCATAACCCACAGGACCGTGATATTTTTATAATGTGAAGCTGTGTATGAGATAAGGTATGGTGAAGGGGCGACAATGCATAAAGGTAAAGGTTATTATATTGAGTTATAAACCATGGTTAAAGCTTCCGTGTGCATTTTATTTATCTTTTGAACCTCAAAGGTTAAGGTAATTAAGGTGGGGTTAATTCCGCTAACCTTGCATGTGTTGATGTTTTTTTAAATGCGACCTCTGGTTGCATCAATAATAGATGGATGTGATAATAAATAATTGATGGTTAAAAGGTAACCCTGTCGAGGCTACAAATGCATGCTGGCAGCAGTGACTCTACATGTGACAAAATGAGTATATCAAAAGGATAACTTGCAAAAATCCACGTACTTTATCTCTTAAACTATTTAATGATTGATATAGAGGAATGAAGATTTTTATCTATCAAAGGTTTTGAAATATTAGCAATAAGATTATTTTTTTTATTTAGAGTAATTTTATTCATCCAAATATTTCGAAGACAATTTTTCATTTCCTTTGTTATTTTTACTTATTTAAGGATATCAATAAATTCATTTTCCAGAGATAACTAATTCTCCCAATGAATTTCCAATTGTTGTGCTATTAAACAACCCCAATTATTTTATAATAGTTGCCTTAGAAAAAATAATGGGGACCCTTTTAAAAATTTTAGACTAGAACGAATAAAACTGTTAAGTGATTAATTCAAATAGAAATACGAGTTAAATGGGATAAGTGACACCTTTTTGTTTAAATGACACTTAGGCGGAAAATTCAAAACAAACATGCTTGCAGATCGCAATCGCAAAATCACATTGAAAACATATGGTTTTTAAAGCCACTCTAAATGATTTGCGATGCGAAATCAATAAAAGACTTTATTTAAGGAAAAAGGCTTCCACTCGAACGATTTTCCATGAAAATAAAACTGCGGGAACCGCCATCGCCACGTAATCAATCTCAAATCACAAATTGCATATCTACTATGCAACATTCAATCCACCCCTCATTTTCATTTCCTCGATGCGATGCATTCCATCACATAGCACTTTCACTAATAACCACTTCCACCCACTATCCAATTTCGCCGAAATCGCGATTTCCCCCTACCAATGTTTGAAGCCTTTAAAAAAATTTAAATATTCTAACTCTAACAGAGTTATAAACGCGAAAAGGAATTTATCACAATCAGAAAGAACTAGGTATTATAAATTCTAAGAATATCACACACAAATGGATCCGCGATGTAGAAATATCTTAGTTAAATGCTTAAATGATTACTTGGTCACATGAACCCATGCTTTCTATTAATGCCAAAACTTAACAGTTTATCAACTCAAGCCTCTAAATATGATTTGACCGCAAGAGAATTAAATTTTTAGATTATCCACATGCCAAGTTTTATTTTTCCATTGTTTCCATTATTGTTACACTACTCTTCTATTGTGACAAGATTTCCGCTTTTTACTTATTGTTCTTGATTTTTCACAAGCAATTCCAAACCAACAGAGCTCCTCAGAAATGTCTAAGGTTGCAAAGAAATCCAAAAATCCCATGGCTCCCACTAATCTTGTTGCTTCTACTAGTGAAGTAACAAAGATTCCCCCCTTATTCACATATACAACATGTGCACCAGAGAGTGGTTCTGATTCTTGGGAAGCAATGTATAGATTATTTGAAGATGAGAAACCCCACAAGGTTGAGAGAAAAGCTACTACAGATGCTTCTAATTCTTCAGAAGTTACTATAGCGGAGGTCACCAACTATTTCATGCACCAAATTGCTACACACCCCAAGATTTTACCATATACATACATGGTAAAATGGATTATTGAAAACCTCAACATTGGAGATAGAATTTTCCTAACAAGCAGAGGTACAATGATAGGGTCATTTAGAGCCGAAGATTTGAAGAAAATATACCACATTTTAGACCCAATGAAGGTGTATGATAAAGATTTCAAGCACAATTCACCAAGGAGAATGAGCTATAATTGGACCCCATAAAGCAATGGAGGAGAAACCCTAACAAGCATAAACATGATGATAAGGGTATGTATTCCACTGGTTCGCTTTTTGGTCCCTACTGTTATATTTTTGTTATCGTGTCTAGAATTTTTGGCACACCTAATACCATTAAACTCTCCGTTGAATGGGTTCTCCTTATGGATGTTGTTCCAAACTCTTATATCATGGACCGGGGAACCATTTTTCCAAATAATATTGCTACCCAGATTCTTGAATACAGAAAGAATCATTCCATTTCATCTAAAATCCTTCCCCAATTTTATATGAGTGCCTACATTATGGATGCAGTGTGTTTTACATTAGATTTTCCAACCATGGGTTGGAAATGGACTACCCAAGACCCTACTCCCATTCATATCTATCATAGTATTATATGGGAATCAAAATATGAAACTAATTTCTACAAGATCTGCCATGGAGTTATGCTCCCACTATTTCAAGCTGTGTTTGATGAAAAGGCCCCCAGATTGTCCAAAGTAGCTCAAGTGGACTTCACCTCCATTGGAAGATGGTTTGGGGAAGAATTGTTCACTTATGTCAGAATTTTCAAGAGCTTAGCCCGACCACATGTCCTACCATTATATGTTCCAGATAAACTTCTCGGAAGGGAAATTTCCTATCAGACTGTGGGTCATGGGTTGACTAAGGTTTTGAAAGAAGAAAATAAAGCTTCATGGCCCTCTTTTCCTTTTCACTGTGGTGTCTATGCACTAAAAAATTTCAAGCATGCAAGGTTAGAAATCAGTCAAATCCAATGCTTGAAATTATTTAAAATTTATAATAGGCAATATGACCCAAACCAAGTTGCGTTCAATTTCACAACTCAAGTGAAAATCATACCATTTCCCATGAAGATGATGATTTTGATGACTTGTTTGAGTCAGTTGATACTTATTCTACAATTGAGAAATTAGCAGTATCACGCCTCAATCCGCAAAAACTTTCAAAGTTCAAGCATTAAAGAAACAGAATATTAGAAGGGATTCCTCTAAATATATTGGAGGTATCCCAACCTATCTCACAGAAGGAACAACAACAGAGAAAATAGGGAAAGGAACAACCCCCTAAGGATACTTAAGTCCTTAGTGAAACAAAAGAAGATAAGTCTTCTGGAACTTAAACCAAAGATCCTCCATTTCCAAGTGACTTAGATGAAGTCTGGAAAGATTTTTATCAATAGCAGAAAGGAGACAAGGAGTGGTGATGATTGATCATCAACAAAAAATAGAAACACCTCATAGTAAAAGTCAGAACCTGTTTATTGTTGGGTCAACTGAAAAATAGGTTAACACAGAGGAAGTAGAATTTATCCCGACCTACCCTACATCAGAAATTGTGTTGAAAAATGAGGAAATACCTCCTTTAGTTATATTTTATAGCCCCAGGCATAAATTTTTCATGAGCAGACAAAGAAGAAGGATAAAAATAGAATAATTGCAAATCCTTCTTCCTGGGGATGTCTCTATGGAAGTAGTTTGGAAGGACTCACAAGTAGATCCATCTTAGGATATAACATGTTTGACTCAATTTGCAGGAGCATATTCATCTTCCACCATTGACAAAGCCACTAAGATTAAGAAATTAGTCTAAGAAAAGGATTAAAGGATCCTTCAATTGGAACATGAATTGCTAGCATAGAAGCAAAATGTTAATCAACAATTACAAGCACAAGTGTCAAAACTCCAATAGAGCTTGGATAAATTAATGTTGTAGCACCAATATGAAATTTGTGCTAAAGATACTCAGATACACAACTGCAATACAATATTGAAAAATTGAAAGATAATCCTAAAGTAGATGAATTCAATAAGGAAGCTTTGGAACTAAATAACTCGTTGGCCCAACAACAAGTTGTTTTCTAGCATTATTGAACTGTGTGAAAAGAGTGATTCACTGATGAATTGAGTAGCTGACTAGAGGATCAACTTTGATGAAATTGATGACAAAATATCCCAATATGTCACCTGGAAAGATACTGTTGAAGGCCGAAAGGACAATCTTCCCAAGATTGAAGATTTTAAAAAAGAAATCTTATTTATTGATTGGGATATACATTTAAAACATGTTGAAAGGAAAATTTGCAGAGCCAAAGATGTTGCCAGCAACATTGTTGAAACAGTTAGCCAAAATCTCATTGCTGCTAATCTGATCGATAAATTCCCTCCTGATTATCTACCTAATGTACAAGGTTTGATAAGACAATGGCAGTAAATGCCCAATATGAAGGAAGAAAACATCAAGAAATTGGAGAAGCTGGTCTGGGAAAAGTATTGGAAGCACTTGGTTAAGCCACATAGCCAATCGCTAATGTTGCTTTGTCTAACTGAAAATTCCTCTTACATGATGCCTCCACTATCAGATGCGGTCTATATAGGACAAATGTATTCCAGGCTAGGCCAACCTCCTGAGGTTCAGCCTATGACCGACATCCTTCATCTGAAAGAGCGAATGGTAAAAGAGACAACGATGCAATCTTGAAGCGAGTCATCCCATCAAAATATGTTTTTGTTTTAGTTTCACTTAATTTAAGGAGATTTGTTTAAACCTCCTCAGCTCTTTGTGTAATTGATATTTTTGTACTTTATTTTATTTTATTATATAAACCCTTTCGTGTCTTTTAAGAAAGGGTCTTGAAATTTTGAAAAGAAGACTTCACATAAGTTGCACTTTCATACTCTTAAATCTATTGTTAATATAAAAGGCTGGACCAGAGATTGTTTTTCAAATGAGAATAGTTAGCATATATATGTTAATTTTATCTTTATTTTGATATTCTGTTTCAAATGAGAAATAATTGATTTTCCTTATGATGTTTGGTTATATGTATCTTTTTAACATAATCCAACATTAATTCACTTATGAACATGTTTGATTGCCATTTTTTATACAGATTCAATTCATGCAATAAATATATGTGGCATACACTTAATCAATTGATTTGATTAACTATTTAATCAAATCAATTGTCTTAAATTGTTCTACATTTCTCTAAGTGTTTGTTAAATCTTCATTTTCATTCACTGAAAGAACATATTTTTAAATCGCATATAAGAGAAAGATAATCCATCTCGGGATAGAGATAGGTATATATATTTTCTTTAAAAATTGTTGTCACTCCCATTCACCAAGTCACATCCAGTTAAAATACCACCCATCCGCCAAATTATATTTCATTGGGAAACTAGTCCCATAAATCCAGACAGAGCCACTATCTCAAACGGATAAGGGACAGTTTTTAAGTTCCCGATCGGGTGGTTTTCCCCAATGTTGTTGCACCGATTTTTGAGGAATCAACACATACATAACCCATCACCGATGAAACCATGCATGTGATGAGAGTGAAATCCAACTCGAATTGTGAAGCAAGTGCTTAACCAACTTCTCCTCCCGAGGATTTCATGTTGGTCTTCTTTTGTGGAAAATTTGTGGGCATAATGTCCATGCTCATAAGAGTTGAAGAATTTTACCTTTGACAAGTCTCACTTCTTTCTTGCCTTGATAGACTTAGATATGTAATGGGATGCCTTCCCTTTTCCTTACTTCGCCTTTCCCACCAAGGCACAATTCTCCTCATCATCAGTCTTTGATGAGGACCCATCTCTGATGCTCCGCCGAATTTCTTCTTGTGCCAGATCAAACCATAGTCACTCCCAATCTGGTAGCTTATCCCTCCCATTCACAGAGTCCTGGTAGCTATGCCAGTTCTTGGGAAGGCCTATAAGAACTAGGCTTAGCAAATCATCCAAGGCAACAATTATCCCCACACTTCCAAGCTCATCTCGACAATGGGTGAACTTTGTCAAGTATTTTTGGATCGTGTCTCCCTTCTCCGTTTTGATATTCCTGAGCTTATCTTTCAACACTAGCTTCCTATGATCATCGCTATTCTGATAAATATATGTCAAGGCCTTCCACATAGAATATCGAGTCGCCTTCCCATGGAGACTCGAGACAATATGATCTCGAAATCCCTCTAACAAGATCCTTCTTACCTTTGCTACATTCTTCTTCCATGCATCAAGAAGTTGTGCATCTGCTACTGCAGGCTGATGGATATCAATATCTATAAAATCCTTCAATCTGTTGTCTTTGAGCATTGCTTCCATCCTTTCCTTCCATGCTATGTAATTCGAATTTCCCTCAAGTGCATATTCGAGTCTCAATCCATTGAAATAAATCTTGATCTTCTACTGGATCCTAAAGAATAAATCTACAGATTCGAATCTGTTAAAAAAAATCTATTCTTATCTTCTCATTGTAATTCACGGCGCTCTGATACCATGTAGAAAAACTAAAAATGAGATTCAAACCGATCTTGTAATGTACTAAAACAAAATACTGAATCCTTCTACAATTTGTGGAAACAGAACACGATCACACAATCATATAATAAGAAAGAGAAAGAGACAATCAATCACACAACACAAGATGTATCTGGGGGAATAACACTACCTAAAACCCGTTATCTATATATTGCATAAATTCAAGACCATGAAACAATACAATGCTTTCTCTCACCGAGAAGCTCCCGTACTTTGCCAATTGTCTCACTCTGATCTAGGAAAAATCATTCAAATACTTAACCAATTCTCAGCCTCTGCTCAGCCTGCCTTTCTCACACATTCTTGGAGGAATTTTCACCCTATTAAATAGGAAATTACCTTGAATTGATTGTGCAATACATCCTTGGCCTCCACATGACTCTATAACTGACCTGTGCAATTTCCTAATTATAAAAATGATAGTTATCATCCCTTTAACCTCAATCTCAACTGGGCCTTCCTTAGAATTTAAATGAAAAAACTATTTATAGTGAATTATTAGTTAACTAATTGATCACTACTTGTGAATTAAATCAGATTTAATTCACTCGACCTCTCACTAGCTCATCAATCAGTTAGAACTAGTTAAACTAATTTTTTCTCAGTTTCTTGAGTTAACTAATTACAACTCTCAAATAACTATAATTGGACCCCCTTAAATCATGGGAGAACTCTACATGCATACTCTCTTACCATCAACTCGAATTTCCTAAGCTAACTTAGTCATTCTGACTTAGTTAACTAATACCAGCTTTCATGAGATGACATTACAATTTCTCTTCTATTTTAATTAAGGGAAAATTAAATCAAAAGCCCCCTTGGGTGCCATTTCAACATAAAAAACAACCAAACTAGAAAACCAATGGTAAATCTAGGAAGGCACAACATTTCCATATAAGGAGCACCAATATTTCCAAAAGAGGAAAAGGACCAGGATTCCTGTCATAAGGGTTTCCTTGATTGGTAGACTCAAGAAATGTTTCCATTAGTATCAATATAAGATCCACTAAGGATTCGTTCCACGGGGAGGGTGTTATTCTGCAGTCAATTAATTGATCCTAGAAATTAATGACACAAATAAAACAAAAGGGTAACTAGGTATAAAGGTTTACCAAGAAAACATGAACTACAATATACACCTTTGTGAACCAAGGACTTAACGTACGACAACCAATCTCCCTGAATTATGTGTTCAGTGTATCACGATATACAAGGCAGCATACTTGGTTACCTATGGATAGATAGCAACATATAGGGGACTCCCTAAATATACTCGACTGTACGTGGGATTGAAATCTATAGTAGTGTTGTCTAATGCATAGCCGTTTGATGAGAGTGTTCCCATATACTTTTCATCCGTGGAGCTCCATCCGATATACCCAAAGGTACATGGAGAATGATCCTATACGCTCACATACGTCCATTAGGGGAATTTTGAGGTCTAAAATGGGCTTCTTAAGAAAAATTTACGACCAAAATAAACTTTATAAGGACCAATAGGATTCAATATGATGATGCCAACCATGGGGTATGATTCATCATTTTTTGAGTAAAAGGGTAAAAACATTAAAAAAATAATAAAATAATAAAAATATTTTTTCAAATTATCTCCCAAGGTTTTTACTCAAATTTCGAGCAGGAGTACTCATTGGATACAAAATTTAATTCCTTATCCAAGGAGTACCCATGTTGCATACCTTCGATGGACCCTGCTACACAAAAAACTGAGAAATACATGAAAAAACGTGATTGCAATCACGTTTTCATGCATTTCTCATTTTTCGTGTAGCAAGATCCATCGAAAGTATGCAACATGGGTGCTCCTTGGATGAAGAATTAAATTTTTCATCCAACGAGTACTCCCGCTCAAAATTTGAGTATAAAATTTGGGAGATAAGTTGAAAAAGTAGTTTTTTCTTTTGTCCTTCTAAAATCTGATGATGTAATCAAATCTTATTTTATTATTTCCATTATTATTTTATAATTTCCGTAGGAGGCCCATTTTAGACCTCAAAATTCCCCTAATGGGAACAAGATTTCACCCCTAGGTTGCAACACTAGAAAACAACGACAACTCCTACGTTTAACGACGTCGGAACACGTCTCTAGCCTATACCTCTATGTGTGTCATTAAGTTTCAAATGCTCCTTAGAAAATTGAGATGAATTTTAGAGTTGATCTTGAATTATGTTTCAGTTTCAAGGCTCAAAACTCGATGTCACCTGAACACATCTATGATGCAAATAATACGACAAAAATAACCCTTTTGATTTTCGATGAAGACTATCTAGTGTAGGGAAGAGATGAAAACAATGATGAAATAATAAAATATGAAACAAACAAGAGATTAATAACTAGATATTTCAATTTCACTATTCCAATTCAATGCAAAGCATTAAAATATGCCAAAACATGCAACATAATCTATGCACGATTCCTTTGAAAACTATGCAAATGCAATCTATGCACAATTTCCTTTCCTACTGTGAAAATGAGAATTCTGACTATGCAAATGTGAGCTATGCAAGAGAATTATTCAAATAAAACATAAGATTATTCCAATTAAATCAAACATAATATGAGATTCCAAGAATAAAGGACTCAAATTGAAATTGGGTGAAAATTCCAAAAATCAAAGAAATGTGCACAATTCAAACCCCCTAGGGAATTCCAATTTTCACACATAAAACCCTAGATGCAAATGAAAATATTTTTCTTTTCACCACACTTACTTTTCAAAATGAAGAAAACTAAGGTGCAAATGCTCAACTACTGATTCAATTACACTTTTTAGAATGAGGACTCAAACAACAATTCATCCAAGTGATCAACAATCAAAAATACAATTTTTCAAGCGACCAAACAATAAGAACAAAGAAAAATTGAAACCAATTCTTATCAAAGGCAAAAAAACACAACTAAAAATTGAATGGAGGTTTTAGAGAGACCACAAGACACTGAAGACTCAAGGAAAATCAACTGGAAGCATGCTGATGAAATAGAGGTTCAAAAACCAAGGAAATTTTTTAGCAAAAACAGAGATCAACGCTGGTGCAAAGAGGGCACCATTGCTTTGCAACGTTGGGAGAGAGCGGGCCAGGGGTGAGCTGGAACACTTTATCAGAGGCACTCAAAGAGCATTGGGCTTGGGAAAGAGGTTTCTTACACAAAAATTGCAAAAAGGGTTGAATGAAGCCACTTCCTAGGTCCATTCTTGGTTGGATGATGCAAAAAAGGTATGCAAAAAAGGTATGTAAAAGAGGTAATCAAACAAAAAGGACTAGGAAAACAACCAAGGGAATACTCCACTCCCCAGCGGAGTCGCCAATTTGTTATACGAGATTTCTGATTGCTGTTAGGTCCTTATATTACTAGTATAGTACATTATTGTTGTTATTGTAACCCTCTTATTGTTATTGTTGTACCCCTATAACCCCCATATTGTTATTATTGTGCCCTTACATTATTATTTTTAGGTTGGCTAGGATTACATTGGGGCCCCACTAGGATTACATTATGGCCCCATGGACTCCTATATATAGAGAGGAGGTTTTTTCATTTGTATCATCCAAGAATTGTTCATTCATGTAATGTATTGGAGGTTTCCCCCTCGAAGTGGCTTATTTCTAAGGCGTTGATATCTCTTTTCTTCTATTTTTGGAGCAGGTTTCACAACATTTGGTATCAGAGCTTTCGATTCTAGGGTTTCGCTGCTCCAAACAGGTCATCATGGAATTTTCACTATAACTTTCTTTCTACGAAGGTTCAAAATCTGAAATTTTTAGACTGCAAAGACGAAATCCTGAGGAACGTCATTGCAAAATTTCAGAGCCTGGTTCGCAATATTTTCGGAGATATTATCTTTGGAAGTTAGGGATTTTTGCAGGCTCCTGAATTTAACCTAAACAAGTCATCGCTGAATTTTCGCTATAAATATTTTTCTACGAGGTTTCAAGAGCTAAATTTTTCACAGAGCAAATCAGAATTCCTGAAGAACCTCATGTAAAAATTTTAGATCTTGGTTTGCAATATTTTTGGAGATATGATATGTGGAAGTTAGGATTTTTTTAGGCTCCCAAATTTCATCTCAAAGAGGTGACTGTGGGAAAAATGTCATAACTCTCTCTCTGAGCGTCGGATTGAGATTTCATAAAAAATAGCCGTAAGTGCACGGACCATAGCTTCATGTCTATAAATTTTAGTGCCGCAGGAGGAAACAGTGACACGTGGCAAGTCATACAAGTTCAATCTACTAAACCAGTCCATAATTAGGTCATTGTGGGAGATTGGACATAAATTTGTCTTGAAGAGTCCAAAGCAGGTCAGACTTGTCGCATTCGAAAGAGGATTCAAAGGCCTACCTCAGGGCCAAAATTCATATTTTTAAGATCTAAAATCACAGATATAATTCAGTTTCAATATCGAGCTCCTCAAAAGCAAGAAAAAGGTGTGTATTTTTTTCGAATTACATAAGTCTCGTTTGAAAAAAATTAGTTTGAATTTATTCCAAGGGCATATTGAAGAATAGATATCAGTATTGGGTTCTAAAATTCCCCCTAAAAATAATTCAACACCTATTAAGCCTTCATAAGGCTCTACTATGACTCATGAAGACGAAGAAATGCAACATGAGATATCAAAATTACAAGAGCAAGTGAACCTATCGCAAAGAGCAACAAAAAATAAAATGGAAGTTTTGAAGAAAGGCATGGAAAATAAGATGGATGGTTTCAAGAAAGGCATGGAAGCTAAGATAGAGGACATGGAAGTTGGCATGGAAGCTAAGATGGATGCAATGGAATTTAATATTGATGAAAAAATGGAAAACATGAAGAATGATCTAAAAGTAGACATCGAAGGTTTGGAAAAGTTGATACAAGAAATGTTTCTTAATGGTGAAAAGATAGTAGACGAAACTCATGATGAGAACAAAATAAATGTTAAACGTGATTTCATAAACTCTAATGTTGGATGGAAGAACCACCATATTCAAAGATGGATATGAGGAAGTTTGATGACAAGGATCCCGTAACATGGATACTACAGATGGAGCAATATTTTGATCTCAATAATGTGAAAAACACACAAAAGGTACGCATTGCAACTTTACATTTAGAACAAAATATATTTGTATGGTATCGATGGCTTTGCTCTCATAAAAAAATTGTCACTTGGTCAATTTTTGAGGAAATGATAGCACATTATGAGGATACAAAAAGCAACACCTTCTTTAGCCAATTGATAAATCTCAAACAAAAGGGTTTAGTTGCGGAGCACATTGAGGACTTCCAAAAATTGAATATAAGGGTAATTGATATTCTAGAGGAACATAGGATTGATGTCTTCATAGGGACTTTAAAGGATAACATCCAACATCAAGTTCACGTTTGGGAACCTGATTCATTGGAAAAGGCATTCAGGTTGGCAAGAAAAATTGAATGTAAAATTATGGTAACAAGGAAGCCTACCACTCACATATATAAAGATGGAAGTGTTGCTACTCCTAAACTTCCACAACCTACAAGGTTGACACCACAACAATTGGAAGAAAAAAGAGCAAAAGGGCTTTGCTACAGTTGTGATAGCAAATACACTAAAGGTCATAAGTGTGCTGAGAAGAAATTATTTTACATAGATCGTGAAGAGGAAGAAGAAAATGAACAAGAAGAGGATATACACCAGGAACCAACCCTAGAAGAGGAAGAAATGAATCCGACCATATCGTGTAATGCACTGGCAGGAATTACCACTCCTCAAACTCTCAAGATACAAGGACAAATCAAGAAGAAAAGGTAATAGTGTTGATTGATTCAGGTAGCACCCATAATTTTATTAATTGTAAGGTAGCCAAGGAATTAAATTGTTTCCTATACCCAGCACCAGAATGTCAAGTGATGGTTGCAAATGGAGGAACTATAAATTGCTCTGGAAAATGCCATAATATCAAGCTAACCATGGGGGAATATGTGTTGACAAGTCCAGTGCTTTCCATTCCTATGGGAGGTGCTGATGTTGTACTAGGAGTACAATGGTTACAATCTTTGGGGACGGTAGCTTTTAATTTTCAAGAACTTTTCTTGAAATTTTTTTCAGAAGGAAAGGAAGTCAAATTACGAGGTATTGAAGGGAAGCCGAGAAGGATAATGAGCTCTAATTTCATGACAAAGCTTCTAAAGAAAGAACAACGAGGCGTAATTGCACAATTATGCTCACTAGAAGTTCCGACATCAAAATCATCTATTTCTGTAGATCTCCAACAAGTCTTGGACAATCATTCCAAGGTGTTTAAAACTCCCAAAGGACTCCCACCTATTCGTGATCGTGATCATTCTATTCATTTGATTCCAGGAAGTGTTCCTCCAAACATCAGGCCTTATAGATATCTTTATTGAGCATCAACAAGAAGTTATCCAACTCTTAAAGGATAACCTAAATTTGGCACAAAATCGAATGAAACAACAGGCAGATCAACATTGCAGCGAGAGAATTTTTGATGTAGGAGACTGGGTATTTTTACGGCCACAACCATACAAACAAATGTCCCTCATGCAAGCTAAGAAGGATAATAATTTATCACCAAAGTACTATGGTCCTTACAAGGTGTTGCAATATATTGGTACTATGGCATGCAAATTGGAGCTTCCTGCTTCTTCGCGAGTGCATATATTTTTCCATGTTTCATGCTTAAAGAAGGTTATAAGGTACAAACTTCCAGTTCGAACAATATTTTCAGACCTTGATGAGGAAGGAAAAACCATATTGGAACCGGTTTTACTATCAAACAAGAACTCAACAACTACGAAATCGATCAATTTCAGAGTATCTCATCAAGTGGAAGAACTTCCCCACTGAAGATTCTACATGGGAGGATGAGAATTTTATACAGAAGCACCTGGAGCTACTCAAGCGTTGAGGACAACACTTTTTTGAAGGAGAGGAGCATGTTAGGTCCTTATATTACTGGTATATTCCCTTATTGTTGTTAGTGTAACCCCCTTATTGCTATTGTTGTACCCCTGTAACCCCCATATTGTTATTATTGTGCCCTTACATTATTATTGTTAGGTCGGCTAGGATTACATTGGGGCCCCACTAGGATTACATTGTGGCCCCATGGACTCCTATATATAGAGAGGAGGTTTTGTCATCTGTATCATCCAAGAATTTTTTATTCACGTAATGTATTAGAGGTTTCCCCCTCGAAGTGGCTTATTTCTAAGGCGTTGATATCTATTTTCTTCTATTTTTGGAGCCGGTTTCACAACAATTACGGACAAAGGTATCTCCCCTAGGTCTGATGGTCAACGTAGAAAAATAGATAGAAAAGGAAATAGATGCTTTTCCTTAAAGTAAATAGATGATGGAGTGTGGCCTACCTAGAAATTGTTACTCATTTTTCTTCTTCTTTATCTTGGAAGCTTCAATTCCAGCTCTGATCGCCAAAATTAGATCCTGCACAATCAGATAACACAAGCCAAGAAAATATGAGATGTATGAAATATCATATAAATACTGTATTTAATAGATCAACATGGTATTGAAATAAGTGAAATAATGACATCACATATAGGAAAAGAAATAATTCTTTGCATTAATAAAAATGAAAGGAGATTACAACCAAAAGTTGCAGTCAATCTTGTAGAAGAGCTCCTCCAAATTGTTAACTCCTCCTTTCTTTGTCACAATATGCACCTCCAGTAACCCTATGCATGAGATGATAACTAATTAATGCAACAACATAAGGAAAGAATCACTCTCCAAAGCCAACCATTGTTTCACCAACATTTGCATAGGAAAGAGGTTAAATATATAGGAGAGAGGGGTAAGCTGGGAGTTCTTATTCAATTACCATTCTAAGGTTTTAGATCCACCTTTGATGGAGGGATAGGATCAAAGTATAAGTGGTGAATACTCCAAAATAGAGTAGGATAGGATCCGAATGTCAATCCAAGGTAAGTAGTTGAAACAACTTTTGGAAACTCCTAGAAGGTGAAGCTTTTGGAATCCACACCATTCTCTAGGAATTATAGAATCAATTCAGGTTCAAAGGAGAGCAACCTACTGGTGACCAACGTTGGCCATAGCGGAGCAACCTATAGGTGGTCACACTCCAGTAGGCTTGCAGGGAGCGTTGGCCCTAAAACTGGCTCAGATAGGGTAGTTTAGGGTTTGAAAATTTGAGGGATGAAAGGTAGATGTTTAGGGCTTTGTTCAAGATGATGACAAGGGAAATCGGATGTTGATTTATACCATTAGGAGGCTCACTTGATTGGATGTGACAAAATGGCCTATAAAAAGTTTGATGGGTTGTCCTGGGTCACCCCACCTTGGATCTATCCTTTGATTTTCGGTTTGGGGGTGCCTTTTCCTTGCTTCATATTTGTAGATCCAAAGCCGTGCTTATTTTGTTTAAATTTCTGCTTGATCTTGATAACATATCGGTATGCGGTGCAAAGGGAGGAGATGTCCAGGAACTCCATCTCGTCCTAAATGTATTTTTGTAGAAAGCCATGGTACTTGGGTACTAGATGCCACACATAATCCTTGATACCCAACTTCGTGCGAAGGGTATGAAAAATATTTGTTAAATCCAACACATCTTGGTCCCTTCCATGTCGCAGTGTGGTCCATTTGACGTACTTATATTCATTGCTTCCGACAGGGAAATATTATTCCTTAATGGTGTATTAGAAATAATTCCAAGTGGGTGCGGCTGAAAATAGTGAGTGTTCCCTCTCGTCTCTTTGTTCATAGTAGGTTTCCCATTATTCCTTGACATGGGGGGCGACCTTGGGGAGTGAAAAAATAATATTTTCCCTATTGGAAAAATTATGGACCAAAAATATCCTTCTAGTAGATTTAACCATTTATCTACGACATATGCATCTATCCGGACTTCATATATAGGAATGTCAAATTTAAATTGTGCTTTGAAGGGGGTGGCGCCTCCAAGGTGGTTGCTAGCTGAATATGCTTCGACTGCTGATACCTGTTGATACCTGTTGAAGGATCTAGGAAAATTTATCCATAATATCACTCCTTTGGCGCTCAAGGGCTTCTTTGAGAATTTTTTTGAAAGGATCTACTGCTCCCTCATATTTATTTCCTTCCGCCATGGGAGGTCGTTGATGTCGGTGAGGCCGGTCTTGCAAAAGTTTGACCATTTCAAGTCCTAACTCCTTATACCTCGATTTCGTTAAGGACATCCAAAGAAAAATAGAGAAAGAGAAAACCTTATGATATCATTGATCCATATTTATGAAGGAATGAAATGAAATACAAGCTTAAATAGAAACACAAAGGTATAATGAAAAACATGCTTCAATTCATTAATAATACATACTGAAAACTGATTAAATGCATAATGGAAATAAACTATCTCGGGCAATGGTAACTTACCCTGGAGGAGAGATGTGATGGATACATGCCTTTTGAATTGTGTTAAAATAAGGCTCAAAGGACTTTTTATTATTTAGAAATAAGGGAAAACCATAAAAATCTAAAAATCTAACCCTAGGAGATGAAGCGCTAAATGTTTGTGGGCCCTGTTGGGGTTAGTTGGTACACCAACTTCTTGGGGCTGTAACTTTGGCATACGATCTCCATTTGACGCCTATGATACCTTGTTAGAAATATCTATATGAGGACTACAAATTTCAATTACAAAGCCTTATTGCATGCATTTAGTTTGCACATTTCCAAAAAAAATGTTGTTTTGGGGCCTGCAAACGACTTTGGAAGTTCAAGACCCGAAAATGTACCAAAAATAATAAACTATGCTACAATTAAGAAAACTTAAAGAAACAGTTTTGGGGATCCAAGTGGAATAAGCGGGTGACCACCAATATCCACCTAGATCAAAATATGGTTGAATTTTTTTAAGGATGGTTGGAAATGGTTGACTATGCTTCATATTGGTTGAAAAATGTTAACTATAATAAAGGATGTAGATATAGTTTGACCATGGATAACTATGGATAATAAGGTTCGAATCCTTGATTTGTTGTTCCTATATTTTTCTCCTTTTGGATGTCTTTCATGCATCTTGGATTTCATGCTTTGGAAAAAATTGAACAAAGTTAAAGTGGAAAGTATGGTCTAGTGGGAATAAGGGAGGGGTTTTTTGGGGATAAATATATGGGTGAGTGAATGGATAAATCTAACTTGCATGTTGGTGTTATGTAGGGTGTTGAATACTTAGTTAAAAACCTCCATCCTCAAGACAAGTCTCATATGTGAACTACCAATGTTGATTTCCAATGAAAGGATCATGGATATGTGGAATACCCAGCTCGTATCAAATTGAAAAGGAAATTTATCAAACCCAATAAAAAATAAAGGACTTTTTTTTTCACACAACATAATGCATTTTACACCTAGAACACATTTGGCCATGACATATCACATTGCTTCAAACATTCCTTTGTCATGACATATCACATTGTCTCAAAATTAATTTCTTTGTGAAAAAGTGAGGAATATTCCATTAGTAATATTAATCAAGAAAAAAAAAAAATTAAAATGAATGCCTTACCACTTGTTCAACTTTTAAAATAAAATAAAATACGAAAGTATTTTTTTTGTTTTTTTGTAAGCAAACATGTAATAATTAAAATCGATAAAAAAGCATACTCTAGTCTACCATGAGGGAACGCAGACCATTTACAAAACTAGAGTTGCTTCATAGTCCAAAAATTAAATATGTTCAAATATGAAAAACCCATAATATGACTAGTTTGAGGCATGTATCCTTCCGAGTCACTATTTACAACTATAACCAAAAAAATAAGTCACTAGAAATAAGAAAGAATAGTAAAAGAGTATACTAATGCCCTCATCTATTAATTGGAGAGTCATATTCCTCCACTGCTATAAAGTCTCTGTTGTTTCCTAGAAAACATATTGCGTCAGGAGGAAGCCTAAGGTGTGCCTCAATAGGCTGCAGGAGACGATCCATCCCCTTCATTTGTGAGCTAGAGGTCATCAAGCATCTGCACAATTTTGTTCCTACCTGCATTTCTATCCAACAATATATGTCTCAACAAAATTTTGAGGTTCCAATCTATTTCAATGGTGTATATATATTGGTTGAACCTCCCTCTAGTATGACCAACTTCTGCAGCCCATTCAAAAATTTCATGGGTTATTTCAATGTTTGAGATACGTCCCCTTATCTTGCAATATCTCGTTATGCCCCTTCTATATCCTCCTATGTTGGAAAAGGAATGTTGTCATGGTATCAGTTGTCTAAGTTTTCGGCCCTTTTCCTAGCACACAAGCTCTCCATTTTCTTGTAATATGTTGCACCTTTATCAGCCCTATCTCTTTGCATTCACATCATGTTGAAAGGACTAAGAAATTTATCCTTATGCTGAGCAAAAATCAGATGGAGAGGCTGTGGGGAGGATGCTTGAGAAGTTGATGAATTGCAAGCGCGGCAAGGAGAATAATTCCAAGGGCGGTCGTTTTTGTGTTGAGAAGTTTAGGGCGTAACAAATTGTCTGAGAGAGGTAAGCAAGGGAAAGTGATTATTTACATGAAATTAAATTTCACCATTAAATATGGTTCCAAAGAAAACAATATTATAGAGATGATAGCAAAACATAAGAACTTCTTATATATAATGATAGCAATCCCACTACTCAAACAAAAATTGATTGTGTGTGTGTGTAATTAAAGAAATTAAACATAGCTAAAGTTCAAAGCCCATAAGATCTCCTATATTTTGGGTCTTTTCATCGTGTATAACAAGGTCTATCTACGTCAAATTTGAAAAACCCTGTGAGTTTATTGTTGGCTCCATTTATCACAAACCAAGAAATATTTAACTCCAACATGTGTGTTTAATGTGCTTTAAGGATTCTCTCTCTCTCTCTCTCTCTCTTTCTCTCTCTCTCTATATATATATATATATATATATATATATATATATAGTTTTACTTACAAATTTCCCAATATATATCATAAATGCAACTCTCTATATCTCTCTCTATATATATATATATATATATATATATATATATATATATATATATATATATATATATATATATATATATATATATATATATATATATATATATATATATATATATATATATATATATATATATATAGTTTTACTTACAAATTTCCCAATATATATATATCATAAATGCAACTCTATTAAGCATCAAGAAGGATGAAATCCATCATGTTGAAATTTTTATCATGTTGATGACCCTACCTAGTAATAGTGAGATAGGTTGGGATTTATACCTTATTCACGAAGGTTTTTACTTGATATTAACCCTAAGAAAGGGAAATGGGCAATACTAAGATATTTTATGGGTTGAAGGTCAAGAACTCCATTAAGGATTATAAGACTTTTTCCAAGTACAAACACAAGAGAATTGAAGTGTACTACGTGTTTCAACTATTGGCTATGAATACACTTGTTGATTTTGAAAATATATTCCCATGAAATAATATGGCTACAACATCTAAGGCCACAACCTTCTCTTAAGACAATTTTGTGTGAAATGAACTTTAACATTTTGAAATATAAACATGACACTTTTAACACATATTTCCATATTACAAGAACATTTCAATTTCAATTTTATCCCATTACATTTCATATAATTTTTTTGTAAGGATAAAAATATATATTTTTATTTATTATCAAAATAGAAATATATTTGTTGTTGGAAGACCTAGGCGCAGGCGCAACTGCCCCGTCTCCTCCTTCTGTAGCCTCGGCTGCTCGATTTCGGCTGCATAACCCCTCCAGAAGACATCCCGGAGGTGGCCTCTCCACCTGATCATGCTTTGGCCTTTTTGGCATTGATCAGCTCGTTGAACCTGCCTTGAACAAGGCCTGCAATTTCTAAGTTTGTTAAAAAACTGGAAGGGATTCAGGAATTCTCTCTGCCTCCTGCGATCCCTTGAACGACAGCTCTCTCTCTCGCTGAGAAAGGTCTCATCAGAAAATTCACTGCCCTCTGGCCCTTGCCGAAGGTAGTCTAGAAATGAGTGGAATACAACTAGATGGACAAGATCAATGAGAAAATTTCTATCAGATTTTGTGGCAGGGGCTTTTACACTTTCCACTTTGAGACAAAAGAAGACAGAGACCTCATATTCAAGAATGGACCATACTTCATGGATACCAGAGGGCTTTACCTAAACAAATGGACTCCAGATTTCGATCTGGAACTTGACGTTCCCAATGATGTCCCTGTTTGGGTTTGTCTTCCTCATCTTCCCCTTCACTGCTTGGGAGATGATTCAGTAAGAGCGATTGGGAATGTCGTTGGAAATTTTATTGATAGAAGAGAGCCGAAGGATAACATGCAAGCCTGTGCAAGAATCTGTGTTGAGGTTGATCTAGGGAAAGGACTTCCGGAGGCAATCAAGCTAAAGGTGGACAACTGGAGTCATATTCAATAGCTAGACTATGAAAAAATCCCCTTCAAGTGTAAGGTATGCCATGAATACGGTCATTTCACTAATAGATGTACTAAATTTATTGAGGTTGAAAACTCAAACCCTGAAGCACAATGGGAAGTCATCAAAAAAAAGAAGTCAGTGCCAAATCCTAGAAACTCTGGTGTCCCATCTGCCCATCAACCCTCTCACTCTGCCTTTCCTCCCAATCATTCTCATCTGGATCCTTCCTTAATCTCTCTCCAACTCCCTAATCCCCCCCTTAACCTTCTCCTAACGCCTGATCCTCCCTTTATCTCTTCCAATCCTTTCTCCTCCCTTGCCTCCTATGAAGAGGATCCTCCCCAAACTTCCATCCCCTCCCCCCATCTAGATCCCATCCTTCAACCCTCTCCTTCCAAGTCATGTCCTCCATCCTCCTCAGTTGATCCCTCATTAGCTCAGATTGTCACCAGGGACGCAGATAAGGAGTAGGGGGCTGTTTTGGAAACCCTTAAGAAAAAAGGCCCTGGAAGAAAAAATCATCCAAACACCATCAAGATGAAGCAACTCTGAAGGATATTTCCCTTGGAACACAACTCCCAATAGAAACCTTCATTTGAGGTCTTATAAACAAATAAGTTAATCATCATGAACCAGGAGGGAAGACAGGATCACAACCTACATTCCTGAAATAATGAAAGTCCTCACTTGGAACTGTAGGGGATTAGGGCACCCCTCTAAAAAAAATTCCCTAAGAGACCTTTTCAATCAAGAAAAGCCAGACATAGTCCTTCTTCAAGAAACCAAACAAGGAGAAAAATAAATGGGGAATATCATAAGAAAAATGAGGAAT
The DNA here is from genome assembly GCA_034641835.2 of Pinus albicaulis. Taxonomy (NCBI): domain Eukaryota; kingdom Viridiplantae; phylum Streptophyta; class Pinopsida; order Pinales; family Pinaceae; genus Pinus; species Pinus albicaulis. The sequence goes on from CM076569.1 coordinate 148,327,826, forward strand.
TACACGGAAAACTTGGTGGAATCCATAGGTGCCTCGGGAGGAATAGCTACAATTTGGAACCAAAACAATTGGAAACAATTGGCAGTTGTAAAGACTCATGACTGGATTAAAGTCAAACAACGGAACATGCAAGAGGATGTAATGATAACTATTTACAATATATATGGCCCAAACCATTACAGAGACAAAGAAGTCTGCTGGAGTACCATGAAAGCTGACATAGACAGTGAGCACAATCTTAATGTCATCATTGGAGGGCATATAAATCTGATTCTGCATGCCAATGAAAAAAGAGGAGGCAAATTTAACCCTGATCCTTCAAGAGAGCAGTTGGAAACCATTATTCAAGATCACAACCTGGTCGATATCATCCCTAAAAACCAAAAATTTACTTGGAGCAATCGAAGAATTGGGGCTGGAAACATTATGGAAAGGCTTAACCGATTTATAGTTGTTTTTTATCTCATTTCTCATTTTTTTGTAGCTTCCTCTTCCACCCTGCCATGTTCTACCTTTGATCACTACCCCGTCTCCCTCACCTTAGGTGATCAGCCCTCCCTTGGGCCTCTCCCTTTCTGATTTAATCCGCTTTAGAGTGATATTTGAGAAGCTATACATATCATGAAAAACACTTGACAACAACATGTAGAGGGTTCCCTAATGCATATTTGGGAGACAAAGCTGAAGCTAGTGTGTATTTCCCTCAAAGAGTGGGCCAAACTCCATTATAGAGAACTGGAAAAAGTCAGATATGACACCAAGAGAATGCTGGAAACTATCCAAATAGACATAGAAACCCACAGAGTGAGCAAAGAGAAGCAGGAATAGGAAAAAGATCTCTATTAGAACTTGTACAAATCTAATAGAAAAGAAGAGGAAAAATGGAGGCTAAAATCGAGAAATCTCTAGTTGCAGGCCGAGGATTAAAACACCTCATTTTTCCACAAGCAATCCACTATCAAAATGTGAAGGAACAATATAACTATTATAACATATGAATAAGGAAATATGCACATTGATCAGGAGGCTATTAAATCAGTTGCACATAACCATTAAAAAACTATCCTCACAGAAACTACAGAGCCGAAGGATTACAGTGATTTCCTGACATATATTCCCAATATGATCACGGATGAGATTAATTCTTCTCTCACCAAGGAAATCGAGGAGGCTGAAATTCTTAATGCAATATGGACACTTCATCCCGACAAGTCACCAGGCTCAAATGGTTTCACCATAAGTTTTTTTCGGACCTTCTGGGATGTCATTAAAAAATACCTCACCAAAATGATCCTTTGGGTACGAAGAAAAAAGAAGGTCGGGGGAATCACAAACTCAACTTTCCTTGCTCTCATACCCAAAGAGAACTTCCCCTCCTCCTTCTCCAGATCAGGCCTATTCCCTTTGCAACACTTGGTACAAAATAATAACCAAAATCCTTGCCACCCATCTCAAAGCCCACCTCCCAAACCTCATCTCTGATAATCAAGGAGGTTTTATCTCCCAAAGACAAATCACTGACTCCATCCTTCTGGTTCAAGAAGCCATTCACTCTAGCATGATGAGATCTGAGAAAGGATATATTCTGAAACTCGATCTAGCTAATGCGTTTGACAGAGTGAGACTCTCCTTCCTCCTCTCGGTTCTCCAGAAAATGGGATTTGAAGTAGACTTCATATCTCTCATCCACGCCTGCATATCTAATCCTTAGATCTCCCCCTCAGTCAACGGAAGACCTGGGAAATAATTTCAATCCTCTCAAGGCCTCTGGCAAGGCTACCCATTATCTGCCTTCCTCTTTATCCTCATGGCAGAGTCCTTCAGCAGAGCCTTGGATCATAAGCGCAGATTTGGGCTAATCACAGGCATTAAATTTAGCAACGGATTCAAGAATATGAATCACTCTCAATTTGCTAATGATACCCTCTTGATGGGTGGAGCCTCCAACATTATAGTTGAGATATTTAAATCACTTCTTAACAAATTTATGCATTATTCTAGAGGGCAGATAAAATATCATAATATGGATGGAATGCAAAAATAAACACCATACACAGTATAGCCCAAATATTTGGGGTGTCCTATAAGTGGAACTGGACTTATTTTAACTATCTTGGGATGCCTATCAGTGTTGGACAGTTGAAAACTGAGGTCTGGAATATCACCATCGACAAAATGAAAAATAAAGTTCAGCAATGGGGATCCTCTTGGCTCAATTTGGTTGGGTGCATAGTCCTCTTAAAATCTGTCCTTTTCACCTTGCCTCTATATCATTTCTCCCTGCTTCAGGCTCCCACCAGTATTAAGCACAAAATAGAAGCTATTTTAATACAATTCCTATGGCAAGGCGGGAAAAATTAGACAAAGAAATTCAATTTGGTCAAATGGAGACAAGTAACTCAAAATCATGAAAATGGTGTACTTGAAATTCGTATTCCTAAGTTGATGAATATTTCTTTTTGGGGGGGAATAGTATGGCATCTTATAACGAGGCAACACACTTGGTGGAAGCAAGTGCTGGAGTCAAAATACCTCTCCACTGCAACACAAAATCTTTTTGATCAGGCTATTCCTAATAGGCCTTGCACTCGAATCTGGGCTCTTTCTAAAAAATCCATTCCTTTCATCAACAATAACATCTCCAAATTTCTGCAAGGAGGACGCAACATAAATATATGGGAGGACAAAATTATGGGGCAACCCCCTCTCTCAAACAATCCAACCACTCTTTGCATACAAAATTATCTCTGAAATCAAGGGATAAATACTTTGGAGAAAATCTCCAGTTGGGAAGCGAACACCAAAATTTGGAAGGGCTGGACCTTTCCAATCATGCCTCCTCTCCTCGAAATTTAACAAGAAATTCTGAAAGGAATGCTCCATGGTGCAGATCCTCTGTCCAAAGAAAAACAAGACAACTTCAGATGGGATCCTTCTAGATCTTCCAACACAATTAAATTTGGGTATGAGTCCCTTCTCAAAGATCAATACCCCACTCCTCCTTGGGCCATTTGGAAACAAATTTGGAAATCTGAAGCGCTCCCAAAGGTCAAAATCTTCCTCTGGATCCTACTCAAAGGGAAGATATTGACCACTGAAAACTTAAAAAAAAAAAAGCATCCATGGTGCTTCCAGATGCCCCCTTTGCCTCAATGCTGAAGAGTCGACATTCCACCTTTTTGTTGGATTCCCCTTTGCCAATCAGTGTTGGCATTCTCTTACAGATTCCTCTCAGATTGATTTAGGTGCATCAACTCGATCTCAGACTTGATTACCAAATGGAAAAAGAGTTACCCATGGGGAAAAAATAACAAGAACGTAGCCAAAAGAGTCTGGGAAACCCTTCCCCATGTATTACTGTGGAACATCTGGCTAACAAGAAACAAGGCTATCTTCCAAGATCAAGAACCATGCATAAGGAAAGTCCAGAGCAAGACCTGTAGTCTCATTATTGAGACAATTCTTTTCAAAAACAATAACCATCTTTATCTCAATAATATGCAGGTTGAAGAAAGAATCTTCCTTGGCAGAGCTCTTGACAATCCTCGATGTACAGCAAAACCTCAGTCAACCAATCTTCCCACAAGGATCAATGGAATATTAGACTCAAAGAGAAAGATTTTATTGAGTGGCTTGATGAACATAAAAGGCATGTTTTCTTCTTCAATGATGCTTCAAAGGAAAACTCAGGGATAGCATGGGCATGAGGTTTCATTATGGATGGATGGGGCTGCATCGTGGCTTCCTTTGAATGGGGGTTTGGTTGTTTGTCAAACAATAGAGCTGAAGCTTATGCTCTATTGAAAGGTCTCGAAATCATCAAGAATATCAAAATGCAAATGGTTGTGATATTTGGCGATTCTGCAATTATCATAAGCATGATGAAAAACTCAACGCAGACCCCCAACATAGCTCTAAGCAGACTTATAACTAGATGCAGCATCTTGAGCAAGGATATGGAAGATCTCTCCTTCTTTCACGTTCTCAGGACAAACAATAGGAAAACAAATATCTTGGCTAACAAATCCTGCAACAGACCAACCGGTCAACTCTTTTTCCAAGGAGACACAACCTTTTCTCCCTTGCCATGATTCAACTCCCTTGCACAATCTATGCCTGCTCAATTCTCTGTGAATTCATGATCCTAACAGGGCAGGTCTGTCACCTCGATATCCTTCGTAGCGCCATTCTCATGACCTTATCTTTTCATGATCCTCACCTTGCCCTTCCTCCCAATCCGCCTGCCTCTTGTGTCTCCTCTATTTATTCAGCCTCTGTCTCCTCTTTGAATCAACATTCTTGCAAAGGTGTTTGCATCATGCTCCTTGATCTCTATCCCTCTTTGTGCTTTGTGATCCATCGAAATCGCCCTCCTGGGCCTTGTCTCCCTGGGTGCTTATCTGCTGCAAATCCCATTGGTCTCTCCCCTTTTGAATTGTCGAACCCCTGTTGCCTTTCTCCCTCTCTTCCGCATACTGTCATTTCCTGTTTCTATCCTGACTCTCCTTCTTTGTCTTCCATTCAGCATTTCAGAGGCTCCTGCATCACTTCGCCTCCAACAGAGTGCAATTTTCTCCCCTCCACAATCAATCTATACTCCCTCTGGTCATCTTGAGAAATGAAAATTTCTTTCATTGTGCAGATCTCCAAGTTGAGATGGAACTCATAAGAGGTCAGTTAAAGATTATGGAAGAAAAACATCAAGTGGACACTGCCTTCCTTCATCATCAAGCACAATAATTTCAGGAGCAGCTAAAAAATGCCTCAAACTGTTGTGCCCACAAGAGTCCCTGTAGATCCTAAAATACATGCTTGACAAGCGTTCACCGCCTAGTTCCAGTTCAAACAATGTTACCACTGCCAATTTGGGCAATAATCAATACAACATCGATGCTTCTTATGGTCACCCAATTAACATAGACTGATCCTCACTCTTCCATATTTCTCTTCTGATCATGTCATTTAAATTTGCACTTATGCTCTCACAATTTGTTAGAATATATCAAGATTTTGTTATGCAGTATAGTAGTAGTAGTTGTCACAAAGGAGGCTCGCTATTTTCCCACTTCACCCCTCCATGGCTATCCTCTCCATCACTCAAATGTAGCAAAGAATTCTTCCCCCTCTTTTTTGAACATTAAATAGCAACCAACTCAGTTAATATCTATATATATATAAACCATAACAATCTAGTGGCCCAAGGCCCATACTAAGTTCAAGCTTGTTTTGTATACATAGTTATATATTCACTTAATATTTGAAAAAAAAAAAAACAAACCACCACAAAATATCCCTTCTGTATACATAGTCATATATTCACTTAATATTTGAAAATAAGAAAAATCACCACAAAATATCCCTTCCCATGGATGGTTCATTCTTTGATCCGATATATCTCAGAAAAAGCTATCACAATGTTTCAAAAAAAATATGCATAAACTGTGATCCTATAGTTCACGATTTGTAATTTTATAGAGTAGAACATAATAAACATATAATCTTCCTTATATATAAAGGAGTTGTATATATAAAGGAGTTGTTCAAGGATATCTTGCAATGGATTGAGAAATGGAAGATGCCCTCTTAGTCTTTTGTAACGTGCCATGCTCCTCCATCCATTTCTAGTTGTTTTTCTTGAAAGGAAGTCAGATTTTTAATAAAGCAAAATTTTATTTTAAAAACTTATAGACGTGAACCAAAAAAAAGGATGTAAGTGAAGACAACTTGTCTTTGTATTATAGTTTACATTTTATATAATTTGTTCAATCTTTTTTAATTATTAAATTATAAATGATAAATATTTTAGTAAAATATTAAAATTAAAATATATTTAAAATTTTCAAAATAATTTTATAATTATATATCTAAATATAATATATTTTATTTTATTTATTAAAAAAATTTATCCATAGATTAGACATAAAGTTAAAAAGAACTCTATCGACCTTCTCTAAAGTCCTTTTATCAACAAACACATCAATATTTATCTTATTTTATTTCTTTATTTTATTCTATTTCTGATAAAATTCTATATTCTATAATATTTGCAAAAATAAAACGGTATTGTCTAGCTATTCTATGTTTAGGAGATGTCTAACTATGCTATGTTTTGGAGATTTTGGTCTAATTCTAGTAAAGTAATATTTTTTTATCAAATCTTGGTTTATTGTTGTTTAATATATTTTTTTGACTATATATATAGATTTAACATGTCGAAAAATCTAAAGCACTTTAATAGTAGGGAGTTTATAACTCAGACTTGTGATTTCAACAAATCCTGGCCAAATTCCGGATAAATTCTACTGAAAAATATGCCCAAAAAAATTCCAAAACATATAATAGATAGATTATAACATAATAAAGATGTAGTCTTACTTATAGAAGAAAGAATCTTTTCAGGGTAATTTTCCTAATTAATTTTAACCAAGTTACGGTAGATATTTTTAAAAACTTGAGTTTAAGTTGTTTAATTAGAATTTGAGTGCCTCATGGGTTTTTCAAGGAACTAAATGCATTTATGCATTTAAAAATTTATTTTAAACAACAAAAAATCACAATCTTGTTTGAAATTTTAACAACAAATTGCAATGAAAAAAATTATTTTAAACAAGAAAAAAATCATAATCTTACTAGAAATTTTAACAACAAATTTAAATGAAAAATATTATTTTATCTATAAATTAAACTAAACCCATAACAAATACCCACTTACATACCAATCAAACATAATTTGAAATATAATCCTTTGCTATAACATTTACCGGATTAAAAAACACCCGCTTACCAATGAAACATTAAATGAAAGACTAAACATTTTATTATTAAACATAATTGAAATATTGAAAGTTTCCGTTGAATGAAAGACTAACCATTTTATTTTTAAATTATTTAAAACATGATGTGTTATACAATGTAATAAGATATTGAGATCGATTTGAATCGTGGATAGTTTTCCACATTACCATTTACTAAAGTATTAGATATAATGTATCAGCCTGTCCAAATGTATAGAGCCAATTGCACATGATCGCTGTGTGAGGTTATGGAGTTATTTGAATAATGAGATTTATGATTTCGAAGGGTAAAGATGTAGTCTAATTTATAGATGAAATAAAAAATTTCAGAATTTTTTTTGGTTTTTAAGGTGATGAATTTATTTATGAATTCAAAAATGTATTTTAAATAGCAAAAAATCACAATCTTTCTTGAGATTGTATAGTAAAACTATTAGATTATTTTATATTTATGTTTTTCAATTATTGTAGTTAGAGTTATTCTCTAAAATCGAGTATGAGGAAGATGTTGTCACCTAATGTTACATTTAAAAATAATAAAATAATACTTACATTAACAAATTAAAAAATACTAATAAAAAAAATTTATTATCATCTATTAATAAAATCTTTAATTCTCAGTTTAATTTTAATTCAACTTTGTATAAAAATAAAATAACTTAAAATGATATATATATAAAAGAAATATGTAATTTTTAGAATTAACAAATAATATTATAAATATCATTTGACCTATACTATTTAAAATATTAATAATAATATATATCTATATTAATAGCAAAATAAAATATTTTACTATCACTCATAAATAAAATATCGAGCATCATCATGTTAGTTGCATAATGATGGCTCTGAATTATGATGCGAAATGCTCTCCCGCGTGCCTGGCAGCAGACGTCATCAGGCCTCCAAGCAAATGACGCCCTGGCCCGCTTGCAATTGTTAATTTCTGTTAGCAACCTGTAGTCAATCACCTTGAAGTCACTCTAGGTATTTTTATTTTATGGTGTATATGTATTTATGTATATATTAAATTGTTTTTGTTATTAATAGTTTTTTTTAAATGTTATAGGTCAACTGCATATTAAATATTAAATAAATTATAATTTTTTTTTATATTTTAAATTAAAAAGTACAGATTAATGGGATAGAATATTTTAATCTCAACATATAAAAAAAAATTATTTAAATTATTTTATTTTTCTTTATATAAAATTATATTATTTTTTATGTAAAGGTATTTTTTTTGTGTAAAGGTTTGACTTTACGAAAGAATTACATATTTATATATATGGAGAGGATATCCTATGGATATATCTTTTCTACTTTCGAATATGGTGGGCATGTATTAATATTTTAATGTGAAGAATGACAATCATAAATAAAATATTTCAATGTGATATATATTATATAAATAAAATGAAATTAAAAAATTTCTTTTAGTTAAAACAATTTATTAACTTGTTTCTCAAAACCAACATATATCCATCTTAATTCTAGATTTACCAAGCATAAAGAAAAATTAGATATCTCCAAATACAAGCATTTCCTTAATTATTGTATTAAAAAAGATGTTTGCATATAATGAGATTTAATCTCTCACAACACTTAATAAATCTAAAATTAAAATAAATCTATATAATATAATTAGTCATATTTTTATTTAAATAATAAATTGCTCAACAAAATACATTTAAAGCTATAAGATAATGTAACACATGTTGAGATTTTCTTTTAATTAAATTTGGAGAAAATCTCATGAAGGTGACAACAATAGGATTTGTTGCTAAATTGACTCCTTTTAATTCTGATGAGTTAATGCATCCTATATTTGTTGTGAGTGAATTTATGATTCTGTTTCTACTCCCAGCTATAAAATGTAAGCCCTTAGAGGCAAATGAGCATGAGGAATGTGAGGTGAGTGAAGAGCATATGAGAAACTCTGTTGTTGTAATTCTCCAGTTGATGAATGAGATTGTCGATGCCATGTTTGGTGGATGTAGCCCAGATTGGTTGGGTGAACCACATTAAAATCTGTGTCTTTATGTTTGTTTTCTGTTGTGCGTTCTGTGTGTTTTGTTTAAGTTTTTCCGCTGCTGAGCTCAACAATTTGGTATCAGAGCTATTTGCAGATCGAACTTGTGTTTAATTTGAAGAGTCTGCTGTGGAGAAAGCGCAAAGAAGACAACGCTATGAGCCAGACGTGCTCCACGTTGCGTTTTTTGTTTTTTTTCCGTATCTGCGTTAGAAGCAACATCTCCAATTTCTAGATGGCCCGAGGATCAGAGTATCGTGAGTTGGAGGATGAGCTGCCGGCTGCGAAATGAAGGATGAAGACCGACTGTGGTTTTGTTGAACGGTGGTTTTGCTGAACGGAGCTGTGTTGAAATCTGTTGTTCGTGTTGAAAACTGTTGATGCTGCCAGCGTGTCCTTGTCGTGAACAGGAAACAGTGATGTGCGCAGGCTGCGTTTAAACTAGTGATCGTGTTTAAATGAAACTGGTGACCATGGACTGCGTTAAGGCTGCGTTTAGACTGCGTGCGGTAGGGTGGTTGATTGCCCAAAGCCGTGGACGTAAAATGGAGTTTGGAAAAGTCTGTTGACTATTGAATTGAGGCAGCGTATCAAAGGCCCACCTCATCTACGCGTCCGGTCAGATCTCTATGGGCACCAGAAAGGTCGAGTTATTCCGTGAGGGCCAGCGCTGAGATATGGTAAATCAATGTTTCATTTAAACGATTTCTTTTTTGTCTTTTGTTCAAACAAAACGTTTTCGGTTTGAAACTTTTTGTAAAAATCAATTTATATATTCGCTACGGCTTCTTTCAAATTGTTTTACATTGAATTGCAATAATTCAATGTGTATTTAAAAAATCGATTTGTGTTTTACATTTCATATATCGATATTGGATATCGATTTGTATATTCATTGTATATCGATTTGATTTGTAACGTGCCATTATAAGGGCCAGGCAGAATATCAAAACCAGCCGAAATAACATTTCAAGTATCCTAAAAATTACGTGTGGTTGATAAGTGTTGTGAAGATTTCCTTCTGCTAGGTAAGAAGATAAAAATGGCAAAAACGAAAAGTGCTCGGTTTGAGATCGAAAAGTTCAATGGCAAAAATAACTTCGAGATTTGGAAAGTTAAGATGTATGATCTACTCATGAAACAAGGTGTGGCGAAGGTGTTGTTGGGAAAAGCCAAACAACCTTACACCATGACAGATAACGAATGGAGTGACTTGGATGAAAGAGCACTGAGCGGCATTCGACTGTGTTTGGCGAATGATGTTTTGTTTAACATCGTGTCAGAGAAAACTGCTGCTGGTTTGTGGACAAAGCTTGAAAAGTTGTACATGAAAAAATCCTTAACCAATAGGATTCTTCTGAAGCAACAGTTGTACAGCTTGCTCATGAAGGAAGGTATGACGATAACTAATCATCTGAATACCTTTAATACTCTCCTGGCGCAGTTAGAAAGTATAGAAGTAAAATTTGAATCAGAAGATAAAGTTGTAACTTTATTATGCTCGTTGCCCGAGTCATGGGATAATTTTGTTACTTCTATAAGTCTTAGTTCATCAGAAACCCTTGAATTTGATGATGTTGTTGGAGCTTTGTTGTTCGAAGAAACAAGGAAGAGGTCAAATTCATAAACCTCTACATCAGAAGCAATGATGGTCAGAGATCGTTCTAAAGAAAGACGCTTTAGTAAGCACAACAACTCGCGTTCAAAATCGAAAGGGAAGAAGAGTAAGGTAAAGTGATGGTTTTGTGGGAAATCAGGACATTTGAAGAAGGACTGTTGGAAGAGACAGCAAACATCCAAAGGAGACTCTTCGACAGAGAAGAAAGAAGCAAACACGACAGATACATGTTCGGTATCCGTTTCAGGTATAAGTGATGAAGTGTTATTAGTTAGTTTTTCTAATCATGATCAACATTGGATGTTAGATTCTGGTGCGTCAAATCACATGTGCATTCATAGAGAGTGGTTTAAAAATTATAAATCAATCAATGATGGAGTTGTTTACATGGGAAATGATGTCTCGTGTAATATTGTGGGAATTGGAAGCATCCAGATTAAAATGTTTGATGGGACAAATAAAATTCTAACTGATGTAAGACATGTACCTGAACTAAGAAAAAACCTCATTTCACTAGGAGTACTAGACACTAATGGATATAAAACCTTTATTCAAGGTGGAGTAATGAAAGTTTATAAAAGAATTTTACTAGTAATGAAAGCAAAGAAGGTTGGAAATCTTTTTCAGTTAGAAGGAAGAACAGAGTCAGATCATGCTTCTACAGTATCTGAAAACGACAGTAATTCTATTCGTTTATGGCATCAAAGGTTGGGCCATCTGAGTGAAAGAGGACTAAAAATTTTATCTGCTCGTAAGTTACTTCCTAGTTTAAAATCTTCAAAGTTAGATTTCTGCAAACATTGTCTATTTGGGAAACAAAGCAAGCGAAAGTTTAAAACTGGAAAACATAATAGTAAGGGAATCCTTGATTATATCCATTCTGATGTTTGGGGTCCATCTCCTACAACCTCATATGGAGGATCGTCATATTTTGTATCTTTTATTGATGATTTCTCTAGAAAAGTGTGGGTCTACATGTTAAAGAAGAAGTCTGATGTATTCACAATTTTCAAACAGTTTAGAGCATTAGTTGAAAACATCACTGGAAGAACCATTAAATGTTTAAGAACTAACAATGGTGGTGAGTTTACTTCAAAGGAATTTGATAATTATTGCAAGGACACTGGGATCGAAAGATATAAAACACTCTATAGACTCCTCAGCAAAATGGAGTTGTTGAACGCATGAACATGACTCTTTTAGAGAGAGCAAGAAGTATGCTTAGTAACGCCAATTTGCAAAAGGAATTGTGGACAGAAGTGGTTTCTACGGCTTGTTTCTTGCTAAATCGATCACCATCAGCTGCAATAGGATGCAAAATTCCTCAAGAGGTATGGAAAGGTCATCCATGTGATTATTCTAAACTGAAAGTTTTTGGTTGTGATGCATATGCTCTAGTTCCGAAACATCAGCGTTCTAAATTATATCCTAATCAAAAAGATATATCTTTGTTGGATATGGTGATGGGACTAAGGGATACAGGTTGTGGGATCCTACTACTCACAAGATCATCATTAACAGAGATGTTAAATTTAATGAATCTTCACTTGAAAATCCAGATGTAGATGATAAATTGAAACAGGATAATGTACCTAAGCTTCAACACATTCAGTTTGAAACCACTTCAAACACTGATGATAGTCTAGATAAGCAAGTTTCAGATGCAGATCATGAACGTGTTTCAGATGTTGATCATGAAGAAGTTCCTACAGATAATAATCAGCAAATTGTGGAAGTACCAGAAACATCTTTAAGGAGGTCTACGAGAATCAAACGTCTTCCTTAAAGGTATGATGATTATGTTACTTCAGTTGCTTTAACCGCTAATGATGATGAACCTTTGTGCTATCAGGAAGCTATAGAAGGTTCTAACAGTAACAAGTGGAAAGAGGCTATGAAGGACGAGATGAGGGCATTAGACAAGAATGCCACATGGGATCTGGTAGAACTTCCCAAAGACAGAAAAACTGTGGGATGTAAGTGGGTTTAAAAATTGAAGAAGGGTGTTGATGATAAAGAAGACAGGTACAAAGTGAGGCTGGTCGCGAAAGGTTTTTCTCAGAAAGCCGGCATTAACTTTCATGAGATATTTTCACCAGTTGTAAAAATTGTTTCAATTCGGATTGTGTTAGAATTAGTTGCTTTACTTGATTTAGAATTACAGCAACTAGATGTTAAAACTGCATTTTTACATGGAGATTTAGATGAGGAGATTTACATGGAGCAACCGGAAGGGTTTGTTCAAAATCGCAACAAGAAATTTGTCTGCAGGCTCAAGAAATCATTGTATGGTCTGAAGCAGTCGCCTCAACAATGGTACAAGAAATTTGATTCTTTCATGATGAGTCAAAATTATATAAGAAGTGAATATGATCATTGTGTTTACTTTAAGAAATTAATTAATGGCATGTTCATTATCTTAGTGTTGTATGTTGACGATATGCTTTTAGCAAGCAAAAGCATAACAAAGATCAATAGGTTAAAGGCTTAGATGGCTAGGACGTTTGATATGAAAGATCTAGGAGCAACAAGACAGATTTTGGGCATGGAGATTTTCAGAGACAGGAGCAATGGTAAGATGTGGCTATCACAAAAGAAGTATATTGAGAAAATACTCTTGAGGTTTGGTATGAACAATGTGAAGCCTGTTTCAGTCCCTTTTGCTTCCCATTTTAAGCTTTCTTCAATTTTATGTCCTAACACTAATGAAGAAAAGGAATATATGTTATGCCAATGTAGTAGATTGTTTAATGTATGCGATGGTTTGTACTCGACCATATATTTCACATGAAGTTGGGGTTGTCAGCAAGTATATGGAAAATCCAAGAAAAGAATACTGGTCAGCAGTGAAATGGGTGCTTCGGTATTTGAGAGGCACAAGTGATTACTGTATCACTTATAACAAAAGTAGTGAATTTGTTTGCGGATATGTTGTTTCTGATTTTGTAGGTGATTTGGATAAGAGAAGGTCAACTTCAGGGTATGTATTTACTCTTGCAGGTGGAGATATTAGCTAGATGTCAAAGCTACAGAACATTGTTGCTTTATCCACTACAAAAGCAGAATACATAGCTGCTTCACATGCTTGCAAAGAAGCGGTTTGGTTGAAAGGTTTGTTTGGTGAGTTTGGTAGGTTGCAGGACAACATCAAGTTATTTTGTGATAGTCAAAGTGCAATTCATTTGGCTAAAAATCTGGCCTATCATAGTAAATCAAAGCATATACCTATCAAGTACCATTTTGTAAGACAGGTTATCACTGAAAGGGGAGTCTCTCTTGAAAAGGTGCATACAAAGGAAAACTATGCAGACATGTTCACGAAACCAGTTTTGTTAGAGAAGCTACGATGGTGTCTAGCTTCTCTTGGCTTGCAGAAAAGATAAAGATAATAATGGAACAGGGTATCAGGCTAATTGTTGTCAAGGTGGAGATTGTTGAGATTTTATTTTAATTAAATTTGGAGAAAATCTCATGAAGGTGACAACAATAGGATTTGTTGCTAAATTGACTCCTTTTATTTCTGATGAGGAGTTAATGCATCCTATATTTGTTGTGAGTGAATTTATGATTCTGTTTCTACTCCCAGCTATAAAATGTAAGCCCGTAGAGGGAAATGAGCATGAGGAATGTGAGGTGAGTGAAGAGCAGATGAGAAACTCTGCTGTTGTAATTCTCCAGTTGATGAATGAGATTGTCGATGCCCTGTTTGGTGGACGTAGCCCAGATTGGTTGGGTGAACCACGTTAAAATATGTGTCTTTATGTTTGTTTTTTGTTGTGTGTTCTGTGTGTTTTGTTTAAGTTTTTCCGCTATTGAGCTCAACAACACATGTTGAGATTCTCGAAAAGTCTTTTTCCCAAGGATATTTTCCTCTATTTTTTTGGTTCTCACTTACATTGGAGGATTAACAATCAGGGTTTGTCACTTACCTTATGGAGTTAACAATCTCATAATACTTAATTGAAATCAATTTAACATAATAATTATTGAAATTTTAGTTATATAGTTCATTTAAGATATAAATGAAAGAGAGAAAAATACAATTACAGGTGGGGTGTGGCCTTTCCCAACCTTTTGACATGTGTCGTATCACCCTGATGGGAATATGAGTGAATAATGTTATAATAAATGTTTGAAATATATTTTTTGGAAATTATTTCATTCATTATTAATTAAAATTTTAATAATAGTGTTTTTAATGAAATTGTGTTTTTTTTAATATTATTTATTTTTAAGTAAAAATTGATAAATTATTTAATATAATTAAATAATATAAATTGTAATTTAATGAAACTTTTCAATTTCACAAATTTTCACTTTGTAAATAGACTAGAAAAATGTCATTTAATTTAATTTTGTAAATAGAGTAATAAAGTGTCATTTTCATTATATTTATACATTGCAATTTTATAAATGAATATTTGTAATTTCAATAATTTATTAAAATTATTAAAAAAGTTAATTTAAAACTAAAAAGTATGTGCTACAAGATTGTATGTATGGAATATGTGATAAAATTATATATGCTTGGCTAAGAGCTTGTCTTCCACGGAGGTAAGGAAACATGTTAGCAATCCAAGACCTAAAGGCATATGGAAGGAGTGAAATCCTACTCCCTTACGGACCCACTAACGAGAAATTGCAAGAGGCGTGATTTTCTTTGAATAATAGTGATGAGTGAACCTGCATTTACAGATAACAATCAATGATGGTTGTCTCCATTACTAATTTGACAACTAAATTATGAATAGATTTTCCCATTGTGTAAAAAAAAACACTACAAAATTAACTTGTTTTATTTTTAAGCTACATAGTTATTTACTTGAATTTTAACATCATGTACCTTCTTTTTCAATTTGTACACAAAAGGATTCCACACCATTCAACATGGACTACTAGCATTAAAGGTGCTACTAATTGTTGAGAACACTTGTTGAGATGGTCTTGATATTTATTATGGTTTATTTATATACAATAACAATGCAATGGAGTAGTTGCAGAGAAAAAGAATGAATTTTGATGTTGTAAAGAAACAAGATATAAGGAAATTACATTAGCAATTATAAAAAATTATTTGAAATGGTTAACTATAAGGAATATTCTCAAAAAATGTTTAGATTTATTGATATGCAAAATTATTATCCTTTAATGCCTTTTCTAATAATCATAAACTAAAGAAGTTATTTGGTGTTATTAATGAAGTTAAGTAGGCATTTCAAATTTTTTTCTAGCCTAACCAATTCATAGAATTTTTTAATCTACAAAATTTTTAGAGATTTCTTCCACTTATGTTCTGTATATATTCATTTAAGCTTATTTATATGTTTCCCATGCCCAAGCGCCTCTCTAGAGTCTAGAGTCTAGATCCTCAAGATGTCAATTTTAAATGATTTCCCATTTCTCTTAAACAAATCATAGAGTTGTGTTAATAATATCTAGAGCCCACTTCAAAAGCATGAGATTCTCATTCCCCAACCAAACGAAACCTGTGACCCCGTGAAGTGCTTCTATGGAATCCAAATACACAACCTCAGCTTGCTCACTTGCATTTACACCTTCAGCGTGATTGTCTCTACTTGGAAATGACATGTTAAGATTGCTTGTTCAATTGTGTGGGCTCTCGAGAATAATGTAGAATGACCATGTATGCTTGGTGTTCTACATGCCTCAAGGATGTATGCTTGGTGTTCTACATGCCTCAAGGCCCTTCTTGAGGTAATGGGCCAATTAGAAATTTTAAGTTATTTTAATTTTTTTTTATTTTCCAAAAAAAATAGAGGATGTATAAAGAATCTATGCATGTTATCTATTATGTGTGGTATTTATTTTACTAAAATTTAAATTTAAAAGACTTTATTTGGCATCATCTCTATCACATATTTGTTTGGCCTAAAATATTCATTACTGTAAGGACATATATTTTTCAAAATTAATTGAAGTTTCATTAGTTTGGCCCCTTTATTATTTCACTTAATTCCCCAATATTTGTCTTAGCCTCTTTTATCTTTTAGGAAATTAATTCAAGAGTTAGACGAGGTCACAAGGGCCATGTCCATTGCACTTGTTCTAGCTGGTGCAAAAGGCTTGGATTCACAATGGGGATGGCTCTCCAAGTGTGCAAAGAAAACATCCAATCTCTCCAAATGATACCTATGGTGGTGTTGTATCCTTTGGATGTCGTTCAAGAATGAAATGACATCATTCCCGTCTTCATGCTTTTCCTTTAAAACTTGACTTATCATATTCCTATGTTTGGTTGCGTCTATTCAAGTCTTAATCATATGGATTTGTATTCACCAATGATATTACCTCTACATTCTTTGTAATAATACACTCCTAATCCTGATCCATGCTTGGGGACTATGCTATTGGCTATAGAACTCCTTCAATTGTTGTTGGGTCTTGATCGACCATATATGCACTTGGAATGGGTTGTGACTCTCTAATGGCCAATGCATATCAATCTAGTGTATCTATTGCTAAATCTCGATTTCAAACAATCTATCTTTTCTTATGCTACTCTTGGATCTAGAATTGGTTATGAAATAGATTGCAATAAAAAAAATGTCACAAATTCAACAAATCATTAAAAATAAAAGTAAATACCGAGAATAAATTGAAGTTGTTAATCTATGTAAAAGACACAAGTTGAGAGAGAGCTTATTGTCTAATACTTCAACAACTTACTTCATTAAAAGATATTATATATACAACCTTAATTACATCCTCTTAAATGATGCAAAATGATTTACCTATATTCTTTAGCATTCTATTATAACTTAAATGATAAATACTCAGAGGCACATTCTTAAAATTGAACCAAAAAACACAGCTTTCAATTAATGCATGGAAGTTCCATCAATTAAATGTTGTATCTTTGTGTAACGAAATCATTAAATTAAATTACAATATTAGTATAATAATGATCTAAAAGTTACAAATTTATATATTAAAAATGTAAAACAGACCAGCCAGCTAAATAAAAGTAAGAATCGATAGTAAGTGTCTAATCTCATAGCATAACATATTCTAATAGCTTTAATGGAATTTGGCTTTGAATTTCTAATTTTGATGGATTATTAAAGCTTCAAAGCGATTGTTAACCCCAAAAAATGAAGCGAGGGTAAAGTTTTGTCTTTTCAAACATTTTGGTAGTTTTGATATCCTTCATGTATCCTTCAAACAATTTCAAAGCTGTTTTGTTTATATCAAAATACACTAAAACCCACACGTAATGGTAATCTGATTTTTATTTGACTTTAGGGTCTGATTATCATTTTATATGAACATATTAAATGTAATTAATTCAAATTTTAAATTAAAATTTTTGGATAAAGAAAATTTATATTAAGATAAAATAATATTGTAAAATAAATTCTGATAAAGAGAATTTAGATTGGAATATGTCTCGATAAAATGTGAGAATAAATGAAAAGAAAATGAATAGACTTATACATTTGGTTCAATTAATATTTTATCAAAAAAAAAAATTTAAAGAGTGATTTCTCATAAATATGTATGGTTTAGAAGTTAATAATACATTTTAACAAATATGGCTTATGATTTATGACTGGGCTTTGTGTTTTAGACTAGCATAAATTTATTTTAATTTTAAATATCTAATGTAGAGAGATCAAGTTTATCAAGATGCAAATTTCAGTTTGAGTGTAAAACTTGAGGAAACATTTGCACCTAGAGACATTTGATTTCTCTTGGTGCTTGGTAGATCTAAAATTAAGATGGATTTATGCTTATTCTTAATAATATTATTTATATTTATATAAATTTCATATTTCTATATATATATAGATATTCTTATTTTTAGTTTGATTAAAACCTTGATGATACATATAGTTAGATGTTTTATAATTTCTTTAATTTATTTTTTTAATATGATATGCATATTATTGATGATAAATTTGATTCCTCTACGTTCTTAATATATCCAAAGTTTGGTAGATCCATAGATTTATGCCTTTTTTTTTAAGAGTCTTTGTATTATAGAAGAGTTAAAAAAATTACATACTTCTGAGGTTTAGATCTCAACAGAGACTGGGCATGAACATGGACCTAAAGCGAAGAGAGAAGATGGTGGAGGCAAGCATGGGGAGGCCTATGCTCATAGAGGACAAACTAGAGAGGCTCCTAACATACACATTGCACAAAATAGGAAAAATCATACTAAAGATGAGAACAAGAAGACATTAAAACTACAAAAGAGGTTACCTTGAAGGACTTCTAATGCCAACTAGCGCTCAGGAGGGTGTTATGCAACCATCTCATAAAATAGAAGAAAATATAGATCAACGACTTAAAAATTATCCTCTTCAAGGGGGAAACCTCCTTTACATTACATAAATGAACAATTCTTGGATGATACAAATGACAAGAGTCACAATATAATCAAACCCTACAAAAAAATAATAATGTAAGGGAACAACAATAACAATAGTGGCCTTCCATGGGGCACAATAATAACAATATGGGGACTACATGGGCACGACAATAACAATAAAGGGGATACACTAACAATAACAATAATGGGTTACACTAGTTTTATAGGGACATAACATGCCCCTCTCTTTCAAAAAAAGTTTTGTTCTCAAAGTTTGAGTAGTTGTGGATGCTTCTGTATAAAATTATCATCCTCCCATGTGGAATCTTTAGCAGGTAAGTTCTTCCATTTAATGATATACTTTGAAATTGATCGATTTCGTAGTTGTTGGGTTCTTGTTTCCGTGAATGTTTCAAGTTTCAATATGAATCTTCCTTCCTTGTCAAGTTCTAGAAATATTGTTTGAACTGGGAGCTTGTCACCTATAACCTTATTGAAGATTGAAACATGGAAAACTGGGTGCACTCAGGAAGATGCATGAAGCTCCAATTTGTATGCCATAGTACCAATATTTTGCAACACCTTGTAAGGACCATAGTACTTTGGTGATAATTTATTATTCTTCTTAGCTTGCTTGAGGGACATTTGTTTGTATGGTTGTATCCGTAAAAATACTCAGTAGCCTGCATCAAAACTTCTTTCGCTACGATGTTGATATGCATGTTGTTTCATTCGATTTTGTGCCAAAGTAATGTTATTCTTTAAAAGTTGAAAAACTTGTTGTCGATGCTCGATGTGATCTTTGGAATTTCTTGAACCTTAGAATTTTTTCTTAAATATGATGTGATGGAGAGTGGATGATATCCATAAAGTGCCGTAAATGGGGTCATTTTTGTTGCAATATGGAAGAAATTTTTATACCACCATTCAGCCAGAGGTAACCACTTGACCCATTGTGTTTGTTTATCAGATATAAAGAAATGAAGATATCCTTCCAAACAATTGTTCACTATCTTAGTTTTCCCATCATATTGAGGATGATAAGATGAGCTATGATTTAATTGAGTACTGAGACAAGAACATAATTCCATCCAAAAAGTTCCAGTGAAAATGGGATCTTTTTCACTTACAATAATATTTGGGTTTCTATGTAGCTTTGGGTTTCCATCAACAACCACCATGATGACACTCTTTCCTTCATACTTTGGGTAAACCATTGATAAAATACAATGAAACCTCCTCCCAATGTTGACCTGGAATGGCTAAAGGTTGTAACAGACCCGAGGTCTTAATTGTCTCCACTTTATTTTATTGGAAAACCAAACATTCCACCACAAACTTTTGAATATCAAATTTAAGGCCATCCCAAAAAAATCTTTCCTGACCTTGTGGTAAGTTTTTAAAAATCTTGAGTACCCTCCTAAGGGAGAGGTGTGCAATTCCAAACGAATCTTTTTTTTGAGTTTGGAATTCTTACAAATACATAAGTGATATATATACCATAATGAATCATTTTTCCAGGTAAATGTATCGGATGTATTATGTTGTTGTTGCAACTTTTGAATGTGTGTCCACAATTCTTCATCATTCTTCCATTCATCCCTTACTATGGTTATCCAATCTGGTTGGATAATATAAATGACACAAAGCAATGCTTCAACATCCTCATCTGTTCTTGAGAGTGTGTCTGCAACAAGATTTTGCTTCCCTTTTTTGTAGATGATTTCAAAGTTATAACCAAACATCTTTGTGACCCATTTTTGTTGCTCTTCTAAAGATAATATTTTTTCCAAAAAGTATTTATGACTATCATGATTTGTTTTTACCTTGAAGTGTCTTCTTATTAGGTAAGGTCGCCATTTCTTTAGTGCATGTAGCATTGCCAAAATTTCCTTCTCATAAATAGGTTTGTGTAAATACTTTCCTTTGATTAGACAAATTTAAAAAGCAATGGGTCTTCCTTCTTGTATTAAAACAACACCAATTCCATTTCTTGAGACATCAAATTTCAGAATAAAGGTTTTGTGAAGTTTGGAGTAGCTAATATTGGTGCTTGGCACATTGCCTCTTTAAGATGTTCAAAGGCCTTAGTTGCTTTTGGAGTCCAAGAAAATTCATCTTTCTATAGTAATTTTATTAGAGGTGTTTCTATATATCCCATAATTCTTAACAAACTTGTGATAATACCCTGTCAACCCCAGAAATCCTCTAAGATGCTTTATAGTTGTGAGGATTTTCCATTCCTTAATGGATTTAATTTTTTTGGGGTCTACCTTAACACCCTCATGAGATACAATATGACTCAGATTTTCCACCTCATGTACTCCAAAGAAACATTTGGAGGTTTTTGCATATAATTGTTTCCCCTCCAATAGTTTGAGCACCCTGTCAACATGTTGAACATGATCCTTCCAAGACTTGTTGTAGATTAGAATATCATCAAAAAATACTAACACAAATTTTCTAAGGAAGGGTTTGAAAATGGAATTTATCAAAGCTTCAAATGTAGAAGGTGCATTGGTAAGGCAAAAATGCATGACCAAAAATTCATAATGACCCTCATGAGTTCTAAATGTTGTTTTCAAAATTTCTTCAGTCTTCATTCTAATTTGATGATATCTTGAACGAAGATCCAAGCTCGAAACAACAAACATTGACAGAGATGGTCTCGGCCAACGGATGGACGGATAGATCAATACTGACCCAAGAGAGAAGGAAGTATAAGTAAGTTCCCCATAGTAGTTTAGTTCAATACGCATTCCCACAAAAGAAAAAGAGTGGGTCTGGGGGATGAAAAAATTATTTTTAGTTCCTTCAATTTAGAAGATGTTTTACTTCCAAAACGTCATAGAGAATTGAACGAAGATCCAAGCTCTAAAATTACATCCTCTAGTATCCCTCTGAGTCTTCTTTCCAACCCCATAGTTCATACCGAGATTGAATTCTTTAACAAATATTTATGCCCAATCTCCCACGATGATCTGATTATAGAGTATTTCAGTAGAGATAAAGTGTACGGAGTGCCACATGTCATTATTTTAGACTTCGGCCCTGAAATTGATACAAGAAAAACTAGAGTCTGTGAAATTTCAGCCACGTTTTACAGAATTCAAATCCGATTCTGAAAACGAAAGTTATGTCGCTTTTCCCTAGGTCACATGTTTGATATTGAATTTTGGATCCTACAAAAACCCTAACTTCCTCGGATCATATATTAGAAAATATAGTGAACCAAGATCTAATTTTTTTACATGAATTTCACCAAGGTTTTGGCTCCACATGATCGAAATTTTAGCTTCTGAAGCCTCGCAGAAAAAAAGTTATAGTGAAATGTCCATGATGTCCTGTTTAAAGAAGTGAAACCCTAGAGTCCAAAGCTCTGATACCAAATGTTATGCAACCAACTCACAAAATAGAAGAAAAGATAGATCAACAACTTTAAAATCATCCACTTCTAGGGGGAAACCTCCTTTACATTACATAAATGAACAATTTTTGGATGACTCAAATGACAGAACCTCCTTTCTATATATAGGAGTCTAAGGGGTCACAATATAATCAGAGCCGAAATAACAATAATAATGTAAGAGAACAACAATAACAATAGTGGGGCACAATAATAACAACATGGAGACTACACAGGCGCAACGATAACAATAATGTTGGGTATGTGTTATATTCTTTCCACGACTAGCCCCACGCGCTATACGTTGCACCGGGCGCAGCAGGGGGGTCACAGGGGGGGCGGCAGCCCCCCCTGTTAGGGTCCGGGGCAGCACCCCGGCGAAATTTTTTTGGGTATGCGGTCCCAATCATATGCGGACCCACCCATGTTTTGTGCGTGAGTTTGCACGTGGTTTTGGGGTACGATGGTTTTCGACCCCTGGTATTTTGTAGATCCGGTCAAGGGAATTATGATTATGTTCTAATCCAGGGTTAATGGATTGGGGTTTATGTATGCTTCGGCATGTATATATATGTGTTGTAACACTAAAAGGAATATAATGAAAAATCAAGCTGGTCGTCCCGATTTGGGATCCAGGGGAAAATCTCTGTGTTTATCTGTTTTATGTTCTATGCTCTTGCTATTGTTTATTTTCTGTTATAAGATTCGTGTGTAGATAATTTCTGTTCAGGGTTAAAAACATTAACAATAAAAATAAGGGGATACAATAGTATTATAGGCACCTAACATAGGACATCTCGAGGGACCAGTAAATCCTCTCTTTTAAAGATTGTCCCATGTTAGAATTTTTCTATGAATGACCAGCCAGAGAAAAAGGGTAATTTTAGGCCAGAGTTGTCTCTCCTGGAGAAATTTCCATTTTTGTGGCTGCTAAAGCTGATCATGTTTGCCTATATAACCATAGGCCTCCTTGAGACTAAAGAGCTCGACTGATTTATTGCCCCATCGCAATTTTTCTTCCCCTTGATCAATCTAAATTTTCCATTCTTGGATTGTTTAATCAAATGCACCCTAGTTGAGGTTTTCAAGCAAGGGTTCCCACTCCTAAATATCTAGCCACTCTCTCCATTGAGCATCTTGTGTGCTAGGATTCCAGTAGTGGGATACTTGAAGTTTCCCTTTTTCTTGCATGGATCTTCGAAGAGAGGCATGCTGATCCCTGTCAAGGACCAATAATTGTTGCTAGACATCTTCCCAGAAGAGGGAACTTTCACCATAGCATATTTCCCAGAAGCTATGTTCTTGTGTGATTTTTTTTTTCCACACCTGATTCCATATAGCCAATCCATTGATGTTTCCTGCAAGCCTGATGAGGTCCCTATTGGAGTTGTTGGGCGCATACTTCACTTTTCAAAGTAGACCCCAAAGTGTGTTCAGGTTGTCCAACCATCTCCACCATTTTTTATCCCCCAGGACTTTTACTAGAAGTTCTAAGTCTCTTAGACCAAGCCCACCAACAATTTTAGGCTTGCATAATTGGTCCCATGCAACTAGGGTCCATTTTTTCTTTGTGTCTAAACCTCTCCATAAGAAGCTACATTGGATGCTTCAAATGGAATTAGTGACTGACTTAGGGGTAGCTAGGGCCGAGAAAAGATAAAGGGGCATGGCTTGTAGAACAAATTGTACTAGGACAAGTCTTCCAGTTAAATTAAAGGAAAAAAAGGTCCATTTAGAGAATTTTTTGCACAGAATATTGAGGATGTCCTCCCACTTAGATTCCATGTGGCATTTGTTAGTGAGGGGAACCCCTAGGTATTTTGAGGGTAGAGAACACCTCTGAAAACTAAGGATTCTAGTAATATTTCTTTAAATGGCCAAGAGGGTATTAAAGAAGAATATTTTGAATTTTTCAAGGTTGATGGATGTTAGAAAAGATTTAGAAAATAAGTTGAGAATGTGATTGAAGGTGGTCACTTCATTAACAGTGGGGACTCCCATCAGGAGAGTGTCACTGATGAATTGCTGGTGGGTAGAAGTTGCGGCAGCGCTATGGAGCTTGAGGCTTCTTGGAGGGCTCTACTTAGACCTTTAGTCGTGATGACAAAAATGAAGGAAGACCCTCTCCTTGCCTAAAACCTCTTGAGGGAAAGAATGGCTTGGAAGGTGAACCATTGACCGGGATAGAAAAGAAGGCTCCCGAGACTAGAGCCATGATCCAGTCGATGAAATCCTGGGGAAATGCGACTAGGAATTCATGCATATATTCCCAAATTAGTTTGTCGAAGGCTTTCAACATATCCAATTACCTCATCGTGCCAGTCATTTTGAGGGTTTGGAGGGAATATATCATTTCATGGGAGAGGATAATGTTATCCAGGATTTGTCTTCCTTCCACATACCCTACTTGGTTGGTCGAGATTAGGAGGGGAAAAACAATCTTGATTCTATTGGCTATAACCTTGGAGATGATTTTGTAAATTACATTGCAAAGGGATATAGCTCATAATCGGTCAAGAGAATCAACTCCTTCCTCCTTTGGGATGAGAGAAAGGAAAGTGGCATTAAGTGCTCTCAGGACTATTTTTATTATTATCATGGAGTCCTCCACTAGGGAATGAGCTTCTTCTTTGATGAAATACCAACAAATTTTGAAAATGTTAATGGTGAAACCATCGAGCCCAGGAGCTTTACCATTGGGTATAACCATCACCGCTTCCTCTAATTATTGCATTGATACTTCTCTAAGGATCATTTTTTTGTGGTCCTAGTTGAGGATGGTGGTAATGTTGTTAGTAATCTCCCTTATGGCATGGGATATGTCTGCCCTTGGTTCCACAAGGAGTTTTCTATAGAAATTATTTATCTCACTCGAAATTTCCACATGGGAGTTAACAATGCGCCCATCCTTAGTGCTTAAGCTGAGAATTATGTTGTTCCTCATGTGTTGGACCATGGAGCAATGGAAGGATGATTTCATTTCCCCACACTTGAGCCAACGGATTTGAAATTTTTGCTGCCATAGTTTTTCCTCCCTCTTAGCCTTGTCTTCCCATTTTTTGCGAAGGTTCATTTCCTCCTCTTTCATCTGGTTTGTGATACCATGTTGGATGATTCTTTGCTGGAGATCCTCGATGCTTTGCTCCAACTCCTTTTATCCTTGATTATATTACCAAATACTTCCTTTTTCCAAATTTGATTTTGTTTCTTATGTTCTTTAACTTCTGCTGGAATTGATACATTCTAGTGTCATTCTGTGGTGGAGAGCTCCCCCACCAGATCTTCATATTTCTTAGTGGTTGAGTGTGTTTGGTGCACATATGTACGAAATCACACCAACTTAAGGGGTGTGGTCTACCCACTTAAGTTATTGGTAACAGGCAGAAAAAGTAGTGGAGTCAAGCAAGTTATTGGAACAAGCTAGAATCATGAGCATACTAGATAGAGAAATAGCATGCATATATAAACTAAAACTAAACTAAAAACTAAAACAAATAAACACGAGCAGTTAAAAGATTCAAACGACAACAATAATTCAAAAGGTGGTTGTTGGCCCCTCTTATTGAGCGCTGGTAGGAAACAAGGACGAAACCTTACCCTCTTGCCAAAGGGCCCCTAAAACATGGGTTCTAAGTCCCGATGCAAGGATGTTTTTACCCCATGCTTGCCTCGGTGAAAATTCCCCCTCTCTCTCTACTGTGATGGACTGAACTTGTTGGATGGCCAACAATTGAGTCCCCTCTATCTTCAGCTCCAGATCACACACTGCTGGTATTTCTTGGGAAATTCTGGCCAGCATAACAATGTGTTAAGAAGTTCTTCATCTCATGGTGGCCTTATATAAGAGAATTCAAATCATCCTTCCCTCTCTTAGTACATTGTGGATGGTGACCCAAGAAAGGGGGATGATTCCATTGTGTGCCACAAATATTCCTTTGTGTGCTCCCTTGATGTCTAAGGAGGCGTTGGTGGTTGTCCTTAGGCGGCTTCAAGTGAAATCACTGTCCTGGAGTGTGCTTGCGTGGTCCCGGAAAGTGACATTTTGCCACTCCCAGGATTGCGTGCATATCGGGTCAAAATGTGTGCAAAGGCGCTCTTCATGAAGGATAATGTGCGAAAAATCATTTATGACTTGCTCAAATTTGATTTTTCCTCAGACCTTAGATATTTTTAAATACTTTCCAGATTCTATAATGTCTTCCAGCCCTGTAAATCCTTCTGTTTGACATTAAATAATGCCATCTTCTGCTTGTACGATTTTCCAGTGTTAACAGTTGCCCCCTAATTTGTGAGGTTTAGGAAGAACTGTATAGACGAAATACATTATAGTTTCTTTTCTGTATATCATGCGTAGAGAGAGAGAGAGAGAGAGAGACCTACGTGAAGCTTGGAATTGGAAACACCCTGCACCAGTTCCAAGAATGACCATGTCCTAAGGGACCCCTGTAAGCAAATAAAAAACACTACATATACAAATTTTATACGAGGCAGGCATGTCCCATGCTCGTGATGTTGTGGCTAGCTAAACAAATCTATCTGGCAGATATATGTTATGTATAAAAATTTTCAGTGAAAATCACATGTAAGAAAATTTTTGCCGACGCGTTTCAAACCAGCCAGTGTGGTTCATCATCGGGACAAGATGAGAAATATGATCAAGAAATCTAATTAAATAGATCAGGAAAGCTCCAACTAGCTGTTGTAAAATAACAACTAGTTTGACTAGAATAAGAAATTAAATTAAATTTCATCCTATAATATTATATTTTAATTAAATTTTATTATATTTTAATTTAAATTTGTAATTAAATATAATTTAATATTAATGTTTTTTAATAAATTTAATATTAATATTTTTTAATATAATTTTTATTATTTTAACACTTTGAATTATATGTTATAAAAAAAATAAATTAAAAAATAAATAAATAATAAATAATTAATAATAATAATAATAAAATAACTAAATAATAACAATAATAATAATAAATATAAAATAAATAATAAATAAATTTCTTATTTAATTTATTCAATAGGTAAATTTACTATTTTAAATCTTAATATAATAAGTATGATACTAATAAGAAAAATCATAATGATAATAATCAGAATAATAAACAAAAAGGAAAAGACACGGAGAAAGAAACCCTGAGTGGGAGGTGGGGGAACAAT
The DNA here is from genome assembly GCA_034641835.2 of Pinus albicaulis. Lineage (NCBI taxonomy): Eukaryota > Viridiplantae > Streptophyta > Pinopsida > Pinales > Pinaceae > Pinus > Pinus albicaulis. Next base: position 148,355,186 of record CM076569.1, read on the forward strand.
AGGAGGGAGCACAGAGGAAGAGGAAAAAAAAAAACTAAGAGTGAAGGGTGGGAATCCAGCATCTACTGACACTCCACCCATCATCCATGTTAAGGTTAACCGGCCTCTTTTCAATTTCCTATCATTCCCCCACCTCCCACTCTTGGTTTCTTTCTCCCTGTCTTTTCCTTTTGGTTTATTATTATGATTATTATCATTATAATTTTTCTTATTAGTATCATCCTTATTATATTATGATTTAAAATAGTAAATTTACCTATTGAATAAATTAAATAAGAAATTTATTTATTTATTTTATCTTTATTATTATTGCTGTTATTATTTTATTATTATTATTTATTTATTTTTATTATTTTTATTTTTATTTTTTTTATTATTATTTTTTTTTTATAACATATAATTCAAAGTAGTAATGGCGAAAATTTTGCGGTGAATTTTCTCCATTAATACTTGGGTCTCTGGTGAATTTTCTCGATTAATACTTTGGTCTGCGGTGAATTCTGTTATGAAAATTCTGCGGTGAATTTTCTCCATTAATACATGGGTCTGCGGTGAATTTTCTCCATTAATACTTGGGTCTGCGATGAAATTCTGAGGTGAAAATTTTGCGGTGAATTTTCTTGATTAAAGGTCAGCTGTCCGGTTTGCTAATATTCAGGTGCACACATTCCTTATCTTTTTCTAATACATATTTGCTCATATATTCTCAAATATGAATAATTCACCATAGCTACCAAAGAATAACAAAGGTAGACCTAACATAGTTACTCTACAGAGCCTTTATGAGTATATAGAGTCTTTAGAGAAATGTAGAAAAGAAAGAGAAGTCAAGCTAAAAACCCAGTTAGAAGCCATGCTGGAAAACAAATTCACATCTCTTGAAGACAAGATCCAAAAACAAATAGAAAATAAAATAGACCTATTGGAGAATAAAATGGAGGCAATGGAGACTAGGTTGCAGGTCATAGAAGCAAGTTTAGCAATGCGGATCCTCTTGGCTCAATTTGGCTGGGTGCATAATCCTCTTAAATGTTGTACTTTTCTCCTTGCCTCTGTATCATTTCTCCAAGCTTCAGGCTCCCACCAGTATTCAACAAAAAATAGAAGCTATTTTAAGACAATTCCTATGGCAAGGCGGGAAAAATGAGACGAAGAAATTCAATTTGTTCAAATGGAGATAGGTAACTCAAAATCATGAAAATGGTGTACTTGCAATTTTTATTCTTAAGTTGATGAATATTTCTTTTGGGGGGAAATAGTATGGCTTCTTATAACGGGGCAACACACTTGGTGGAAGCAAGTGCTGGTGTCAAAATACCTCTCCACTACAAGACAAAATCTTTTCGATCAGGCTATTCCCAATAGAGATTGCACTCAAATCTGGGCTCTTTGTAAAAAATCCATTCCTTTCATCAAAAATAACATCTCCAAATTTCTGTAGGGAGGACGTAACATAAATATCTGGAAGGACAAAATTATGGGGCAACCCCCTCTCTCAAACAATCCAACCACTCTTTGCATACAAAATTATCTCCGAAATCAAGGGATAAATACTTTGGAGAAAATCTCCAGTTGGGAAGCGAGCACCAACATTTGGAAGGGTTGGACCTTTCCAATCATGCCTCCTCTCCTTGAAATTTAACAAGCAATTCTGAAAGGAATGCTCCATGGTGCAGATCCTTTGTCTAGAGACAAACAAGACAGCTTCAGATGGGATCCTTCTAGATCTTCCCACACAATTAAAGCTGGGTATGATTCCCTTCTCAAAGATCAATACCCTACTCCTCCTTGGGCCATCTGGAAACAAATTTTGAAATCTGAAGTGCTCCCAAAGGTCAAAATATTCCTCTGGATCCTGCTCAAAGGGAAGATATTGACCACTGAAAACTTAAAAAAAAGAAGCATCCATGGTGCTTCCAGATGCCCCCTTTGCCTCAATGTTGAAGAGTTGACATTCCACCTTTTCGTTGGATTCCCCTTTACCAATCATTGTTGGCATTCTCTTACAGATTCCTCTCAGATTGATTTAGGTGCATCAACTCGATCTCATACTTGATTACCAAATGGAAAAAGAGTTACCCATGGGGAAAAAAGAACAAGAACGTAGCCAAAAGAGTCTAGGAAACCCTTCCCCATGTATTACTGTGGAACATCTGGCTAACAAGAAACAAGGCTATCTTCCAAGATCAAGAACTGTGCATAAGGAAAGTCTAGAGCATGATCTGTAGTCTCACTATTGAGACAATTTTTTTCAAAAACAACAACCATCTTAATCTCAATATTCTATAGGTTGAAGAAAGAATCTTCCTTGGCAGAGCTCTTGACAATCCTCAAAGTACAACAAAACCTCAGTCAACCAATCTTCCCACAAGGATCAGTGGAATATTAGACTCAAAGAGAAAGAGTTTATTGAGTGGCTTGATGAACATAAAAGGCTCGTGTTCTTCTTATATGGTGCTTCAAAGGAAAACCTAGGGATAGCAGGGGCATGAGGTTTCATTATGGATGGATAGGGCTGAATTGTGGCTTCCTTTGAATGGGGGCTTGGCTGTTTGTCAAACAATAGAGCTGAAGCTTATGCTCTATTGAAAGGTCTCTAAATCATCAAGAATCTTAAAATGCAAATGGTTGTGATATTTGGTGATTCTGCAATTATCATAAGCATGATGAAAAACTCAATGCAGACCCCCAACATAGCTCTAAGCAGACTTATAACTAGAAGCTGCATCTTGAGCAAGGATATGGAAGATCTCTCCTTCTTTCATATTCTCAGGACAAACAATAGGAAAACAAATATCTTGGCTAACAAAGCCTACAACAAACCAGCCAGTCAACTCTTTTTCCAAGGAGACACAACCTTTTCTCCCTTGCCATGATTCAACTCCCTTGTGCAATCTATGCCTGCTCGATTCTTTATGAATTCATGATCCTAACAGGGCAAGTTTGTCACCTCCATATCCTTTGCAACGCCATTCTCGTGACCTTATCTTTTCGTGATCCTCACCTTGCCCCTCCTCCCAATCCTCCTGCCTCTTGTGTCTCCTCTATTTATTCAGCCTTTGTCTCCTCTTTGAATCAACATTCTTACAAAGGCGTCTGCATCACGCTCCTTGATCTCCATCCCTCTTTGTGCTTTGTGATCCATCAAAATTTCCCTCCTGGGCCTTGTCTCCCTGGGTGCTTATCTACTGCGAATCCCAATGGTCTCTCCCCTTTTGAATTGCCGAACCCCTGCTGCCTTTCTCCCTCTCTTCCGCATACTTTCATTTCCTGTTTCTATCCCGACTCTCCTTCTTTGTCTTCCATTCAGCATTTCAAAGGCTCCTGCATCACTCCACCTCCAACAGAGCGCAATTTTCTCCCCTCCACAATCAATCTGTACTCCCTCTGGTCATCATGAGAAATGAAAATTTCTTTCATTGTGCAGATCTCCAAGCTAAGATGGAGCTCATAAGAGGTCAATTAAAGATTATGGAAGATAAACATCAAGTGGACACTGCCTTCCTTCAGCATCAAGCACAATAATTTCAAGAGCAGCTAAAAAATGCCTCAAACTGTTGTGTCCGCATGGAAGAGTCCCTGTAGATCCTGAACTACATGCTTGACAAGAGTTCACCGCCTAGTTCCAGTCCAAACAATGTTACCACTGCCAATCTGGGCGATAATCAATACAACACCGATGCTTCTTATGGTCAACCAATTAACATAGACTAATCCTCACTCTTCCATCTTTCTCTTCTGATCATGTCATTTAAATTTGCACTTATGCTCTCACAGTTTGTTAGAATATATCAAGAATTTGTTATGTAGTATAGTAGTAGTAGTTGTCACAAAGGAGGCTCGGTATTTTGCCACTTAACCCCTCCATGGCTATCTTCTCCATCACTCGAATGTAACAGATAATTCTTCCCCTTCTTTTTTGAACATTAAATAGCAACCAACTTAGTTTAAAAAAAAAAAAATTAGAAATATATAAGAATATAAACCATAACATTCTAGTGTCCCAAAGCCCATACTAAGTTCAAGCTTGTTTTGTATACATAGTCATATATTCACTTAATATTTGAAAATAGAAAAAACCACCACAAAATATCCCTTCTGTATACATAGTCATATATTCACTTAATATTTAAAAATTAGAAAATTCACCACAAAATATCCCTTCCCATGGATGGTTCATTCTTTGATCAGATATATCTCAGAAAAAGCTATCACACTGTTTCAAAAAAATATGCATAAACTGTGATCCTATAGTTCACGATTTTTAATTTTATAGAGTAGAACATAATAAACATATAATCTTCCTTATATATAAAGGAGTGTTTCAAGGATATCTTGCAATGGATTGAGAAATGGAAGATGCCCTCTTAGTCTTTTGTAATGTGCCATGCTCCTCCATCCATTTCTAGTTGTTTTTAGGTTTTTTTTTGAAAGGAAGTCAGATTTTTAATAATTCAAAATTTTATTTTAAAAAATTATAGACGTGAACAGAAAAAAGGATGTAAGTGAAGACAACTTGTCTTTGTATTACAGTTTACATTTTATATAATTTGATCAATATTTTTCAATAATTTAATTATAAATGATAAATATTTTCGTAAAATATTAAAATTAAAATATATTTAAAATTTTCAAAATAATTTTATAACTATATATCTAAATATAATATATTTTATTTTATTTATTAAAAAAAATTATTCATATATTAAACATAAAGTTAAAAAGAATTCTATCCACCCTCTCTAAAGTCTTTTCATTAACAAATACATCAACATTTATCTTATTTTATTTCTTTACCTTATTCTATTTCTCATAAAATTTTATATTTAAGTCGTAAGACGTTCTTATTTGAAAATAACTCACTTAGGTGCCACTATGTCAATCTCTAGCCATTGGATCAAATGTTAAACAATTGAAATGTTTTAAGCCATTAGATTCACAAGTAAAAGTTTCATATATTTTTTTTATAATGTTAGTTTTTTTTAGTAAGTGATTGAATTTAGGTTTTGGTGACTTTGTCAAATTACACAAAAATAAAAATAAAAGTAAATTAAATAAGAAGATTGACATATTGTCATGAACATTTTAACTAGGTCAAATAAAAAATAAAAATAATACTAAATTATAAAAACAACCCATGGTATTGACTCATGGTATTCATGTGGAATGTGGTTTATCTAAAGGGGGGAATTAAGATGGTCTAACTCTAGATCTACCAAGAGCCAAGAGGGATCAAATGTCTTGATATGCAAACGTCATTGATCCCTCTCATCAAGAATATAGATCTAAACTAATTATTTAATAAAATTATTTACTAAACTATAAAAACAACTCATGATATTGACTCATGGTATTCATGTTGAATGTGGTTTATCTAAAGGGAGAAATTAAAATGGCCTAACTCTAGATCTACCAAGAGCCAAGAGGGATCAAATGTCTTGATATACAAACCTCATTGATCCCTCTCATCAATAATATAGATCTAAACTAATTATTTAATAAAATTATTTTTTAATGTTTATAACCATTATTCTTTTAAAATTTCACTTAATAAAATGTATCTAAATTTGTATACATCCAAATATACATAGTTTTTCTTGTTTTATATTATTTTTGTTACAAATATTTGATTATTCCAAAAATACATGGTTTTTTATGTTATATATAATTTATGTTACAATTGTTTTATTATTGATGAGTAGTATTTCTTAATTTCTAAAAAAATAAATTAATAATGGTTTTTTTTTTAAATATGTGATCTTTTTAAATTTCCAAATTATTTCACAAAACATGATTTATCTTGAGCAATAATGATGAATGTTCATAATTCTCATTTCTTAAATAACACTAAATTTACCTTTAAAATTACTTAATTGTAATAGTTTGTAACTACATACATACTCTTTCTTCCGTTCAAAAAAAACTATACACATATCTTTAATTACCTAATTTTAGCTTAAAAAATCTTACATGTTTTTTACTTTATAATCATAAACAATTTTCATATTATATGATGTCAAACTTACTCAACTTTTTATTCTGAAATTTTAAACAATGTTTCTCACTACATAATTTTAGCTTTTATAAATTTTTTTTTTTTAATTTTCAATTCCAAACAAAACTTACAAAAGAAAAAACCCACTTAGTCCTTATAGCAGATTATAGTTTTACAAAATTGACACTATGTGATTACCAATAGAGTAAGTTGAGACAACCTTAAGGGGTTTTTTTACAATTTTTATCATAACCTTTCCCTCCATCCAATATATAATGTAGAGTCTTCTCAAGAGAGAGTATATTCTAGTTTATAACTTGATCCACAATCAAAGAAAATGGCTAGGGATTTCACAAGTTATTAGTTTATAACTTGATCCATAATAAAAGAAAATGGCTAGGGATGTCACAATTTATCATTCACACAATGATGTATTGATGTTCTTAGTTGAAATGGATCCTATTAGATGCATGGTGGCCAGAGACACTAAAAAATTCAAAAAAGATATATGTTATGACATTGATATTGTCTACAAACCATCCAAATTTCCCATCTTATATAGAAATTAATAACCACTCAATTTACTCTCCAATTTTTTAAACCCTCACCCATGCTGGGGAGATCACACTGTAAAATCAAATGTTCCTCTGGTTTTTTTAAGGGGTTCATAAAAAAAATAGACAACAAGAAAGTCAATATTGTGGTTAATAACTGATTTTTGAATCATTGTGACAAACAAAACATCACATTAGCTCACATAATATATATAATGCTATAAGGATCTAAGATGATAACAAAGTTTTGAATCATGATAACTAGGTGAAACCCAAAACTAAGTTGTAGCCACAAGCAAAAAATCACAACAACTCATAGAATATATCCAAGGTTGCAATGAACCTCATACATTGTGATGGACCTCATGGGAATTTTAGTGCACATAGAACACTACCTGAATAATTCTATACTCTTGATCAATTTAGAATAACCTAGGATGTGTAAAATATTTTAATAAGATAAACAACATAGAGACTAAGAAAGTCAATATTGTGGTATAATAACTTATTTTTGAATCATTGTGACAAAAAAAACATCATGTTAGCTCACATAATATATATAATTCTATAAGGATCTACGATGATAACAAAGTTCCAAAACTAATTTGTAGCCACAAGCAAAAAATCAAAAAATTCACAGAATATATCCAAGGTTGCAATGAACCCAATACATTGTGATGGACCTCATGGGAATTTTAGTGCACATAGAACACCACCCTAATAATTCTATACTCTTGATCAATTTAGAATAACCTAGGATATGTAAAATTGTAACATACACCGTTAACTTCACTTGGAAATGTAAGGTGATAAAAAAATTTATACAAGTTACTCATGGGTAACTAACCATTCACCATTAAATATTCCTTACACATCATTACATAGAATGTTTACCAGTTCCTAGTGTAACTTTTAGAATAAGAATAGTAAGCTCCTTAACCATTGACAACCTCCATTATAGTACATTAACATAGTACTGTATGATGTAACCTTCCACACATTTCATTATTCATGTAATCATCACATACTTGGCATTATGAAACTTCACTACAAGAAAGGAATCAACATCATCAACTTGACACAATAATCAATCACATCATTGAACACCAATATACCCTGGAAACCCCGTAGGGTGAAAACCACCAAACGTTTAATTTTACTATTAAACGCTCGTGAGGGTGTTCAGCCCATCACTCAATGGCTTATAAGGGAGACCATCCCTTAACCATCGTTTATATAATTTTACAAGGAAATATACAATATCTAGCTTTAAGCCATTCAATAAATATGATACCATTTACCCTCTGGTCTTCATATCTTCACATCTTGGTGGCATGGATGTACCTACAATGGACCATCGTACATTGGACCTTCCTGCAACTCCCGCTCATCTGCATGAACATTAATCATTTACCTGCCACCATGACAAGCATAATTTTCCTTTGTACATGACAAGCATAATATTCTTTTGTACATGTCACCATCATTCCCTGCTATGATGCCTTCAACATAAAATGATGGTCAAGATTCATAAAGTATTAATCAATCATTTCACATATCTGTACTATAGTAGCTTCTCCATCTACTCATGCATATTCATGACATGCAAGTAAAGTACCTTGTCATTCTCTCTTTAATAACACATACCTCATATGTGCTGGTTATAAATCATCACAATAACTAATGCTTACGTCGCATAAGCACACATTCCTGCAAGACAATGGCTACATCTCCCAAGCTTTTCTTTAAAATAAATTGATACATCAGTTAAGATATTTATGCATGTGATTTACATAATTTAATCAAAATAGCTAACCCTTAAGCTATTACTTTTAGTGCATGGAACGCAAGCTAACATAACAAATGTTTCTTCCATGCATGCAAATGCATATCGATTCCAAAAGACTCTCCCTAAAGGAGTGCCTACACAACCAAGCACATAACCTCCTTCACGAGTCTTCCAAAAGAAAATCTCAATGCTAGTGAGCATGTAAACATATGTTTTCTTTTTGTAAAAATATGCAATTAAGAATATATATATACATGTCTTCTTTTCCAAAGATTATACTAAACAATCATATTCAATTTAGTTTAATATTACAAGCTATCTTTCTACATACAAATATGTATATCATTTTTCAATAAAAGTTAATACATATGTTGCATGCTTATGCATGATCTTCCTCCAAAAGGAATTAACATCATAATCATGATAATATAAAAGTAATCACTTAGTTTGTTCATCTAAAAGAATATAACTGATTAGTTCCTTTAACCATGAATTTATTAAATAACTTAACTTTACCAACACCATGGTAATCTATTCATGGATTTATTAAATAACTAATATTTGCAAACACTATGGTAATATACCCATGGTTCTATGAAATAATTAATCTCCATCAACACCATGGAAAAACTACCCATGGATTTATGAAACTATCCATGGATTTATTAATTCATTACTATTCACAACATGGTTAATGAGTATTATTCTGAGAAAACTTCTCTTTTCTTCTTAATCGCACATGAAGATATTTTCAAGAGTTACCTTCTTTAATCTATTCAAGAAAATACTTTGGACTTGTTATCACTTCATAACTAAATGAGTACAAAATCCATTTTAAAATAAGAGCATTCATCTTCTATTTTCTTTCTTATGCAATATTATGTAAATATTTTTATTAAAGAGTTACCCTCTTTAATCTAATCAAGAAAATCTCTTTTAAAAATAAAGTACCATAACTAACCCTTATTTGGGCATAAGAGCTAGATAGACCCTTTAAAATAATAACAAATTCAACATGTAACCTTTGCAAACCCTTGCAAAGGGATTAACACAATGGGCTTATCTTCTACCCCCAAGATAAACACATTTTTTCGAAAATAGTCAACAGTGATTTTGTTTTCAATCAAATCCCAATAAATTAAATAGTCAACAGTGATTTTGTTTTCAATCAAATCCCAATAAATTAATGAAATACCATTCACTTGGTATATGTAACTTATCTTCTACCCCCAACATAAATACATTCTCTTCGAAAATAGTCAACAGTGATTTTGTGTTCAATCATATCCCAATAAACTAATAAAATACCACTTTCTTGGTATGTGTAACTTATCCCAAGAGATATGAGAAAGATCATTAGTATATTTTCTATTTTCTAATAATCTTTTAGCAGAAAAACAATATGATATATATAATCTTTTCTTATATATTTTAACTCACAAAGAGAAAGACTATTTAATAAAGAAAGTAAGCCAAAATCACTTATCTTGGCAGTCGAATCTCATTCCAGTTGACTCTCATTCCCTTCTGCGATTCCGGCTCGTCTCTGAATGCTCCCAAGCTGACCCGAAGCTCATTGACAAGCCTATTGAACCAGAGATATGTGACACCGAGGAATGTCGTACTGTCGCAGAGCGCGGGCCTGGAGTTGCAAGTTTTTTTTTTTAAGTCTGCATGATACCGTCCTCTGGATAGTGTAGGACAGAAAGCTCATGTTCTCCATCGGCCTATTAGTGTAGGACTGAAAGCAGTTACTTCTGCTCTCAATCTTCTATCTTTCTCCGCTCCATCGTCTCTCTATGGTGTCCTAGTTCACGTGATATCATGAGAAGCTAGCCGAAGGGGAGAAATCGCACGACAACTCGCCAGCTTGAAGGGTAGAACGAAGGTGACAAAGAGGAACGCAACTCCTTCCTCCTTTGCGTGTGTTGATCCAAGTTCAAATCATCGCCTCTACATTTTTTGGGAGGTGTTCTTTCTGGCTTTGCCAACAAGCTCCTGCAACTTCTATCTCCCTCCCTTATTCACTTTAATTAAATAAAGAACAAACATTTCTACGCCTCATATGAAGCAATCAAACAAGTGACTTTTCTTTTTCCACTTTCTCCCTGTCATGAAACAAAGATTTCATACCATCAATTTTTCCAAAACGCTAAACGCATCACCTATTTATTCTCAACCGATTCAAGAATTTGGTTTTCAACCAATTCTTGATTTGAAACAGTTAAAGTAAAAAATTAATTTACCATATTACTTTACGTAGATTGAATGGGTCGGTTACATACTCCCCCCCTTAAGAGAACACCGTCCTCAGTGTGCTTCTCTCATTGAAGTTTAAACTTATACTCATGATATAATAATATAAACAACCCAAAAGGGAGTCCTTTCCCTTCACAATGAAACACTTGCGTTTCCTTAAATGCCTTTAATTGAGACAATACTGTTTTTATCCATAGTCATAAGCATGTATAGCGCAAAGAATATTTCATTTTCATTTCTAACTGCTTATTCATATTCAGTTTACCAATTACTATTGAAATAAATGATGGCTTTTACGCAAGCTCTCATAGAATGGTTGAACACCCATCAACACTTCCTGGAAAGAGCCTGTAATGTATGGCTAACAATTCAATCACATTAGTCACATAGTTTTCAAAATGAAAATACTTGCAACTACCAAACATTATTTCAATATAAAGAGATGTTTTAATCAAAGTACTTCCATAAGTACTCAGAGAGAACCAACCCTCTCATCAATGCATCACGTGCACACTGTCTTAGCTCCTGCTAAAGACATCCATACAGTACTTAAAAAGTACTCAGAGAGAATCTAGCTCTCTAATCGTACCAATGGTCAATCCATGCACCATAGGCATATCCTAGCATCTGCTAAGACATTCAAACCAATTAGTAATATTATAAATGAACTTATACATCCAGTAATTCATTTTCTGAGTGCTAAGCTCTTTATACTTATCTGGAAATTTAGTCTTTCAAGCTGTGGTCCTCCCAACCATCAAGGGAGGCAATGACGTCCTCCTCTTGCCCCCTAGCTCCAGAATCTGGACAGTGACATGGGTTAACAGTGGATCTTTCTGCTATGAACTCTGGATGGCCAATCCAGTCATACTCAGAAAAGCCTGGAAGAGAAATTCGGGACAGTCCGGTCCAATTCTCCAATTCCAGTCACACTCAGATGTTTTTGGCTTTACAAGGGTTTTTGTAAGCTATTTTCAACTGGTCCCAACCAACTCTAGAAAATACTCCCCCTTTACCAATTTCACAGAATGCCTACTCCTCCCCGGGGATCCAGCTTTATCCTCATAGCAGTAGGTAACTGTCTTTCCAACTGTCCCCAACCACTTCCTATTCTTGGAAACATTTTTACCATCAACTTAGAAAGATTTTCTTTTCATTAATTAATTCCAGAAAATTAAATAATTTTCTTTATCAACAGTGATGATTTAAGTTTTTCTTGCCAGATAAAATAAAATTAAACAAATTGTCTTTAGCTAGTTAATACTAGTTATCTTTAATGAAGCTGTCACAAATTCCCCCCTGGAAGTAACATACATGTGTTGTACATTAAAGCATGATACTTTAACGTTTATTGTTTCAATTCACATTGCAATGTTTGTGATGTTTTATTTTCACATATTTTATGTTTCTATTAAGCTACCCATGCTTACTATAAGAAACAATGCTAATCATGAATATGTATTTCTCAAGCACATATTATCTTATGCAAACATTTCCAATTCTCATAATGTTCTGTTCCAACAGACTGACATACGAAGTAATTATCATAATCACTTGTTCACAACTTTCAAATAGCTTTAGTCAAAATCGATTCTTGCATATAACTTTCATTAGTTATTCATTCATAACTAGTCAATAGTTTTAATGCATCCATAACGACTCATGCAAACACTAGTTAGTCAACTAGTCATTTAGTTAAGTTTCATAACTTGATCCATTAAGAGACTTCATTCAATTTAATTTTAACACTCTATCATTTTATAGTGGGACTTTCTTCATATTTTGCATTCATGCATTAGTTTCACACACCATCACTATACACGTTCATCTTTTTAAAGTAGTGCATGGTAACTTAGAAATTTTATTGCATGCAAAAACAATTGTTTCTTTTCAAGCTCAAATGAAAAGTAACTATTTTTCTTTCATGCTTTTATACTTTCTTTCCTAAAGAAATAAAGCATAATACACATATTAATCTAGTGTTAAAAGTAACTATTTTTCTTTCATGCAAACACTAGTTAGTCAACTAGTCATTTAGTTAAGTTTCATAACTTGATCCATTAAGAGACTTCATTCAATTTAATTTTAACACTCTATCATTTTATAGTGGGACTTTCTTCATCTTTTGCATTCATGCATTAGTTTCACACACCATCACTATACATGTTCATCTTTTTAAAGTAGTGCATGGTAACTTAGAAATTTTATTGCATGCAAAAACAATTGTTTCTTTTCAAGCTCAAATGAAAAGTAACTATTTTTCTTTCATGCTTTTATACTTTCTTTCCTAAAGAAATAAAGCATAATACACATATTAATCTCATATGCATATTCTTATCTGGAAAAAGTATATTATAATAGCATGTACCTTTTTTTTTTAAGAACTCTCTTAAATGGAAGCTAATCTCATGCAATGCCATGTATGTAACAATTCATTTTTAAAGGAATCAACATGCATATGCATAGACTTCTTAAAATAAAATAAAATAAAATACTTATCTTTATTTCATTTGAAGAACTTCTCTCCCTACTGCAGTATTCTTCCCCCTTAGGAAATTCACATTGCTCCTCTACAGCAATGTTTTCTTTTAGCAACATCGATAAGATTTTATAGTATGATTAGATAAAGCCTTAATCAATAAATAATAAATCTTTGAGTGATCCTTTAACACCTATTCCTATGCGTATATGAGATGTGAATACAATGTCACAACATGCTTTCTTCTAACATCTCTACATTAGTGTGAGTAAATAATTATCGATTCATGTCAAATAACTCCCACATTATTATGACATTTTTCACACACGCACACATTCGTACAAGACAAATCACTATATCTATTAAGAAATTCCTTTAATGGAAAATGACACAATGTGCATTCGCTTTACTTAAACTTTAACAAAAGAACCACCACTTCAGATTTTTCCTTTGGAGCATGCAAATATATTAAAGCTAACACATTGACTGTTGTTCCTATGCATACAATGCATAAAGATTAATTTCCCAACAGAGTACTTAACATAATCGAGTAGGCAAACTCATGATTCCTCTTCGAGGACATATAACATAATAGGCATGCAAAACATGGTTTTCTTTTCAAAAAAAAAAAAACTAATGGAATAAAACATAAGAATACATACCTTATTCTCGAAATATTATACCTACATTAGCCATGTATATATTTCAAGGAAACCAAAACATTACTTTAGTTTTTGTACATGTAATTCATCTTCTTTGCCAAATAATCTTTTCTAAAGTATGATAACAAAACATGTTATCATTTCCACATATAGACTTATGTTCTTTCTGATGAAATATAATACAACTATTGCATGCAAAGAATCTTGTTCCTCTATGATTCTACATGCAAGTTGCTCATGCTTTGCTTCCAGGAATTTACCATATATAGTCTCTTTTATGCATAAAAACTATGCAATACTAACAAGGTTAACTTAACCTTTAATATACCTAAATCAAGAAGTTGACATAATCCATCTAGCAATGTAATATATTCAAGAGGTTATTCTTTTATGTAAGAACAACATAATATTTTCCCAAGAAGCAAGTGTTCTTTCCACACAAGATTCAGCATAAACTTTCTCCAAGAAAGTATTATGAGAAACTAACATAGTTCTTCATGACTTCTTTTCCAAGGAAAAAAAACTCATTAACCTATCTCTCAACCCATGAAATATATTCAAGAATTACCTTCTTTTTCAAGAAGCTTTAGCTAAATAACCACATACTCTCTTTTTTACTTAAAATTCCTATGCATGCCTACATATCATGGCACAAGGACTATTGGTATGAAAATACACAAACTTACATATTAATTAAAACCATGTTTTACTCTATATTTGTCTCTGTCAGCTGCAATATTTACATGCAAGATTTATTTTCAAAATATACATATTTCTCTCAAGAAGAATCGAATGTATATTAGTTAAATTTTCAAGCACACACATGTTTCTTTTTCAAGAAACCAAATTCCCAACGTCTTTCAAGGAAACTTCAACACAACAGTATAAGTTTTACGTACATGGAAAATACATATCCTTTTTAAAGAAACTCTAACTCAACAGTTATTTACTTTGTAAGCAGTGTATTTTCCATAAATGCAATAACTATTGTTTCAAGAAAGAAAGATAATAATACTTATTTCTTGAAACTCTTTTTTCAACCTGGATTAGAGATGCGATGCTTTTCATCTTGAATCCCTCAATTTCTTTTCGCTAACTCCCAAAGGTGCCAGTGTTGCAACCTTTAACTCTAATAACACTTGTAACATACACCGTTAACTTCACTTGGAAATGTTACCACTAAAATTATTTATACAAGTTACTCATGGGTAACTAACCATTCACCATTAAATATTCCTTACACATCATTACATAGAATGTTTACCAGTTCCTAGTGTAACTTTTAGAATAATAATAGTAAGCTCCTTAACCATTGACAACCTCCATTATAGTACATTAACATAGTACTGTATGATGTAACCTTCCACACATTTCATTATTCATGTAATCATCACATACTTGGCATTATGAAACTTCACTACAAGAAAGGAATCAACATCATCAACTTGACACAATAATCAATCACATCATTGAAAACCAATATACTCTGGAAACCCCGTAGGGTGAAAACCAGCAAACGTTTAATTTTATTATTAAACGCTCATGAGGGTGTTCAGCCCATCACTCAATGGCTTATAACGGAGACCATCCCTTAACCATCGTTTATATAATTTTACAAGGAAATATACAATATCTAGCTTTAAGCCATTCAATAAATATGATACCATTTACCCTCTGGTCTTCATATCTTCACATCTTGGTGGCATGGATGTACCTACAATGGACCATTGTACATTGAAACTTCCTGCAACTCGCACTCATCTGCATGAACATTAATCATTTACCTGCCACCAGGAAAAGCATAATTTTCCCTTGTACATGACAAGCATAATATTCCTTTGTACATGTCACCATCATTCCCTGCTATGATGCCTTCAACATAAAATGATGGTCAATATTCATAAAGTATTAATCAATCATTTCACATATCTGTACTATAGTAGCTTCTCCATCTACTCATGCATATTCATGACATGCAAGTAAAGTACCTTGTCATTCTCTCTTTAATAACACATACATCATATGTACTGGTTATAAGTCATCACAATAACTAATGCTTACGTCGCATAAGCACACATTCTTGCAAGACAATGGCTACATCTCCCAAGCTTTTCTTTAAAATAAACTGATACATCAGTTAAGATATTTATGCATGTGATTTACATAAATTTAATCAAAATAGCTAACCCTTAAGCTATTACTTTTAGTGCATGGAATGCAAGCTAACATAACAAATGTTTCTTCCATGCATGCAAATGCATAACGATTCCAAAAGACTCTCCCTAAAGGAGTGCTTACACAACGAAGCACATAACCTCCTTCACGAGTCTTCCAAAAGAAAATCTCAATGCTAGTGAGCATGTAAACATATGTTTTCTTTTTGTAAAAATATGCAATTAAGAATATATATATACATGTCTTCTTTTCCAAAGATTATACTAAACAATCATATTCAATTTAGTTTAATATTACAAGCTATCTTTCTACATACAAATATGTATATCATTTTTCAATAAAAGTTAATACATATGTTGCATGCTTATGCATGATCTTCCTCCAAAAGGAATTAACATCATAATCATGATAATATAAAAGTAATCACTTAGTTTGTTCATCTAAAAGAATATAACTGATTAGTTCCTTTAACCATGAATTTATTAAATAACTTAACTTTACCAACACCATGGTAATCTATTCATGGATTTATTAAATAACTAATATTTGCAAACACTATGGTAATATACCCATGGTTCTATGAAATAATTAATCTCCATCAACACCATGGAAAAACTACCCATGGATTTATGAAACTATCCATGGATTTATTAATTCATTACTATTCACAACATGGTTAATGAGTATTATTCTGAGAAAACTTCTCTTTTCTTCTTAATCGCACATGAAGATATTTTCAAGAGTTACCTTCTTTAATCTATTCAAGAAAATACTTTGGACTTGTTATCACTTCATAACTAAATGAGTACAAAATCCATTTTAAAATAAGAGCATTCATCTTCTATTTTCTTTCTTATGCAATATTATGTAAATATTTTTATTAAAGAGTTACCCTCTTTAATCTAATCAAGAAAATCTCTTTTAAAAATAAAGTACCATAACTAACCCTTATTTGGGCATAAGAGCTAGATAGACCCTTTAAAATAATAACAAATTCAACATGTAACCTTTGCAAACCCTTGCAAAGGGATTAACACAATGGGCTTATCTTCTACCCCCAAGATAAACACATTTTTTCGAAAATAGTCAACAGTGATTTTGTTTTCAATCAAATCCCAATAAATTAAATAGTCAACAGTGATTTTGTTTTCAATCAAATCCCAATAAATTAATGAAATACCATTCACTTGGTATATGTAACTTATCTTCTACCCCCAACATAAATACATTCTCTTCGAAAATAGTCAACAGTGATTTTGTGTTCAATCATATCCCAATAAACTAATAAAATACCACTTTCTTGGTATGTGTAACTTATCCCAAGAGATATGAGAAAGATCATTAGTATATTTTCTATTTTCTAATAATCTTTTAGCAGAAAAACAATATGATATATATAATCTTTTCTTATATATTTTAACTCACAAAGAGAAAGACTATTTAATAAAGAAAGTAAGCCAAAATCACTTATCTTGGCAGTCGAATCTCATTCCAGTTGACTCTCATTCCCTTCTGCGATTCCGGCTCGTCTCTGAATGCTCCCAAGCTGACCCGAAGCTCATTGACAAGCCTATTGAACCAGAGATATGTGACACCGAGGAATGTCGTACTGTCGCAGAGCGCGGGCCTGGAGTTGCAAGTTTTTTTTTTTAAGTTTGCATGATGTCGCCCTCTGTATAGCGTAGGACAGAAAGCTCATGTTCTCCATCGGCCTATTAGTGTAGGACTGAAAGCAGTTACTTCTGCTCTCAATCTTCTATCTTTCTTCGCTCCATCGTCTCTCCATGGTGTCCTAGTTCACGTGATATCATGAGAAGCTGGACGAAGGGGAGAAATCGCACGACAACTCGCCAGCTTGAAGGGTAGAACGAAGGTGACAAAGAGGAACGCAACTCCTTCCTCCTTTGCGTGTGTTGATCCAAGTTCAAATCATCGCCTCTACATTTTTTGGGAGGTGTTCTTTCTGGCTTTGCCAACAAGCTCCTGCAACTTCTATCTCCCTCCCTTATTCACTTTAATTAAATAAAGAACAAACATTTCTACGCCTCATATGAAGCAATCAAACAAGTGACTTTTCTTTTGCCACTTTCTCACTGTCATGAAACAAAGATGGCATACCATCCATTTTTCTAAAACGCTGAACGCATCACCTATTTATTCTCAACCGATTCAAGAATTCGGTTTTCAACCAATTCTTGATTTGAAACAGTTAAAGTCAAAAATTAATTTACCATATTACTTTACGTAGATTGAATGGGTCAGTTACAAAAATATTTTAATAAGAAACCAAATTTGTAATTATGAAATATAAAACTATAACTTAAATTTGTGAATTTACTTTGTATTTTTTTTCTTATGTACGTAGAGAAAGAATAAACCAAGTTTGGAGTTAAGAAAATAAACCATAACATAAAGAACAATATCTCCTTCCAAAAATGTCTCCATATTAAAATGACATTCACTTTCTGTATATCAAGACTATTGTTCTTCATATACAATTTCTGATAAGCATGCAATTGGCGCTCAGATATGTAGATGAACTTGAAGTAAACTCTATTTTTGTTAATAAAAATTCTCTTTATTTACATCTATGCTAGATAGATTGTACTTGAATGTCTTTAAAATATCTTATTTGAGTTACACGTTGGATTATTAATCACCAAAGGATTTTCACCCTCAATTTCCTATTTCAATATATATAACAAAATTTGTATATATGTGAACATATTATCTTGGTTTACATATATGTTTTCACCCCAAATTGCCTATTTCAAAATCTATAACAAAATCTTTTGGTTGATAACTCTTATCATCAATATCTTTGAAATTTCCATGACTAGCTTCCATGGAAGCAAAGTTTTCCTTTCATTCCTTCACTATGACTTGTTCTCTGCAACATCTTATTTCTTCTAGACTACTCTTTCCTATACTATTGCCTTCTTATTTCTTATAGGTTACTCTTTCCTATGATATTGGCTTACGACATTTCTTTTGCAACATATGGTGCAATTGCCAGTCTATAATATTTGCAAGAATAAAACTGTATTGTCTAGCTATTCTATGTTTTGGAGATGTCTAACTATTCTATGTTTTGGAAATTTTGGTCTAATTCTGGTAAACCAATAATTTTTTATCAAATCTTGATTTATTGTTGTTTAATATGTGTCTTTGACTACATATATAGATTTAACATGTCAAAAAATCTAGAGCACTTTAATTGTAGGGAGTTTACAACTCAGACTTGTGATTTCAACAAATCCCCGCCAAATTCCGGATAAATTCTACTGAAAAATATGCCCAAAAAAAATTCCAAAACATATAATACATTGATTATGACATAATAAAGGTGTAGTCTTACTTACAGAAGAAAGAACCTTTTCAGGGTATTTTTCCTAGTTCCTTTTAACCAAGTTATAGTAGATATTTTTAAAAACTTGAGTTTAAGTTGTTTAATTAGAATTTGAGTGCCCCATGGGTTTTTCAAGAAGCTAAATGCATTTATGTATTCAAAAAATTATTTTAAAAAACAAAAAATCACAATCTTGCTTGAAATTTTAACAACAAATTCCAATAAAAAAAATTATTTTGAAAAATTATTTTAAACAAGAAAAAAATCACAATCTTACTTGAAATTTTAACAACAAATTTAAATGAGAAATAATATTTTATCTATAAATTAAACTAAGCCCGTAACAAATATCCACTTACATACCAATCAAACATAATTTGAAATATAATCCTTTGCTATAACATTTACAAGATTAAAAAGCATCCGCTTACCAATTAAGCATTAAATGAAAGACTAACCATTTTATTTGTAAACATAATTGAAATATTGAAAGTTTCCGTTAAATGAAAGACTAACCATTTTATGTTTAAATTATTTAAAACATAATGTGTTATACAATGTAATAAGTTAATGAGATTCAGATTTGAATAGTGGATAGTATTCCACATTACCATTTACTAAAATTTATTAAAGTATTAGATATAATGTATCAGCCTGTCCAAATGTATAGAGCCAATTGCACATGATCGCTGTGTGAGGTTATGAAAGAGTTATTTGAACAATGAGATTTATGATTTTGATTTATGATTTTAGAGAGTAAAGATATAGTCTAATTTATAGATGAAATAAAAAATTTCAAAATATTTTTTGGTTTTTAGGGTGATGAATCTATTTATGAATTCAAAAATGTATTTTAAACAATAAAAAATTACAATTTTTCTTGAGATTGTATCATCCAATTTTAGTGAAAAAGGCCATTTTGTTTATAAATTATATTACACTGAGGGTAAATCACCACGTGTCAAGAGTTGGACAAAAAATATTCTATCTTTTGATTCGCTGAAGAGTAGAACTATTAAATTATTTTATATATATGTTTTTCAATTATTGTGGCTAGAGTCACTTTCTAAAATTGAGTATGAGAAAAATGTTGTCACTTAATGTTACATTTAAAAATAATAAAATAATACTTACATTAACAAATTAAAAAAAACTAATAACAAAAAAAATTATTGTCATCCATTAATAAAATTTTTAATTCTCAGTTTAATTTTAATTCAACTTTATATAAGATAAAATAACTGAAAATAATATATATATCTATATATATATATATATATATATATATATATATATATATATATATATATATATTATTTTCAGTTATTTTATCTTATATAAAGTTGAATTAAAATTAAACTGAGAATTAAAAATTTTATTAATGGATGACAATAATTTTTTTTGTTATTAGTTTTTTTTAATTTGTTAATGTATATATATATATATATAAGAGAAATATGTACTTCTTAGAATTAACAAAAGACATATAAAAATAATATTATAAATATCATTTGACATGTATTATTTAAAATAAAAATATATTAATAACAAAAAATATTTACTATCACTCATAAATAAAATATTGAGCAAATGATGGCTCTGAATTATGATGGGAAATGCTCTCCCGCGTGCCCGGGAGCAGACATCATCAGGTTTGAAGTCACTCTAAGTATTTTTATTTTATGGTGTATATGTATTTATGTATATATTGAATTGTTTTTGTTATTAATAGTTTTTTAAATGTTACATGTCAATTGTATATTAAAACTGTATATTAAATATTGAATAAATTAGAATTTTTTTTTATATTTTGAATTAGAAAGCACATATTAATGGGATAGAATATCTTAATCTCAATATATAAGAAAAAATTTTATTTAAATTATTTTATTTTTATGTATATAAAACTATATTTGTTTTGTGTAAAGATATTTTTTCTGTGTAAAGGTTTGACTTTATGAAAAAACTACATAAAAGTTATATATATATATATATAGAAATAGACATATTTGTATATATAGAGAGGACATTCTATGGATATATCTTTTCTACTTTTGGGCATGTATTAATATTTTAATGTGAAGAGTGACAATTATAAATAAAATATTTCAATGTGATATATATTATATAAAGAAAATGAAATTAAAAAATTTCTTTTAGTTATAACAATTTATTAGCTTGTTTCTCTAAACTAACATATATCTATCTTAACTCTAGATTTACCAAACATAGAGAGGAATGAGATATCTCAAGGTGCAAACATTTCCTTAATTATTGTATTAAAAAAGATGTTTGCATATGATGAAATTTAATCTCTCACAACACTTGATAAATCTGAAATTAAGATAAATCTATATAATATGATTAGTCATATAATTAGTCATATTTTTATTTAAATAATAAATTGCTCAACAAAATACATTTAAAGCTATAAGATAATGTATAAGATAATGCAGGAATTGTTCTATTTAGTAGGGCTTTAGCCCACGACACTGTAGCAGATTCGTCGTTCTAAAACGAATATGCCAAATCGACGGTTTGCAATGCGATTTCTCATTTTCCGCCAAATCGACGGTTTGCAATGCGATTTCTCATTTTCCACCTTTCTCTGTCTGTGGAGCGCTTTTTCACGTTTTCTCCGGTTTGAACGTTACGATCTTTCAGCGGAAAATGAACAAAATCGACCGGACGATTTTTGTGAAGAATTAAGTTCAAACTCAGAAAATTATTGGAACAATGTTACATATGAATAGGAAAAGATATGAAAAATATTTGTTTCGGCATCTTATTTCTGTGTTTCAGTAAGGAAGAAAATTCTTCTTAAAATTTATCATGTCTGCCGGAACTTTGCCATTATTTAAGTTTATTTAGTTTTAGTTTTATGTGCGAAAAGACTACGTTTCTCCGATGGTGTCTTCTAAGTTATTCGGCTTGTTAAGGCAGGTAATCTTTTCTGGTTTTCTTCTTCCATGTTTCTTTTTCGCAGTCGGGATATATTATTTACCAATGTTGTATATTATTTTGTCTTGAAATTTTTCTTAAACTATATGATCCTTTCTTCTGACACTTGATTTGCAGTGTTTTGGAGTTCATATACCGGAATTTAGTCAGGAAAATTCGCCTACCAGACTCAACAAGTAACCAAATCATGAAAATTTCTTACATTTGCTTGCAAAGACAGCATTTTAAGTCCGTTTCTTTTGAAATAAGACATCGAATTCATGGACGCGGTTTGCAGGATCGATGTCAAATGCTTCGGTAGGGCAGCCTAAGCAGATTTCCGTCGTGGATTTAGACGAAAAGTACTCAAAATTTTTCAGAAAGAGCACATCCGGCTACTCGCCTGAATCACCACATTGTGAAGGGGGTTTTCAGCCCTTTTTTGCATTCAGGCGGTAACGATAGAAATGATGGCATCAGCGTTCGGGATCCACCGGGCTTATTCCCAAAAACCGCTCATTCCGCCCCACCTTTGCCTGGATGTGAAACCACTTAAAATTCACGCGATCCAGTGGAAGATCGCCACGTCACGAGCCTAAAACCGCTCTCTGCGCATTCGTTGGAGGCGTTGAAGAGACAACGCGATATCAATGGAGGACATCGGATCTAAGGGCTAATAGATCGAGCGATGATCGCATTCAAAGCTGCTCGGAGGTTAATCCCGTGAAACCAGGAGTTGGAAACCCGACAGTATTCCGCGAGGCACGAAAGCGGTAAGTTGTATTTCAGAAATTGCAGCGATTCCATAGACTGAGGGACGCGTGTCCCTGAACGGTTTTGAAAAACCCCCCTCACCGCGAGTTAACGATAGCGTAAGTAACTCGCGCGATATTGATTTCAGCGGTCAGATCTTTCGAATTGGTTTCGACCGTCGGATGGGTGCACTGATCACGGGTTCTAATCGCCGTTAAAAACCTTTGATTGCTAACTCCAATCCTTAATACGTATGGATATAAGGGTTTTAGGGCCACGGTTCACCCTTCTTCTCGAGTCGGCAGACCCACCTTAATTTAAACTAATTTAATTTTTAATTTTTTTAATTTTATTTGATAAATTTTAATATTTTATTTAATTACTTTTTTAAATTAATTTAAATTCCCCGGGATACGGGTACTGAAGCAGAGAGGCCCGGCAGACTTATTTGGGCGAAAGGACGGGAGGCCACCTGCCTACCCGCTTATAACCCTCAAGCCCACCTGCTATCATTTATTTCCCGGATAGTTTTTCTTTATGACCCGGATATGGAGTCGATCTTCTTCATTGCGCCTGGTCCTCGAGGCCACCTCGAACGCTGTTATCGTGCTATGTATTCGACCGCCATGGTTTGTCATTCAATGCAGTTCTGGTTTGCAGTTTCGATTTGCAGTTTGGGGTGGCTATTTATCATGGAGCCGTCCGCCCCCACGCCTCTGTCAACGAGCTGCAATCCTGCTCTGGACAAGGCCTCTGTTCGCACCTTCACCGGGTTGCGCTGCTGCAACACCTGCTGTCTGGTGCTTGCAGAGAATTCCCACATTTCCGTCACAGGCTCTTGTGATTCTGCCACTGCAACTCGCGGCCCGTCTTCTGCAAGGTTCTCCACTGAATCTCACTGGTTTTCTAGCTCCCTCTCCGCAGCGAACATGCCCAGAGTCAGACAGAGGATGCGACCCCGTCGAGGCTCCTCCTCGCGGGCTTCCAGAAGGCACTCGCCTTCCCCCACTTCCTCTCCGTCCAACTCCTCCGCGACTTCGGACAGCTTGCCCCGTCTCCTTCATGGGAGACTGCTTCGCTCAGGTCGTCGTCTGGATTCGCCCTCTGGTGATGCACTTCCAGCTCAATCTCACACGGCGCTCTTCTCCTTTGACTGTGCCCTTGATAAACCCCGGGTCACCGTCGCCATCTCAGTCGTATTCCTGGAGGAGCCAAAGCCGGAGTCTCCGTCTGTTCCGCCTGCTCAAGATGAGTGCGCAATTAAGGACGAGAAGCAACAGGATCCACCCTCTGAGCACGGGACTTCTTTGCAGGTCGAAGCTGAGGCCATTCTGGGTCAAGACGCTGCGCCTCCACCAACTGATCATGCACAGGGCATTCAGGACGACTTCGCGTGCGCCATTGAAGAAATCGAGCCGGATGAGTAGATCTCTGCACACTCTGAGTGTTTGCATAAGCGTTTTGCTAGTTCTTCATGTTTCTTTTTCATTTCATGAGATGATGGGGCGCGTTAGTGTTAATGTTATTGTATCGGTGTTTAGTGTCATGTCATGCACTCTGTGTCAATGTCTGGACGCAGAAGCATTATTATTTTGTTTGGTGACAATGTCTGGACTTATCAGTGCGATCCCCTGCGGGGGATTTCCTCAGTTTCTGGTTCTCTTGGCTGGTTTCCCTCTCGCAGGCGCCTGATCTTGGTGCAGTGGCATGCCTCCCCAGAAGGCTCTTGCTATAGCCACGGCCAATTGTACATTATTTCTCCTTAATTAATGAATTACCCTAACCCAGAAAAAAAAAAAATTAATTTAAATTAAATATGTATTTTTAAATATTTTTTTTAATTTTCCTTTTTTAATTAAATAAAATTTAACATTTAAAATTTAGTTTTTTAATTTTTTTTTAAAATTTTAAGTTTTATATTAAAAATTAATTTTATTTTTTATTTTATTTTTTAAATTTATTTAATTTTCCCCCTTTTTTATTTTAAATTAATTTGTATTCCTTTTTTTTTTTAATTTTAACTCTAATTTTTTTTTCCTCTATTTTAAAATTTATTTATCAATTTATTTATTTATTAAAATTTAATATTTTTTGTTTTTAATTTATTTATTTTTAATGTTAATATTAATGATTTTTTTTAATTTAATAAAGTTTAGTATATATATTTTTTAATTTAATTTTTATATTTAACATTTATTTGTTTTTTCAATAATTGTTTTTAAATTTAATATTTAATTTTTTTTAATTAAAGCTTGATGCCATAGTAATAATGGAATGGGTTAATGTAATTATGTGAATAACCTTAATATAGCCTTTTGAACGAAGCCATAGTGTTTAATTAAAGCTTGATGTCATAGTAATAATCGAATGGGTTAATATAATTATGTGAATACTATTTAAACTATAAATAGTATTCCATTATTCTTAACATTTAATTTATTCGAAAATGTCAATTGTTAATCTCAAACAAAACACGTACGACTAGGCCGAACTCTTTGATAGGCACAAGAGTTAGTACAAAGTCTACTCCTTCGGTGTACCTTTGCACCCTTAGGGGCAAATGCTAGTGTAACACATATTGAGATTCTTCAAAAGTCTTTTTCCCAAAGATATTTTCCTCTATTTTTAGGGGTTATCACTTACATTGGAGGATTAACAATGAGGGTTTATCACTTACCTTAAGGAGTTAACAATCTCATGATACTTAATGTAAATCAATTTAACATAATAATTATTGAAAATTTAGTTATATATTTCATTTAAGATATAAATGAAAGAGAGAAAAATACAATTACAACGAGTGGGGTGGAGTGGGGTGGGGCAGGGCCTTTCTCAATCCTTTTGACATGTGTCGTATCACCTTGATGGGAATATGAGTGAATAATGTTATAATAAATGTTAACGGGTGGGATCTGGTGGGATCGGGCCTTTCCCAACGCTTTTGACATGTGTGGTATCACCTTGATGGGGATATGAGTGAATAATGTTATAATAAATGTTTGAAATATATTTTTTTTGGCAATTATTTCATTGATTATTAATTAAAATTTTAATAATAGTATTTTTAATGAAATTGTTTTATAATATTATTTATTTTTGGTAAAAATTGATAAATTATTTAATATAATTAAATAATATAAATTGTAATTTAATGACACTTTTCAATTTTACAAATTTTCACGAAAAATGTCCTTTAATTTACATTTTGTAAATAGAGTAATAAAGTGTCATTTTCATTATATTTATACATTGCAATTTTAGAAATGAATATTTGTAATTTTAATAATTTATTAAAAAAATTATTGATATTATTAAAAAATTAATTTAAAACTAAAAAGTATGTGTTACAAGATTGTATGTATGGAATATGTGATAAAACTGTATATGTTTGGCTAAGAGCTTGTCTTCCTTGGAGGTAAGGAAACATGTTAGCAACCCAAGACCTAAAGACATATGAAAGGAGTGAAATCCTACCCCCTTACGGACCCACTAATGAGAAATTACAAGAGGTGTGATTTTCTTTGAATAATTGTGATGAGTGAACATGCATTTACGGATAACAATCAATGATGGTTGTCTCCATTACTAATTTGACAAATAAGTTATGAATAGATTTTCCCATTGTGTAAAAAAAAAGCACTACAAAATTAGCTTGTTTTATTTTTATGCTACATAGTTATTTGTTTGAATTTTAACATCATATACCTTCTTTTTCAATTTGTACACAAAAGGATTCCACACCATTCAACATGGACTACTAGCATTAAAGGTGCTATGAATTGTTGAGAACACTTGTTGAGATGGTCTTGATATTTATTATGGTTTATTTATATATAATAACAATGCAATGGAGTAGTTGCAGAGAAAGAGAATGAATTTTGATGTTGTAAAGAAACAAGATATAAAGAAATTACATTAGCAGTTAGAAAAAATTATTTGAAATGGCTAACTATGAGGAAGATTCTCATAAAATGTTTAGATTTACTGATATGCAAAATTATTATCCTTTAGTGCCTCTTCTAATAATCATAAACTAAATGAGTTATTTGGTGTTATTAATAAAGTTTAAGTAGGCGTTTCAAATTTCTTTCTAGCCTAACCAATTCATAGAATTTTTGAATCTGCAACATTTTTAGAGCTTTCTTCCACTTATGTTCTGTATATATTTATTTAAGCTTATTTATATGTTTCCCATGCCCAAGCGCCTCTCTAGAGTCTAGATCCTCAAGATGTCGATTTTAAATGATTTCCCAATTCTCTTAAACAAATCATATAGTTGTGTTAATAATATCTAGAGCCCACTTCAAAGGCATGAGATTCTCATTCCTCAACCAAACGAAACCTGTGACCCCGTGAAGTGCTTCTATGGAATCCAAATACACAACCTCAACTGCTCACTTGCATTTACACCTTCAAGGTGACCATCTCTACTTGGAAATGCCATGTTAAGATTGCTTGTTCAATTGTGTGGGCTCTCGAGAAAAATGTAGAATGACCATGTATGCTTGGTGTTCTATATGCCTCAAGGCTCTTCTTTAGGTAATGGCACAACTAGAAATTTTAAGTTATTTTAATTTAATTTTATTTTTCCAAAAAAAATAGAGGTTGTATAAAGAATCTATGCATGTTATCTATTATGTGTGGTATCTATTTTACTAAAATTTAAATTTAAGACTTTATTTGGTATCATCTCTATCACATATTTGTTTGGCCTAAAATATTCATTACTGTAAGGACATATATTTTTCAAAATTAATTGAAGTTTCATTAGTTTGACCCTTTTATTATTTCACTTAATTCCCTAATATTTGTCTTAGCTTCTTTTATCTTTTAGGAAATTAATTCAAGAGTTAGACGAGGTCACAAGGGCCAGTTCCTTTGCACTTGTTCTAGCTAGTGCAAAAGGCTTGGATTCACAATGGGGATGGCTCTCCTAATGTGCAAAGCAAGCATCCAATCTCTCCAAATGATACCTATGGTGGTGTTGTATCCTTTGGATGTCATTCAAGAATGAAATGACATCATTTCCGTCTTCATGCTTTTCCTTTAAAACTTGACTTATCATATTCCTATGTTTGGTTGCGTCTATTCAAGTCTTAATCATATGGATTTGTATTCGCCAATGATATTACCTCTACATTCTTTATAATAATAAACTCCTAATCCTGATCCATGTTTGGGGACTATGCTATTGGCTATAGAACTCCTTCAATTGTTGTTGGGTCTTGATCGACCATATATACACTTGGAATGGGTTGTGACTCTCTAATGGCCAATGCATATCAATCTAGTGTATCTATTTCTAAATCTCATTTTCAAACAATCTATCTTTTCTTATGCTACTATAACATCTAGGATTAGTTATGAAATGAGTTGCAATAAAAAAATATCACAAATTCAACAAGTCATTAAAAATAAAAGTAAAGACCGAAAATAAATTGAAATTATTAATCTATGTGAAAGACACCAGTTGAGAAAAAGCTTATTGTCTAATACTTCAACAACTTCACTGAAAAATATTGTATATACAACCTTGACCACATCGTCTTAAATGATGCCAAATGATTTACCTATGTTCTTTACCAATCTATTATAACTTAAATGATAAATATTCATTTAATGCATGGAAGTTCCATCAATTAAATGTTGTATCTTTGTGTAACGAAATCATTAAATTAAATTACAGTATTAGTATAATAATGATCTAAAAGTTACAAATTTATATATTAAAAATGTAAAACAGACCAGCCCGCTAAATACAAGTAAGAATCGTTAGTAAGTGTCTAATCTCATAGCATAACATATTCTCATAGCTTTAATGGAATTTGGCTTTGAATTTCTAATTTTGATGGATTTCCAACCTCAATGGATTATTAAAGCTTCAAAGCAATTGTTAACCCCAAAAAATGAAGCGAGGGTATAAGTTTTGTCTTTTCAAACATTTTGGTAGTTTTGATATATACTTGAACCAACTTGAAGTTTTCATGTATCCTTCAAACAATTTCAAAGCCTTTTTGTTTATATCAAAATACACTAAAACCCACACGTAATGGTAAGGATTTATCGCCCTACAACGCTAATCTGATTTTTATTTGACTTTAGGGTCTGATTATCATTTTATAAGAATATAATAAATATAATTAATTCAAATTTTAACTTAACTTAAATTAAATTATTTTATATTTATTATATAATTAATTTCAATTAAAATTTTTGGATAAAGAAATTTTATATTAGATAAAATAATATTGTAAAACAAATTCTGATAAAGAGAATTTAGATTGGAATATGACTCGATAAAATGTCAGAATAAATGAAAAGAAAATGAATAGAATTATACATGTGGTTCAATTAATATTTTATCAAAAAAAATATATAAAGAGTCATTTCTCATAAATATTTATGGTTTAGAAGTTAATGATACATGTTAACAAATATATCTTATGATTTATGAGTGGGTTTTGTGTTTCAGAGTAGTATAAATTTATTTTAATTTTAAATATCTAACGTCAAGAGATCAAATTTATTGAGTTGCAAATTTCAATTTGAAAGTAAAACTTGAGAAAACATTTTTGATGTGCAAGGCCGCAAAGGGACCCTGCATCTTTCATCTCGTTCTATGCATTGAAGAATGCATTGCAATCACTCACACTAAACTTCAAGACATGGGCAAATTCAACAATTTAAATCTCGCGGAAGTTCTTCAAATGTCTTGTTCACTAATTTCTATGTTTTAGAAAACCCATGATTCAAATCATTTTCCATGCCATTACCCCAAATACTCATTAGAAAAATTCAATCTGCATTTCCAAGTCCAAGCTCACAAGCTTTCACACCCAATAAACATTATTCCCGTTTCCATTTGCATAGGCTTTTATTTGTCGAATTTCATTTCACAATCAAAATTTCAACAAAGCAAATGCGCCTTGTTATCATTATACATGTGTATCATTGGGTTTAAAACGAACTTGCATTGTTTTAATCCATTTTAACTCCATCAATCTCTTTACAAACCATTTGAATAACATCTCCTATAGAATTCATATCAACGTGCTTACCTTTATAAACATCCCGCAATTCAACTGCATTATCAACGCTTCCATGCACAATTGATTCAAAACTTCTGGCTTAACTACAAGTTTCCACATGATGTCAATCAATCAATACCATAGAGTAAGTAAGTTTAAGACCAGATTTCATTTCCAGCGTTTTCACAATTCATCTTTTGGTCATATCGATTTTCAGGCATTATTAAAATTGAATGCTATCCAGAGTGTACTTACCATTCCACTTCTGCGTTAAAGATTCTTCTTTCCATTTTATTTCAATAGTGTCCCAGAATAGGACAACAAACAAAACCTGGAACCAGCGTTCAATCACTCCATATTAAATACAATCGACTCCATTGCAAACAACGCTGCGCCTACACATCTTTACAAACCAT
Organism: Pinus albicaulis; assembly: GCA_034641835.2. NCBI lineage: Eukaryota > Viridiplantae > Streptophyta > Pinopsida > Pinales > Pinaceae > Pinus > Pinus albicaulis. Next base: position 148,385,585 of record CM076569.1, read on the forward strand.
ATTTCTCTGCTTCGAATTCCACTACGCATACTCTCTGCTATGCGTTACCAATGGATTTACTCCAACGTCCCTTCTAAGAGTGATTTTCTTCATTTCCCAATTTATCTCTGCAAATAAACCTCGACTTATGCAATCGATTCTCTTTCCACATAATTCAATTACTGTAATGTGAACAACAGAGTGTTTTTATTCGGATTCTGAGCCAACATCGATCTGTCCTGACACCTTTTATTATAAACTCGTCCTCTGCACCAGCGTTTGGCAATTGTATGATCTGTAAATGTGATACATACCATATCTCTATGTCCTTGATCATGAGTGGACTTCATTCCACGACTTTTTATTGCACAATTCTGCCTTCACACATCAAAATCGACTTCTACCATCGATCTCTCCTACGCATTTGATATAACGAATTGAAAAATCAAATTTCATCAATGTTGCAAACGCTGTCACCGTTTCATTTCAAACCTGCGCCCTTTCAATTCTATTAACTTGAAAATAGAGATTTTAAACATTCCACCGTGGCTTCGGCGCACTATACCAATAGCAATTCCTGCTATCGATCACTCAGAATTTCACAATCCTGACAGAACAGAGTTTTACGTACCAAGCTGCAGACTTAAAATGTATTAAAATACTCCCTTACGCAGAGGTTTAATTCTTTTATACTCACTGATTATGCATAACGTTTTTACATTTGCTGCGCTCTTCCATTTTCTATCAATCAGATTCAGGTCGATATAAAACATCCATTCATTCGACATAGATAAGCTCAGGATTTATTTAACACAGTTAACAATTGTTATATTCATATCCATCCTTTCAGCTTACACTTACACGTTCTTTCATGTTGGCACTTCATTCAATCGACCGATACATCAATCCATATATACTTTCAATCAATCAACGATTTATATATAAATCTGAAACATTATTTTCATATAAACAAAAGGAGATCACTTACAGCCTTTTCTTTGGCTGGATATCCAACGTTCATGGCCCTTACAATTTTCCAGAGGCTTACAGCCTTGGCTATTAAAGCTTGCTCTCAATCACACTCTCCCTATTCAAGTCTACCTCTAATTTATACAAATTAAAAATCCACTAAATTTAATTCTATCCCTTTAAAATCTCAACAAATCCCTAAATCTCTCAACATCCCTAAAAGATAGATTTTTATCCCTAAAGCTTAGAAACTAATTCCAACTTAGGCTCCATCATTAGTTCTAAATTATCTTGAAACTAATTTCTCTCATGTTTCCAGCTATTTGGAAACATTTACAAACTCTCACAAATAATTAATTAAAATATAATTAATCACTCAAAATAATATTAATATTTACATGAAATTTAATATTTCTTCAAAACATGAAACCCCCTAGCTTAAATAAATTACAAGGTGTTTTTCGGAGCTAATGCTCCTGCATCAGACTCCCCATGTAAGAAAATTCATGACCACCTGGTCATAAGTCTGGATAATTATTTCCTCCTGGATCCCAAATTTTATTTTCCTTGCTTGTCAATTGCTTTACTACTGTTGTTATATGCTTTTGTCCTCCAGGTTTCCATATTTTGTGCTGTAATGCTCCACTTGCTTTGCCTTCAAGATCTGCTACTGTCTTCCTCTTGTTGTCACTCCTTTTCTTTCTTGCTACTGTCTTTCTCTGAGACATTTTCATCATTAACCTCCTTATCAACTCAATTTCTCTGTCCAGTATATCCTCTGTCTGCTGATTGTTTCCAGCATCTTCAATAAAACATGTTGCTCTAGCTGTCACTATGGATGTTGCTGCCTCCCAAACTTCATGTCCCTTATGCAACATTCCTTTGCTCATCATATGCAATTTCATGTGCAACTTTTTTCTCTAGTTCAGATGTCTCCAGCAAACATTTCAGCATTTCATCAACATGTTGCAAATTAACTCCATCATAATCTCCATCTTCCCCTTCGACAATCTTCAGAAATTGGTCATCATCATCTTGATTGATTCTGGCAATCAGATCAAGTTCTTCAACCACTGTAGCCTCATCTTCTAACCCTGTAGCAGCTCCAAAATTTTGTCCACCAGTCTTCTCTTGGCTATACAGACAAGCCAACTCTTTCTTGTTACCCATGGTAACAAGCCTCTTCATATGAGACATGATTGTCTCATCTTCTACCTGCAACAGTTCTTCTTCTTCCAAGACAATTCCAAATGATGGACTGTCTTCTTTCTCAGCTGTAAACACAATCAAATTGTCAGCATCAAAATCACAAGACCCAACGGTCTCACTTGTAGATTCAGTCATCTGCAGCTCTAAGTCTTCTTCAGGACTCAGAAAATCTTTACTGGCTTTCTCCTCAGCTTTCTCTAGCAGTACTTTAGTATGCTGCTCTGAGTTCCTTCTCAGCATATCAGTATGCTGATTTTCATTCACCATGAGACTATCAGTTACTCTCGCCTTCTTTCCATCTGTCTCCAAGATGTCTTTCTACTCTCGTTCACTGTACTAAACTCTTTCGTCTGCTGCAATCTTTCTATCATACTCTGAATTTATCAACAAATATTCCAACAATGCAATTTCTCTGTAGCATTGCTGAAGCATATCATCATCACCTGCATTCATACATAAACTTTCAGTTTGCATAAAATGTTCAACAGTATCAGCCGTTACTTCCCTTATCTGCACTTCAGACTGCTTCTCTTCTTTAGCATCCACAAGAATTGTCTCTTGTACTATAACAACAAAAGCATCACTGCTTTCTTTTTCAGAGTACTTATCATTTTTTGCTTCCTCTGTCTTCATTCCCTTCTGAGATCTTTCTATCTCAGCATCGATCTGAACAGCCTTCATATTCAATTCTCTCTCCTGAACAAACTTTAAAGCTTGCTCATCTCCCTGCACTGTACCTACAAACATACACAACTCGTCAGTTTTAAAACTACAAGACCTTTCAGTCTTGACTGCTTCCTCCAACACATCCTTCTGAACAAATATGCATGTGGAATCTTCAAATTCCAACTCTGGCTCAAGAACTCTAAGTCATTTCTTCAATAAGGCAACCACACTTTGCCTCAACTTTATCTGCAATGGTTTCCAAATCACTCTCTTTCCCTTGAGTGGAAAGATCCAACCTCTATTCTGATTTTCCTGCTCTTGCATCCATTCCTCCATTACCTGCAATTGTACCTTCATTACTGCAATCTCTCTTTCTCTGACTTCTGCAGTCATCTCATCTCTGTGGCATTCCTCTGAACCTCTTCTCTGATCCTCCATGATCATCTTCTCCATGAGTTTCTCACTCACCCTGAGTTGTACTAGCCTCTACGACAACAATCTCTTCTGCTTCCACTTACCTCACCAAGCTCTCCTCACTCAGTATTTTGGTAAGTACTTGGTTCACTACCTCTGGAACCTTTTGATCACTTTCCTCTGCTCTCTCTCTAGGCTATCTCTTCAACTCACCTTCTTCTTCAGGACATTGCAATTGTCCTCCTTATCCAGCCTTTAGCTGAATGCCAGGTTCACTGCCATCATCTTCTCTGCAACCATAAACTTAAATCATAAATTTCAAATCAAAAAATCATCTCACCTTTAAGATCTTGCAGGATCTCCTCCCCATTCACTTCTTCCATCCCATTCACTGCATTGCATTTAAAAATCTGATTAAAACACATTCAATTAAAACACTTCAGTTCTCAACAGAACTTTCCTGTCTTCATTCAGAAAACAAACTTCTTCAATAGAGCATTCCAGCTCTGATACCAAAAATGATGCAGGCAGGGCCTGCAATACCCAGGATCTTCATTTCCATGCATATAAGAATGCATCTCAACTTTTTCCCAATTAAACTTCAAGACACGGGCAAATTCAACAATTTAAATCTGTAGAAGTTCTTCAAATGTCTTGTTCACTAATTTCTATGTTTTAGAAAACCCATGATTCAAATCATTTTCCATGCCATTACCCCAAATACTCATTACAAGCTTTCACACCCAATAAACATTATTCCTGTTTCCATTTGCATAGGCTTTTATTTGTCGAATTTCATTTCACAATCAAAATTTCAACAAAGCAAATGTGCCTTGTTACCATTATACATGTGTATCATTGGGTTTAAAACGAACTTGCATTGTTTTAATCCATTTTAACTCCATCAATCTCTTTACAAACCATTTGAATAACATCTCCTACAGAATTCATATTAACGTGCTTACCTTTATAAACATCTCGCAATTCAACTGCATCTTCAACGCTTCCATGCACAATTGATTCAGAACTTCTAGCTTAACTACAAGTTTCCACACGATGTCAATCAATCAACACCACAGAGTAAGTAAGTTTAAGACCAGATTTCATTTCCAGCGTTTTCACAATTCATCTTTTGGTCATATCGATTTTCAGGCATTATTAAAATCGAATGCTATCCAGAGTGTACTTACCATCCCACTTCTGCGTTAAAGATTCTTCTTTCCATTTTATTTCAATAGTGTCCCAGAATAGGACAAAAAACAAAACCTAGAACCAGCGTTCAATCACTCCATATTAACTACAATCGACTCCATTGCAAACAGCGTTGTGCCTACACAGCTTTACAAACCACATTTCTCTGCTTCAAATTCCACTACGCATACTCTCTGCTATGCGTTACCAATGGATTTACTCCAACGTCCCTTCTAAGAGTGATTGTGCGCATTTCCCAATTTATTCTCTGCAAATAAACCTTGACTTATGCAATCGATTCTCTTTCCACATAATTCAATTACTGTAGTGTGAACAACAGAGTGTTTTTATTCGGATTCTGCACCAACAACGATCTGTCCTAACACCTTTGATTATAAACTCGTCCTCTGCACCAGCGTTTGGAAATTGTATGATCTGCAGATGTGATACGTACCATATCTCTGCATCCTTGATCATGAGTGGACTTCATTCCACGACTTTTTATTGCACAATTCTGCCTTCACACATCAAAATCGACTTCTACCATCGATCTCTCCTACGCATTTGATATAACGAATTGAAAAATCAAATTTCATCAATGTTGCAAACGCTGTCACCGTTTCATTTCAAACCTGCGCCCTTTCAATTCTATTAACTTGCAAATAGAGATTTTAAACATTCCACCGTGGCTTTGGCGCACTAGACCAATAGCAATTCCTGCTATCGATCACTCAGAATTTCACAATCCTGACAGAACAGAGTTTTACGTACCAAGCTGCAGACTTAAAATGTATTAAAATAATCCCTTACGCAGAGGTTTAATTCTTTTATACTCACTGATTATGCATAACGTTTTTACATTTGCTGCGCTCTTCCATTTTCTATCAATCAGATTCAAGTCGATATAAAACATCCATTCATTCGACATAGATAAGCTCAGAATTTATTTAACACAGTTAACAATTGTTATATTCATATCCATCCTTTCAGCTTACACTTACACGTTCTTTCATGTTGGCACTTCATTCAATCGACCGATACATCAATCCATATATACTTTCAATCAATCAACGATTTATATATAAATCTGAAACATTATTTTCTTATAAACAAAAGGAGATCACTTACAGCCTTTTCTTTGGCCGGATATCCAACGTTCATGGCCCTTACAATTTTCTAGAGGCTTACAGCCTTGGCTGTTAAAGCTTGCTCTCAATCACACTCTCCCTATTCAAGTCTACCTCTAATATATACAAATTAAAAATCCACTAAATTTAATTCTATCCCTTTAAAATCTCAACAAATCCCTAAATCTCTCAACATCCCTAAAAGATAGATTTTTATCCCTAAAGCTTAGAAACTAATTCCAACTTAGACTCCATCATTAGTTCTAAATTATCTTGAAACTAATTTCTCTCATGTTTCCAGCTATTTGGAAACATTTACAAACTCTCACAAATAATTAATTAAAATATAATTAATCACTCAAAATAATATTAATATTTACATGAAATTTAATATTTCTTCAAAACATGAAACCCCTAGCTTAAATAAAATACAAGGTCTTTTTCGGAGCTAATGCTCGCATCACAATTCCAGAATATTTTGATTTCTTTGGTAAGCTGTTAGATCCAAAATTAAGATGGATCTATGCTTATTCTTAATAGTATTATTTATATTTATAAATTTCACATTTCTATATATATATATATTCTTATTTTAAGTTTGATTAAAACTTTGATGATACATATAGTTAGATGTTTTATAATTTCTTTAATTTAATTTTTTAATTTGATATGCATATTATTGATGATAAATTTGATTCCTCTAGGTTCTAAATATATCCAAAGTTTGGTAGATCCATAGATTTATGCCTTTTTTTTTAAGAGTTTTTGTATTATAGAAAAGTTACAAAAATTACATACTTCTGAGGTTTAGATCTCAATAGAGACTGGGCATGAACATGGGCCTGAAGCTAAGAGAGAAGATGGTGGAGGCAAGCATGGGGAGGCCTATGCTCATAGAGTACAAACTAGAGAGGCTCCTAACATATACATTGCACAAAATAGGAAAAATCATACTAAAGATGAGAACAACAAGACATTAAAACTACAAAAGAGGTTACCTTGAAGGACTTGTAATGCCAACTAGCTCTCAGGAGGGTGTTATGCAACCATCTCATAAAATAGAAGAAAATATAGATCAACAACTTAAAAATTATCCTCTACGAGGGGGAAACCTCCTTTACATTACATAAATGAACAATTCTTGGATAATACAAATGACAAGAGTCACAATATAATCAGACCCTACATAAAAATAATAATGTAAGGGAACAACAATAACAATAGTGGCCTTCCATGGGGCACAATAATAACAATATGGGGACTACATGGGCACAACAATAACAATAAGGGGGATACACTAACAATAACAATAAGGGGTTACCCTAGTTTTATAGGGACCTAACATGCCCCTCTCCTTCAAAAAAAGTTTTGTCCTCAAAGTTTGAGTAGTTTTGGATGCTTCTGTATAAAATTCTCATCCTCCCATGTGGAATCTTTAGCGAGTAAGTTCTTCCATTTGATGATATACTCTAAAATTGACCGATTTCATAGTTTTCGGGTTCTTGTTTTTGTGAATGTTTCAAGTTTCAATATGAATTTTCCTTCCTCGTCAAGTTCTAGAAATATTGTTTGAATTGAGAGCTTGTCACCTATAACCTTATTGAAGAATGAAACATGGAAAACTAGGTGCACTCGAGAAGATGCATGAAGCTCCAATTTGTATGCCATAGTACCAATATTTTGCAACACCTTGTAAGGACCATAGTACTTTGGTGATAATTTATTATCCTTCTTAGATTGCTTGAGGGACATTTGTTTGTATGGTTGTATCTGTAAAAATACCCAGTAGCCTGCATCAAAACTTCTTTTGCTACGATCCCGATATGCATGTTGTTTCATTCGATTTTTTGCCAAAGTAAGGTTATTCTTTAAGAGTTGGAGAACTTGTTGTCGATGCTCGATGTGATCTTTGGCATTGCTTGAACCTTAAAATTTTCTCTTAAATATGATGTGATGGACGGTGGATGATATCCATAAAGTGCCATAAATAGGGTCATTTTTGTTGCAGTATGGAAGAACTTTTTATACCACCATTCAGCCAGAGGTAACCACTTGACCCATTATGTTTGTTTATCAGATACAAAGAAACGAAGATATCCTCCCAAAGATTTGTTCACTGCCTTAGTTTTTCCATCATATTGAGGACGATAAGATGAGCTATGATTTAATTGAGTACCGAGACAAGAACATAATTCCGTCCAAAAAGTTTCAGTGAAAATGAGATCTCTGTCACTTACAATAATATTTGGGTTTCCATGTAGCTTTGGGTTTCCATCAACTACCACCATGATGACACTCTTTCCTTCAGACTTGGGTAAAACTTGATAAAATACAATGAAACCTCCTCCCAATGTTGACTTGGAATGGCTAAAGGTTGTAACAGACCCGAGGTCTTAATTGTCTCCACTTTATTTTATTGGAAAACCAAACATTCCACCACAAACTTTTGAATATCAAATTTAAGGCCATCCCGGAAAAATCTTTCCTGACCTTGTGGTAAGTTTTTAAAAATCTTGAGTACCCTCCTAAGGGATAGGTGTGCAATTCCAAAAGAATATTTTGTTTGAGTTGGGAATTCTTACAAAGATATAAGGATATATATACCATAATGAATCATTTTTCCAACTAAATGTATCAGATGTACTATGCTCTTGCTACAAATTTTGAATGTGTGTCCACAACTCTTCATCATTCTTCCATTCATCCCTTACTATGGTTATCCAATCTGGTTGGATAATATAAATGACACAAAGCAATGCTTTAACATCCTCATCCTTTCTTGAGAGTGTGTCTGCAACAACATTTTGCTTCCCTTTTTTGTAGATGATTTCAAAGTTATAACCAAACATCTTTGTGACCCATTTTTGTTGCTCTTCTGAAGATAATATTTGTTCCAAAAAGTATTTATGACTATCATGATTTTTTTTTACCTTGAAGTGTCTTCCCATTAGGTAAGGTCGTCATTGCTCTAGCGCATGCAGTATTGCCAAAATTTCCTTCTCATAAATAGGTTTGTGTAAATACTTTCCTTTGATTGGACAAATTTAAAAATCAATGAGTCTTCCTTCTTGTATTAAAACAACACCAATTCCATTTCTTGAGACATCACATTTCAAAATAAAGGTTTTTGTGAAGTTTGGCATAGCTAATACCGGTGCTTGGCACATTGCCTCTTTAAGATGTTCAAAGGCCTTAGTTGCTTTTGGAGTCCAAGAAAATGCATCTTTCTTTAGTAATTTTATTAGAGGTGTTTCTATTATCCCATAATTCTTAAAAAACTTGTGATAATACCTTGTCAACCCGAGAAATCCTCTAAGATGCTTTATAGTTGTGAGTATTTTTCATTCCTTAATGGATTTAATTTTGTTAGGGTCTACCTTAGCACCCTCATGAGATACAATATGACCCAGATTTTCCACCTCAGGTACTCCAAAGAAACATTTGGAGGTTTTTGCATATAATTGTTTCCCCTTCAATAGTTTGAACACCTTGTCAACATGTTGAAAATGATCCTTCCAAGACTTGTTGCAGATTAGAATATCATACAAAAATACTAACACAAATTTTCTAAGAAAGTGTTTGAAAATGGAATTTATCAAAGCTTCAAATGTAGAAGATGCATTGGTAAGGCCAACATGCATGACCAAAAATTCATAATGACCCTCATGAGTTCTAAATGTTGTTTTCAGAATGTCTTCAGTCTTCATTCTAATTTGATGATATCTTGAACGAAGATCCAATCTCGAAACAACAAACATCGGCTGAGATGGTCTCTGCCAACGGATGGATGGATCGATCAATACTAACCCAAGAGAGAAGGAAGTATAAGTAAGTTCCCCATAGTAGTTTAGTTCAATATGCATTCTCGTAAAAGAAAAAGAGTCGGTTTGGGGGATGAAAAAATTATTTTTAGTTCCTTCAATTTAGAGGATGTTTTGCTTCCAAAACATTGTAGAGAATTGAACGAAGATCCAAGCTCTAAAATTACATACTCCAGTGTCCCTCTAAGTCTTATTTCCAACCCCATAGTTCAACCGAGATTGAATTCTTCAACAAATATTTATGCCCAATCTCCCATGATGATCTGATTATAGACTATTTTAGTAGAGATAAAGTGTACGGAGTGCCACGTGTCATTATTTTGAACTTCGGCCCTGAAATTGATACAAGAAAAACTAGAGTCTGTGAAATTTCAACCATGTTTTACAGAATTCAAATCTAATTCTGGAAACGAAAGTTATGTCGCTTTTCCCTAGGTCACATGTTTGATATTGAATTTTGGATCCTACAAAAACCCTAACTTCCTTGGATCATATATTAGAAAATATAGCGAACCAAGATCTAAAATATTTACATGAAGTTCACCAAGGTTTTGGCTCCATGTGGTCGAAATTTTAGCTTATGAAGCCTCGTAGAAAAAAATTTATAGCGAAATGTCCACGATGTCCTGTTTAAAGAAGTAAAACCCTAGAATCCAAAGCTCTGATACCAAATGTTATGCAACCAACTCACAAAATAGAAGAAAATATAGATCAACAACTTTAAAACTATCCACTTCTAGGGGGAAACCTCCTTTACATTACATAAATGAACAATTCTTGGATGATTCAAATGACAAAACCTCCTTTCTATATATAGGAGTCTAAGGGGTCACAATATAATCAGCGCCGACATAACAATAATAATGTAAGAGAGCAACAATAACAATAGTGAGGCACAATAATAAAAATATGGGGACTACATATGCGCAACAATAACAATAAGGGGGCTACATTAACAATAACAATAAGGGGATACAATAGTATTATAGGCACCTAACATAGGACATATCGAGGGACCAGTAAATCCTCTCTTCCAAAGATTGTCCCATGTTAGAATTTTTTCATGAATGAACAACCAGAGAAAAAGGGTAATTTTAGGCCAAAGTTGTCTCTCCCAGAGAAATTTCCATTTTTGTGGCTGCTGAAGCTGATCATGTTTGGCTATATAACCATAGGCCTCATTGAGACTAAAGAGCCCGACTGATTTATTGCCCCATCGCAACTTTTCTTCCCCCTGATCAATCTGAATTTTCCATTCTTGGATTGTTCTATCAAAGGCACCCTAGTTGAGGTTTTCAAGCAAGGGTTCCCACTCCTAAATATCTCTCTCCGTTGAGCATCTTGCGTGTTAGGATTCCAGTAGTGAGATACTTGAAGTTCCCCTTTTTCTTGCATGGATCTTCGAAGAGAGGCATGCTAATCCCTGTTAAGGACCGATAATTGTTGCCAGACATCTTCCTAGAAGAGGGAACTTTCACCATTGCATATTTCTCAGAATCTATGTTCTCATGTGATTTTTTTTTTTTCCAACGCCTGATTCCATATAGCCAATCCATTGATGTTTCCTACAAGCCTGATGAGGTCCCTATTGGAGTTTTTGGGTGCATACTTCACTTTCCAAAGTAGACCCCAAAGTGTGTGTAGTTTTTCTAGCCATCTCCACCATTTTTTATCCCCCAAGGCTTTTACTAGAAGTTTTGAGCCTCTTAGACCAAGCCCACCAACAATTTTAGGCTTGCATAACTAGTCCCATGCAACTATGGTCCATTTTTTCTTTGTGTCCGAACCTCTCCATAAGAAGCTACATTGGATGCTTCAAATAGAATTAGTGACCGACTTAGGGGTAGCCAGGGCCGAGAAAAGATAATGGGGCATGGCTTGTAGAAAAAATTGTACTAGGACAAGTCTTCCAATTAAATTAAAGGAACAAATTTAGGTCCATTTAGAGAATTTTTTGCACAGATTATTGAGGATGTCCTCCCAATTAGATTCCTTGTGGTATTTTTTAGTGAGGGGAAACCCTAGGTATTTTGAGGGTAGGGGACACCTCTAAAAACTAAGGATTCTGGTAATATTTCTTTAAATGGCCAAGAGGGTATTAAAGAAGAATATTTTGAATTTTTCAAGGTTGATGGATGTTATAAAAGCTTCAGAAAAGAAGTTGAGAATGCGAGTGAAGGTGGTCTCTTCATTAACAGTGGGGACTCCCATTAGGAGAGTGCCACCGATGAATTGTTGGTGGGTAGAAGTTGCAGCAGGGTTATGGAGCTTGAGGCTTCTTGGAGGGCTCTACTTAGACCTTTAGTCGTGATGACAAAAAGGAAGGAAGACCCTCTCCTTGCTTGAAACCTCTTGAGGGAAAGAATGGCTTGGAAGGTGAAACATTGACTAGGATAGAAAAGAAGGCTCCTGAGACCAGAGCCATGATCTAGTCGATGCAATCCTGGGGAAATGCGACTAGGACTTCATGCATATATTCCGAAATTAGTTTGTCGAAGGATTTTGACATATCCAATTACCTCATCATGCCAATCATTCTGAGGGTTTGGAGGGAATGTACCATTTCATGGGAGAGGATAATGTTATCCAGGATTTGTCTTCCTTCCACATACCCTACTTGGTTGGTCGAGATTAGGAGGGGAAAAACAATCTTGATTATATTGGCTATAACCTTGGAGATGATTTTGTAAATTACATTGCAAAGGGATATAGGTCATAATTGGTCAGGAGAATCAGCTCCTTCCTCCTCTGGGACGAGAGAAATGAAAGTGGCATTAAGTGCTTTCAGGAATATTTTTTTGATCATGGAGTCCTCCACCAGGGAATGAGCTTCTTCTTTAATGAAATACCAACAACTTTTGAAAATGTTAATGGTGAAACCATCAAGCCCAGGAGCTTTACCATTGGGTATAACCATCATCGCTTCCTCTAATTATTACGTTGATACTTCTCTAAGGATTATTTTTTTATGGTCCTGGTTGAGGACGGTGGGAATGTTGTTAGTAATCTCCGTTATGGCATGGGATATGTATTCCCTTGGTTCCTCAAGGAGATTTCTATAGAAATTATTTATCTCACTCTAAATTTCCGCATGGGAGTTAACAATGTGTCCATCCTTAGTGCTTAGGCTAAGAATTATTTTGTTCCTCCTGTGTTGGACCATGGAGCAATGGAAGGATGATTTCATTTCCCCACACTTGAGCCAACGGATTTGAAATTTTTGCTACCATAGTTTTTCCTCCCTCTTAACCTTGCCTTCCCATTTTTTGTGAAGGTTCATTTCCTCCTCTTTCATCTAGTTTGTGATACCATTTTGGATGATTATTTACTGGATATCCCCCATGCTTTGCTCCAACTCCTTTTATCCTTGATTATATTACCAAATACTTCCTTTTTCCAATTTTGATTTTGTTTCTTATGTGCTTTAACTTATGCTGGAATTGGTACATTCTAGTGTCGTTCTGTGGTGGAGAGCTCCCCCACCAGATCTTCATATTGCTTAGTGGTTGAGTGTGTTTGGTGCACGTATGTACGAAATCACACCAACTTAAGGGGTGTGGTCTACCCACTTAAGTTATTGGTAACACGTAGAAAAAGTAGTGGATTCAAGCAAGTTAGTGGAACAAGATAGAATCATGAGCATGCTAGATAAAGAAATAACATGCATATATAAACTAAAACTAAACTAAAAACTAAAACAAATAAACACGATATTTGAAAAGTTTCAAACGACAAAAATAATCCAAACGGTGGCTCTTGGCCCCTCTTATTGAGTGCTGGTAGGAAACAAGGATGAAACTTTACCCTCTTGCTAAAGGGCCCCTAGAACATGGGTTCTAGGTCCCGATGCAAGGATGTTTTTACCCCAAGCTTGCCTCGCTGCAAAGTCTCTCTCTCTCTCTATTGTGATGGAATGAACTTGTTGGATGGCCAACAATTGAGTCCCCTCTATCTTCAGCTCCGAATCACACACTGTTGGTATTGCTTGGGTGATTTTGGCCAGCATAACAATGTTTTCACAAGTTCTTCATCTCATGGTGGCCTTATATAGGCGAATTCAAATCCTCCTTCCCTCTCTTGGTACATTGTAGATGTTGACCCAAGAGAGGGGGATGATTCCATTGTGTGCCAAAAATATTCCTTTGTGTGCTCCTGTGATGTCTAAGGAGGCGTTGGTGGCTGTCCTTAGGCGGCTTCAAGTGAAATCACTGTCTTGGAGTGTGCTTGTGTGGTCCTAGAAAGTGACATTTCGCCACTCCCAGGATTGTGTGCATATCGGGTCAAAAAGTGCGCAAAGGCGCTGTTCACAAAGGATAATGCACGCAAAAGCATTTATGACTTGCTCAAATTTGATTTTTCCTTAGGCCTTAGAGATTTTTAAATACTTTCCAGATTTTGTAATGTCTTCCAGCCCTGTAAATCCTTCTACTTGACATTAAATAATGTCCTCTTCTGCTTATACAATTTTCCAGTGTTAACAATTGCCCTCTAATGTGTGAGGTCTAGGAAGAACTCTATAGCCAAAATACATTATAGTTTCTTTTCTCTATATCGTGCATAGAGAGAGAGAGAGAGACCTCTGTGAAGCTTGGAATTGGAAACACCGTGCACCAGTTCCAAGAATGACCATGTCCTAAGGGACCCCTGTAAGTAAATATAATACAATACATATACAAATTTTCTATGAGGCGGGCATGTCCCATGCTCGTGATGTTGTGGCTAGTTAAAAAAATCTATTTGACAAATATATGTTATGTTTGTATCACTGATATGGTAGTGATCTGGTGGTTTCTGACGACGACTGCTGACGCCCTCTGGGGCGTTTTTTCTTTGAAAATAGGTGGAATATGGTACCCATATGCGTAAACATGGTATGGCATATAGCTGCGCATTGTATGCATAGGTGTTGGTTGGGACCTTCTCCTGTAAGCATTGCTGAAAGAGACACTTATGGAGGCACGGGTCTTCGACAAATTTGATCAAAGTGAAATGGTTGTAAGGTAAGATACCATCTTGACATGAAAGATTTTGCTGTAGTCAAATGTCGCGACGATCGATGACATCTATGGGCAATGATGTCTCCCATAGTACCACCCGATGACGCCCCTTTTATGGAGAGGGGTGATCCAAGGTACCACTTCCTTTTTGGAAAATAGGTGTTGGAGTCGACAAAAAAGAAGCCTCAACCGAACCATGGGTCACTGACATGAGGGGTCGGGGACCTGGATGTGATGAGTTTAACATAGGCATGTTGGCGAGGGGTGACTGAAAACTGATGACGGGGGTTCAGTGGCCCAAGGTCAGAGTATATTAAGTAGCTTGGTGGCATTCATAGTCATTTTTGATGTGGAAATCCCTGGAGTCGATAGGACGATGTAATACTACGGCCAAGGGTGTTCAGGGATTGCTACCCTAGGAGAAAAATATGGATGAGAGGGTGGGGGGGGACGAAGTTCACCATTTGCGGTCTTTGTACAATTACCAAAAGAATAAGATAATGGGGTTTGGTTTGTACAAAACATAGAGACGGGTACCCCAAAAAATGAAAGTGTTTGCTCATTGATGTTGTGAGGAAGGTGTTTTGTTGAGGGTGGGGGTCCCATTGGTTGGTCTCATGTGTGGGGTTGATGAAGCGGATGAAAAAGTATTGCAGATGGGATTTTGCTGGTGGAGGTATGGTGGGCCAAACGTGAGGCACAGTAGTGCACTTTTGATCTGCTTGTACAATCTGGTAGTCTGGGAAGGGGGTTTTACTTTGTATGGTAAAACTTGACCTTATGTATGGTGGATGGATGGGCATGAGGTGATTCCCAGACTGAAGTGGTATGGCCATGGTGTCACTTTTACTGTGATATATGGTCTACTGTGGGTGACGAGCGCCATGGAGGGGAGGCTCTACTGACCAACGAGGATGTTTATCATGTTCAGGGTGAGGTGATGATAAACATGGTCGGACATGAGGACCCTATGGTTTATTTCTAATGGAGAAATGATGTCAGGATATGTAGAGTTTTCTGGGACTCTATCATGCTGGGGGGTAGAATGATACCTACTCTGGAACTTTCAGTGGATGGAGTTTTGGATGGTTTCGATATTTCATGCAAAAACAACTACCTCAAGTGAAAGCATCTTCTTTATCAAATATTATCGAAAGTCATGAGCTTTAAAAAGGAATATGAGAGAGGGCATACCTGTCGGCGCTGAAAAATTATATGTTTTCGGGGGTGTGAATGTGTGGCATCGCCTTTGGGCGTTATGGAGTGCTGATCATAGTTTTGCTTTCGGTTTGGTGATCAGATACTCTAAGCTCCAGTTTTTCCTTGGGATTCATTACTTGGCTCCTAGTTTTGATTTCAGTTGGGGTTGCCCCCAAACTGAGATCACGGGGGGCCTTGCTGGTTACTACCCCCTACCCAGGATCTCCCTTTTGTTTGTTCCTCGGCTTCTTTTTGTAGCATTTGGAGGATTTTCATAATTATCTTGGTTGTATGGTTGCTGATGAGCTTGGGAAGGGTTGCACTAGATTGACCGACGCATTACATTGTGCCAGTGGTCCATTCTGTGCCGGGGAATGGGGGATATCAGTTCCCTTGTCCCTAGTTGGTATATGAGTGCCGGGGTGACCTTCATGATAGCTAGGTTATGATACGTTCTGAGTAGAATCATATGAGTATCCAAGGTATTGATTACTGTTGCCTAGGTTTCCTTGGGCCAAAGACCCGATCGAACCATCTGCAGAATTGATGTGCATGGTACTATTGCTGCCTAGGTGATCTTGGGAAAAAGATCCAATCAAACCATTTGCAGGATCGATGTTCATGGTACTACTGCTACCTAGGTGATCTTGGGTCAAAGACCCGATCAAGTCGTCTGCAGAATCTACCTACCTGGGTGTTACTGCTTCCTAGGAGATCTAGGGTCAAAGACCTGATCAAGCCGTTTGCAGAATCTACTTGCCTGGTAAATCCCTGAGTATCATGGGTGTTACTACTGCCTAGGTGATCTTTGGGCCAAAGACCCAATCTCCTCACTAGTCATGTAGATTTCATGGTTGCTTTTCCCGGAGTCGCCTATATTTTGCTGAGTGCTTACCGTCCCTTGATGGGGGAAAGGTTCCTACATCACAGCTGGTTGTTGGGAAGATCCTCCTTGTCCTTAGTTACTCTGTAGCTTCTTCAGCTCAGGGAGATCGAGACAGTGGTGAGTATAGTGGCCATACTCACCACATATCGAACAAGAATGGTTTGTTCGAAGAGGTGGCCTTTTGCTCTACCGTTGGGCATTTCTCAGCTCCTGGCTCTGATTCCGATTGGAGTTGCCTCAAGCCTGGGATCACGCTGGGTGTTGCTAGTTGTCGCCCCCTTGTCCAAGGTTCCCTTTTGGCTTATTTTTTTTCTTTTTTCTTCACCACATTAGGAAGGTAGTTCTCCTAGTTGTATTGGTGTGGTTGGTTTTGGGACGGCTGCAAAAAGTTCACCTGTGATTTGCTCTTCATAGGCGGGTCTTATGCTAGGGACTGAGCATAATGCGGTCCCTGGTTTGCACCTGGTTGTTGGAGGGGAGCTCTCCCGTCAGTGTTTCTTTCTGTGTACTGGGTCCCCTGAGCTGGAGGATAAGGTCCTCCCTGGTGATATGCTGGTGCCCTATTAGTCAAAATTTTTCTGAGGCATATGATGACTTTGAAAACTGGGTTGAGGTACATTCTGGGTAGAATTGTATGTGTAATCAGGGTTTTGACTGTTGCTACCTAGGTAACCTTGGGTCAATGACCCAGTTAGTCTGTTTGCAGAGTTCGACGTGCCTGGAAATTCTTGATAAGTTTGCAGGCACGGGGCATTAGGCAGGATGTTGTAAATGTATCTTGACTGCGTATAAATCATCTCAAGCTATTGGGCTTTGCTGATAGCATTCTCTTCGGATATGGGCTTTTGTTATGCCACATCCTTTGAAATCTTTGTCGTAAGAGTTTTCAGGAAAAAATCTGAAAGAACCCGATCGTCGAGTTTAGCTTTACATAAACTATGACGCTACCTCCATTCATGGAGATGGTTTGAGATATGGACGGTGGGGGTTTGTCTAAAATGTGTCAGTAATTCCATTCCGAAATCATGGTGAATGGGTAACTAAAAATATGTTAGGAACGTGGTGGCGAGGGTGCCAAAGGTTCCATGTGAAGCTGAGGGTTTTTCCACATACCACTTCGCGGCTACTCCTGTCAAAGTGTGTTGAAATAGTTTCAATCGAATAGTGTTGTCAATGATATTGTTCGATGAGCACCACACGTGGAAGGTCATGACATGATTACCTCGGTCTTCTGCTTGCTTTCCTTCAAACTTTAGAATGTATGAAGGGAGCTTCGTGGGCATGGGAGGCCATGTAGGATTGTGTGAAATGGGTTCATTCGTTAGCTTGGTTAAATCGGGCAGATTCAACGAAGCTAAGAAAGGTGACTGGGAGGTTGACGCCATTGCAGTGTGTGAAAACACAAAGTTCTAGTTAGGAAGAAGTTTGGTCTGCGACGTACCCTGCTGTGTATTAGGTTGGCTTCCCGAATGGGACACACTCCTCTGCCCCCTAGGGGTTGTGGGAGGAGTGGTCTGTGGCGTGGTGTTGGGAGACCGACTAGGGTTCCCAACTAAGGATCCCCAATAAAGGACAAACCAAAAATGGTGGAAATGTTCCATCTTTGACGCCTAAATGACGAAAGACCTGGAACCCCTCCTGGTAATGGGGGGAGGTCCAAAAGATGCCTAGATCAACGAGGTCTCGTTGGGTCTGTTCTGGTGTCGACTAGGTTTTGTTTTGGAAAAAATTGAGAGGATAGAGTCTATGATCAAAGAAAAATTCTTGTCACATACAAAAAATAAAAATAAATTTTCCCTTTAAATTAATTCTATGTGATCAAGAAATCAAAAAAAGTGGTTTTTGTTTGTTTGTGTATGATACTAAAAATCCTAGAAGACCTATTCATCCTCACACACTCAAATGTAATCGGGCCTTGAGAAGATAACTTGCAAGTGCTGGCATAATGTCCCGTAAGAGTTGGCGAGGCCCCCAATTAGCCGAAGAAAATCCACCAAGGTAAGGGTAGAGGGTCTGGCGCTTGCTTGCACTATCACCTATAGGGAAAGGATTCCCTAGTTTTGGTCACTAAGTACCACCATCCCACGTGAGCATTCGAGTCTTGAGCTTCTTGGTAAGAGCTAACAATACCTAGTATTAGCCGAGTCAGGTAGCCCCAACTGAT
The DNA here is from genome assembly GCA_034641835.2 of Pinus albicaulis. Taxonomy (NCBI): domain Eukaryota; kingdom Viridiplantae; phylum Streptophyta; class Pinopsida; order Pinales; family Pinaceae; genus Pinus; species Pinus albicaulis. The sequence goes on from CM076569.1 coordinate 148,404,208, forward strand.
ACCGCACGCACTACACCTAAGCCTAACCCCCTCTGAAATGGGTCTCTGGCGCGCTCAAGTTTTCTTTTCCATGGGCTGATATGTGGATTTGAAGCTCCCTAAATCGTCAACTTCTATGTTTCAAGATGAAGAATGATCAAGGCGGCTTAGTGGATGCCTACCCCCTTGATCCTAACTTTAGCTATAAATTCTTTTGTGGCCCCTATGGGGAGAATTTAGTGAGTTTGGTTAAGTTAGTTTTAGGTGTCTTTTCTTTGCTTAGTGAGTGAATGTGTGTGAGAAAAAAGTGGAAAAGCACATAGTTTGAACATGTGGATATTCAATGATCCTTTTCAAAATCCCCTATTTAAACTATGTTGTATTGTTCCTTGCTCAAAAGAAAAAAATGTGCAGATATGGGCCGCTTTCTATTTTTCCTAGTTAATATATGTGATCAACTATTGGGAGATGACGAGTTGTGAAAGGGAGCATTCATGTGCTTACCTAGGATCACCAGAGGGTGAAAAGGTACCAGAGATTACTTGCTCTTCTATAAACAATTCAATCCTAGTCCCGACAATCCTAGTGAAAAAATTTAACTAACGTAATAACTTTTACACTAGAAAAAAGAAACTAGCTACACATGCGTGGTCTTGGGCCACTTAATTTTTTTATTTATATAGGTGTGTTGGTACCAAAATTTTCAAAACATAATTTTTTTTCGGAATGCAAGCTATTTTCCCCCCCTACTTAAACTATGTGTGAACTTTGCAAAAATCAAATTGAAATAAAACTTACACTAAGCTTACAAAAAGCAGCTAAGAGTGAGAGCTTTAGCAAGCTGCGGGGTACCACAACCAGTGCTAGCAAGTGTATTAGGGGCTGCTAAGCACTTTACAAGCATGAAAAGATAGAAATAAGGGATAATTTTCTCTTTCTGTCTTTTGCGCGCAAAAGGCTAAAACATGTGTGATGTCTACACACGAGTTAGCTTTGAACGCGTGCCTTAGGCGCGTCTGTGGGAAGAAAAAGCACGCAAAGTCCTGCAAAAGTAATTTTTGGAGCTGTTCTGCTTCAGTTTGTCACTTGGGATGAACTAGGGACTGCAAGAGAAATCAGGGGAAATTCAGCTCCACTCCACAGCACAGATAGAGGTCTCTGCAAAAAAAGCACAACCACATAAACTTGGTAATAAACATTAATGGAGTCACCAATCCTGTTTGAGTTTGTTTGGTGCACGTATGTACGAAATCACACCAAATTAAGGGGTGTGGTCGACCCACTTAAGTTATTCGTAACAAGCAGAAAAAGAAGTGGAGTCAAGCAAGTTAGTGGAACAATCTAGAATCATGAGCATACTAGATAGAGAAATAGCATGCATATATAAACTAAAACTAAACTAAAAACTAAAACAAATAAACATGAGATCTGAAAAGAGTCAAATGACAACAATAATTCAAACGGTGGCTCTTGGCCCCTCTTATTGAGTGCTGGTAGGAAACAAGGATGAAACTTTACCCTCTTGCCAAAGGGCCTCTGGAACATGGGTTCTAAGTCCCGATGCAAGGATGTTTTTACCCCAATCTTTCCTCGGTGCAAAGTATCCCTCTCTCTCTACTATGATGGACTGAACTTGTTGGATGGCCAACAATTGATTCCCCTCTATCTTTAGCTCCAAATCACACACTACTGGTATTTCTTGGGAAATTATGGCTAGCATAACAATGTGTTCACAAGTTCTTCATCTCATGGTGGCCTTATATAGGAGAATTCAAATCCTCCTTCCCTCTCTTGGTACATTGTGGATGGTGACACAAGAGAGGGGGATGATTCCATTTTGTGCCACAAATATTCCTTTATTTTCTCCCTTGATGTCTAAGGAGGCGTTGGTGGCTATCCTTAGGCAGCTTCAAGTGAAATCATTGTCCTGGAGTGTGCTTGTGTGGTCCCGGAAAGTGACATTTCGCCACTCCCAGGATTGTGCACATATCGGGTCAAAAATCACGCAAAGGCACTCTTCACGAAGGATAATACATGCAAAAGCATTTATGACTTACTCAAATTTGATTTTTCCTTAGACCTTAGAGATTTTTAAATACTTTCTAGATTCTGTAATGTCTTCTAGCCCTGTAAATCCTTATGCTTGACATTAAATATGTCGTCTTATGCTTGTACGATTTTCCAGTGTTAACACTTAGGAAGTCCGAATTCTCCAGCCAAAAAGCTTCAAATCAAAAGGGGTGATTTTTGGGGGCTGAGGATATATGAAGCCTCAAAGCTATAGGCCAATGATTTGAACCTTCTTATGGTAGGATTCTACATTCAATTTCTTAGGAGGTCAAATAGACGATTTTCGAGATCAAGAATCTATCGAGCCTTGAGGATATTTTCCTATCCCCTCATATTCTGTTGTTCTAGGTGTATTTATTGTTCATTGTCTGTATGTCTATCTGACCCATTTTTTCAATGGTTTCTTGGAAAACTTGAGAATCTTTGTCTAGCTTCCTTAGTCCTCCTTTATTTTCTAATAGGTTAAAGATCATGTTAAATCCCCCCCCCACATGATTTTGAAAGAATGAGGTATGTTCGAAAGGATTATCATAATAGAGGATAAAATTTGAATCCTATCATCCGCTCTATGGGGTGCATATATTTTGGTTACATAAATGGTTTTTGTGGTTCCTGTGATTTTGAGGACCACTGTGATTGAGCTTTTGGTTGTTGTTAAGGAAGTCAACTCATATTGATATCTCCTCCATAAAATAAATTTCCCTCATGTAGTACCATGAGTTGCATTAGCTAAATAGATATATCCCTTGCAACATTCCTTTTGTAGGGTCATAAATTTCTCCATTGCAAGCTTAGTCTCCAAGAGGAGTAATATGTCTGATTTTTCAACTATTATTCTGTGTTTTAAGAGTGTTTCCTTTCCAGGGCCATTTAAGCCTCTAATGTTCCAGGAGATGCAATTCATTGAGAAATATGGGGGGTTAGAGTGAGAGCTCTTACCTTGCCCTCATTGATTAATCTTGGTCCTAGCTCCTAGAGGAGTTGGCATGTGTTTTTTCTTCCTCTATTTCTGCTTGGACCTTTGGGGTTTATACTGATCCACTGTGATATTTTATAGAATTACTTTGAGAGCAGTGTCTTATGGGGGTGTCCTAGCCATTACCTGTTTTATCTCCTCTTGTAATAGGTATTCCCCTTCTTCTTTTTTTGATATATTCCTCAGGTATGGCAAACAAGCTGCTTTTATACCATTCTTCTAATATTGAGTTGATATACATGCCTTCAATAGCTTCTTCTATAGCATAGTCTTCTGTTGATATTTTTGAAGGTACAGGGTCCATATCAATGTCTTCTAAGGTTTGGCCATTCTCGGTGTGGAAGAGCCCGAAGTTATCCTCTGGAATTTGATTTTGTGTTGTTGAGTTTTGGATTGGAGTTTTGCTTCCTTCCTCAGCATGTTCTTCCTATTCTTCTTACAAGGCTTCGAACTTTTTTATGTTGGTTGATTTTTGTGGGCCTTGTTTTTATTGATTTTTCCTATTAATTATTTTCTTGGGTGTAACCTTGGTGTAGCCTTGTTCATAAACCTTCCTTTGTGTTTGTGTGTTGGTTTTTTGAAAGTTTTTTTGGGGGCAGTGTCTGAATAAATACCCATGCTCATGAATTTTTTTACATCTGAAGGGTATGTGATCATAGTCTATATTCTGGATTCATACTTCATCTCGAAAGACTAGCTTGATAGCTTCCGGTAATACCCCTGAAATGTTCATGTAGACACATATTCTTGCATATGAGACATAGTATCCATTCCTGGTACCCTCCAACATTTTGATGTATTCTCCCAACTCGTCTCCTATTCCTCTTTGCACAGAGGGCGACCAATAGTCCATGGGTAGTGAATAAAGTCTTACCCAAACAGGGACCCTGATGAAGTCTTCCCTTTCAATGGTGAAGTTTTCCTTCCAGTACCTCATGTAAAGACCTGTCGAATTGAATAACTAAGGGCCTCCTTCGAAAATATCGTCCCTATATTCCAGGAGATCGAATATGACTCTAAATAATCCCTTGGATCCTAACTGCAGTTTTATTTCTCCTTTTAGGCACCATTTATTTTGAATCCATCAATTTAGTGCTTTCTCTATGGGCCATATGCCCATGGATTTATAGATTATGGCAAGCTCCTACATGAATTCTCTGTAGGCGATGATGTCCAGGTCTTGAATATCTAGCATTGGTATTTTTTTGCCCTGGGTTTGCGGTTGTTGTTTTTCTTTTTTTGAGGCCATTGAGATTCTTTTTGCAATTGACTGGTCAATAATCACTTCAGCTCCGCGGTGCGAATTTGAGGCTACTTTTGAGGCGTTTCCTACTTCATTTCTTCCTAAGTTGGCAGCTCTGGAATTTCTTGATGAGTGGAAGGCATTGTAGATCGTAAGCTTGGTGAAGAACAACACGTTGATTTCCATTCCTTTACCTATGACCAAGTCTTGAAAGGAGGGGGCATCAAATTCCCCATCGTCTCTGCCATGGTCAAACAAAGAAAATTTATTAGAAACCCTAGTTACAGAGAAAAACCAACCTTCCTCTATCTTGGTAAAATGTCATCATAGTTAAATTAGAATAAGTTAAATTTGATAACGACTCATGAATTCTATATAATGTAGCCACAACCTATTGATGTGTATAAATTATACATAATATAATTAGCTTATTTTTTCATCTGTGAGGAAATCATGTCTACTCTCCTATGCCCTTACATTGTATCATAGTAGGACCAGGCTTGACTCCCTCATAGGAGGGCTCGGGAAAATGAGAGACATGTGAGTTCTATTGGAAATACTGAGAGGGGGGGGTGAATCAATATTCCTTTCAATTAGAGCATTAGTTAATCTGAAATTATTATCATTGTTTGTGCAATGATATCAGCAAACAAGAGGAACACAAATGCACATATTTTTTAAGGTGGAAACCCACTCCGAGACAAAAACCACCTAATGATTTTCTAATACTTCTTTAATATTCAACTCCAATTGAAAATAAAGCTCCAAATTCCTAGAATCTAGAAAAGCATTCTTCTCCAGCTCCCACTGGATGGACGCTCCAACTCTCGAGATTCTTCAGTAGCCAACTGAATGGATGCCCCAACACCCAATGAGCTACAACTCACCCTAGCACCACCCTACCACCCTATAGAATAATAAAAGAAGAATGGACTCCTGTACCAAGGAAAATGGTCCACTTTACAATGATATAGAATGATGCAAAAGAAGAAGATATACTAGACCATAACCCCAAATTTGACACAACCACCTAATGATGATCCTAGACCTCCCAACATTGCCTCTTCAACCCTTGGCAGATAGACACTAGTACAATTTGTACAATAATGTATTTACAATGAATAAGTACAATGATACCTTTACAATGATTGTATGTAGTGCTGCCCACTTGAAGACTTCATATGATGAACTTCTTGCTGCTGTTATGCACCTTGGTTGCTACTCTTTTCATGCTACCCTCTGCTGCACCTTGCTTTTCTTTTCTGCCATAGAAAGTCTAGTCCTTTGCAACCCTTGACAACACATGATCTAGCTTTTTCTTGCCTTCTAGGAACTCGATATTGAATCTGGTGTATCTCTGTTATTTCAGATCCTCAATATCTGATTTTCGGTCCTATAGTATTCCTCTGAGTCATATTTCCAATGCCACAGGTTTGACCCAATTTGGATTCTTCAAGAGAGTGTTATACCCAATCTCTCACAATGCCCTAATTATGGATTGTTTCATTAGAGCGAACTTGTACGGCATGCCACGTGTCATTTTTTCTTTATTAAAATCTAAAATTGATAGAGAGAAAACTAAAGTCTATGCACTATCTTTCACTTTTTACAGAATTCCAATCTGATACTCAGAGAGAGAGTTATGACGATTTTACCAAGGTCACTTCTTTGAGATTAATTTCAGGAGCCTGAAAAAACCCTGACTTCCACAGATCATATCTCCAAAAATGTTGAGCATCTTGATCTAAAAATTTTACAGCAGCTTCCTCAGGATTTCAGATGCGCCTCATAAAAATTTTATCTTCTGAATCTTCATAGAAAAATAGTTAGAGCGAAAATTCCATAATGACCTGTTTCAGATAGCGAAATCCCTTGCATAAGGAGGAAATGAGGATCACAATTTATATAAATGCTTAGGTTGAGAGGGGCTTCAACAAGTGAACGTGGGAGGGATTTTAGGAGCTTAAAAAATATTAATTATGACTTTTCAATGACCCATGCCACAACCCCATGGGGTTTTAGCCCACTAACTGGGGGTACAAACTTTAAACATGAATATCTCTCAAACCATGAAAAATTGCATGGCATGCCATATATCAACGGAAGCATCTCGACAAGTAGAAACCATAAGAAGTATTAAGCATTATTGACCCGAATATATTAATTGGTAGGTAAAAGTCCCATGCAATATGGGATTCCAGCCCACAGTGCGCAGGTTGAAATCAATGACAACCAAAGTTGATCAACAATCTCCCCCTTTGGCATTGATGTGGCAAGTACTCCCCTGCAGTCATGACACCTCTTCCTGCAACATTCACCTGTCCCCATTTGACATCAATGGCAAGGTAACTCTGAGAAACACAGCCATCCTGTGGACCTGCACACACTTCCAATCCCCCTGACACACAACTATCCTGCAGACCTGTAATCTACTTCCACTCCCCCTTTATATTCTGAAAAAGGAAAATCTAATGAGAACTTGGGAGAATCCCAAGCTTCTGGCGAAGATATTCTAATGCTGGTGAATATTTAATATGTGATTCTTTTGGTGCTACTTGGAATCTTTCTACTTGTCCAACTACCTACATAACATCTGGTCGGGAGGCTGTTACATATAGAAGACTACTAATAATAGATCTGTACAACCTTTGATCCACATCCTTAAATGAGTCATCTATGCTCAATTTGCAACCTGTTACCATTGGAGTAAGGATGGGTTTTCAATCTTCCATTTTAAATTTCTTGAGCATTTCCTTGATGTACTTGGATTGAAATATAAATATTCCTTTCTCTTGCTGAGATATTTGAAGCCCTAAGAAGTATGTCAGCTCACCAAGTAAAGACATCTCGAAATCACTTTGCACCTTTGTAGCAAACTTCTTACTTAGTCGATCATCATTGCTACCAATTGTTGTATCATCCTCTTTAGCTATTAGACATGCTTTAGTTGCTTCATCAGTGCCATGTGGTTTGGAGCTTGTGCTATGTAACACATTTCACCATACACGCCTTTCCTGATTTCACATTTCACGGAGTTGAATAGTATTGTGTGTCCTTGATCACACATTTGTCCAACACTGAGCTGATTGTGATTCATGTTTTCAACCAGTAGAAAATTATTGGCTAGAGAATATTTGCTTCCGAGAGTGACAGTACCTGATCCTATAACATTTGAAGATCCATCATTTCCAAAGGACACGGTTCCATCCTTCTTCTCTTTCAGAGATACAAATTTATTTCTATCTCCAGTCATATGCGTTGAGCAACCGCTATAAACATACCACACATATTTGTTCTTTTGAGCCTTGAGAGCGAGAGCACAATTATCATTCTTATTCTTCTTCCATGTTCGTTCATTCTGTGGCTTCGAATATTCTTCTGGAGGATTTTCAAGTCTGCAGTCTTTGGCTATGTGTCCAAAGTTTCGACATTTGTAACATTCAATATTATTTATTAAATGTTCAAATCTATTGATGTTTCGCTGAGCCCTGGGAGGTTCATATTTGACAGATCTCCTAGAATTGTATTCGTTCCTAGGGTACGTGCGACATTCTACAGCTTTATGACCAAATTTTCCCCATGAATAACAGTAGCAATAAAAAATATTTTGGTACCTGGATGGAAATTGTCGTTGAGGAACGTATTTGAAGGAAACATTGCGCGAAATCTTGTCAATGAAGTCTACATGCATGTCAGATCTCATGAGTTCATTGTATTTTTTTGTAGAGTCCACTTGCTTCTTCTTCTTTGCTAGCAGGTACGTTTGTCATTGTAAGATCGTTGATTGTTGATGAGTTCTTCGAATTCCCTTGAGCTGTTGGCATAGTTTTGGATAGTTTTTCCTTTCTTCACTTCCTCACGCAGCGAGACTACTTCGGCTTCTAATTCTTCCCTTTCTTGGTTGCTTTCTTCCAACTTCTTTTGAAGTGACTCTTCAATGCACTTGTGTTCTTCAACTTCAATTTTGAGACCTTGAACTTGTTATTCAAGAGTATTGGAACGGATGTTCTCCACCTTGAGATCTTTTATAAGCTTGATTGCTTCCTCATAAAATTCTTCTATGGTCCATCCTTCTTCTTCGTTGTTTGATACCTCTTGTTTATTATGCTTGGGTTTATTGCGCTTGGCTATAAACAATACTCTCTCATTGGCTTCTTCTTCACTATCATTGTCTTCATCAGATGATGAGCTATCTTCTTTAGAGAGAAAGTTCCTTTTGGATCCTTGCTTGTTGAATTTCTTAAAGCCTTTCTTTCCTTTTGAGTTTCCATTACTTCTGTTTGGACACTCTGCTACAAAATTCCCAACCTCATTACAGTTGAAACATATCAATGGAAGTTTACCTTTGAATTTTCCCTTACCAATTAATAGTTTTCTCGTGAAGTAAGCATATTCTTCATATGAAAGACCTTCTTCATCATCTCCCTTTTCTTCACACTTGCAGGTGCATGTCTTTTCAATTGAAGGTTATTTATCCTTATTGGTTTTCTTAGATGCAACAAACGCAGTTTCTAGATGTGAAGTACCCTCTTCTTCATCAAGTCTCATTTCATATGCTATGAGAACTCTATGTAATTCCTCTTTGTTGAGTTTGTCCAGATTTGCATTGTATTCTAAGACCGATACCTTTGGGCTGAATCTCCCTAGTAACGTTCTAAGAATATTCCATATAATATTCTTCTCGTCAACTGGCTCTCCCAATCCTTCCAAAGTATTGGTTATTTCATCAACGTATTGGAAGTAGGTAGCAATGTTGCAATCTTCTTTCATTCTGAGTTGCTCAAATTTTTCTTTATAGATTTGAAGCTTTTCTTCTTTGACATTTGAGTCACCTGCATATATATTCTCAAGCTTGTCCCATATATTTTTGGCAGTTTTACAACCCAACACCTTATGATAAGCAGATTCAATAAGTCCACTGATAATAATATTCTTTGCTTTTTCATCATTTACCAAATTCTTCTTACCTTGCTCATCCGTAGTTGATGTAAATCCATTTTGAACAGTGTCCCATACTTCGTGACCTTGTGCCAAGAGATGGACCTCCATTCTTCCTTTCCAGAGTGCACAATTATTTTCATTGAATAGAGGTACACCGTTCTTGGTATGCTCCATGACCTCCTTCCAGCTATTAAACTGCTATTGAAGGAACCAAGCTCTGATACCAATTGTTCGAAATACTGAGAGGGGGGGGGGGGGGTGAATCAATATTCCTTTCAATTAGAGCATTAGTTAATCTGTAATTATTATCATTGTTTGTACAATAATAGAAGCAAACAAGAGGAACACAAATGCACACAATTTTTAAGGTGGAAACCCACTCCGGGACAAAAACCACCTAATGCTTTTCTAATAATTCTTTAATATTCAGCTCCAATTGAAAATAAAGCTCCAACTTCCTAGAATCTAGAAAGCATTCTTCTCCAGCTCCCACTGGATGGACGCTCCAACTCCCGAGATTCTTCAGTAGTCAACTGAACGGATGCCCCAACACCCAATGAGCTACAACTCACCCTAGCACCACCCTACCACCCTATAGAATAATAAAAGAAGAATGGACTCCCATACCAGGGAAAATGGTCCACTTTACAATGATATAGAATGATGCAGAAGAAGAAGATATACTAGACCATAAACCCAAATTTGACACAACCACCTAATGATGATCCTAGACCTCCCAACACTGCCTCTTCAACCCTTGGCAGATATACACTAGTACAATTTGTACAATAATGTATTTATAATGACTAAGTACAATGATACCCTTACAATGATTATATGCAGTGCTGCCCACTTGAAGACTTCATATGATGAACTTATTGTTGTTGTTATGCACCTTGGTTGCTTCTCTTTTCATGCTACCCTCTGTTGCACCTTGCTTTGCTTTTCTGCCGTAGAAAGTCTGGTCCTTTGCAACCCTTGACAACACATGATCTAGCTTTTTCTTGCCTTCTAGGAGCTCGATATTGAATCTGGTGTATCTCTGTTATTTCAGATCCTCAATATCTGATTTTCGGTCTTGTAGTATTCCTCTGAGTCGTATTTCCAATGCCACAGGTCTGACCCAATTTGGATTCTTCAAGAGAGTGTTATACCCAATCTCTCACAATGCCCTAATTATGGATTGTTTCAGCAAATCGAAATTGTACGACATGCCACGTGTCACTGTTCCTTTATTCGGCTCTGAAATTTATAGAACGAAAACTAAAGTCTGTGTAATATCTATCACTTTTTATGTAATTCCAATCTGATACTCAGAGAGAGAGTTATGATGATTTTACCAAGGTCACTTCTTTGAGATTAATTTCAGGAGCCTGCAAAAACCCTAACTTCCACAGATCATATCTCTAAAAATATTGTGCACCTTGATCTGAAATTTTTACAGCAGCTTCCTCAAAATTTCAGCTTCGCCTCATAAAAATTTCAGCTTCTGAACCTTCGTATAAAAAGAGTTAGAGCGAAAATTCCACAATGACCTGTTTCAGATAACAAAATCCCTTGCATAAGGAGGAAATGAGGATCACAATTTATATAAATGCTTAGGTTGAGAGGGGCTTCAACAAGTGAACATGGGAGGGATTTTAGAAGCTTAAAAACTATTAATTATGACTTTTCAATGACCCATGCCCCAACCGCATGGGGTTTTAGCCCACTAACTAGGGGTACAAAGTTCAAACATGAATATCTCTCAAACCGTGAAGAATTACATGGCGTGCCATATATCAACGGAAACATATCGACAAGTAGAAACCATAAAAAGAATTATTGACCCAAAATATATTAATTTGGTAGGTCAAAATTCCCATGCAATATTGGGTTAGCCCCTGGTGCTGCTTGGGTTGACATCAATGACAACCGCTGATCAACAAGTTCTAATCCTCTGTAAATATGTAAGATTGGCATAAGTGAAGGTAAATTATTTGTTCTATGAGTGATTTTTGGGGTGTGTGTTTTGTTTAAAGATTTATGTTTTCCTATTTGGGTGGGTTTTCTTAAGGAAACCATCCGTTGTGGAGGATCCATCTCCAAAAAGAGTCTTATGTACTATATGTACTATATCAAAATCCATGGTAAACCCTAATATAAATCTATGAAAAGAGAAGAAATGATAGCAGTAGAGGTGGTGGTAGTGCCATCAAATTGAGTAACTCTGGAATTCAATTTCTATAGAGATAGAAATAGAAAATTGCAATTGGAAAGGTCTAGCATAACCAAGGAAATGGTAGCATGTCAAATCCAAATAAAAAATATATTCTTCTCGATGAGAATTTTGTGGCCAAGATCTCTGAATTTAGCATGGAAACACTCATGAGAAGCCTAAAAAATTGTGTTGTGACAATAAGGAGAGGTGCTCCTAGCTATGTCCCTTTAGAGTGGCATTTGGATTTTGTGATCGTTAAGAATACCAAAGGCTGAATCCATTAGATTGGTGGTTATTGAGATTATTGGAGAGCATACACATTATAACAAGTGGGTTTATTTTGATAAATATTAACTTCCTTCCTTGGACACCCTCCATAACTATTATTTGTAGAAAATTAGAGGTCATCGGTTCAAAACTTGTGGTTGATGATGGTTTTGATGGAAAACAAACTATTAAATTATTATACATCAGTTCTTAATTTTTGATAATGAGGAAAATTATCCCTAATTCAATATTAGTATCATGCTAGAAATAATTTAGAAGAGTGTAACTAGGGGTTAATAAAAACATTTTTTCATCCGTGGAGAAAAAGATGAGGGAAATGATGAAAAGCTATAAGAAAATGGAACACATATCCCATGCTCCCAAGTTTGTCAAAGGAGATGCAACCATCTGTAAAGAACCACCATATATCACTAGTTATGTTGTATTTTCTAAAGAGATTGAATAGACTTTTGCATTTTAAGAAGCCAAAATTTTGATGACAGGGAGGGATTCAATAGAATATAGATAGTTGTTTAACTAGCCTAAGTTGCTAGTGGATTAGAGAAACTATAACTTAATCGAGGTTATGAGACATGCATGTGTGGATTGTTGTCCAATACTTTAGGGAGGATATAGGGTGTAGAAGTTCAACATCATATCTCTATGAGGGTTACATGACATTTCAAGTGTTAAGGGTGTCCATAAATGTTGGGTAAATTTGATACCATTTGATGGAACATGGACAAACTTAAAAGATTCTGATTCATCTAAGAACTGTTTCAAAGATGAAGCTTTTGAGGAATGTTTAATTCTATTATTAATCATATTTCAGTTAATCCATGCTTGTTTCCCACATAATGTAAGTATTAAGAGGGGATGTTGGATACTAATGCTGACATCAATGTAATAATGTCATGTACGATGAGCCTAATTAATTTAATAGATTTATAATAGAGTATTAAGAGAGGTAGTTGGAGATGGTTTACATATTTTATCAACCTTTCCTTCTAAACAAAGTTAGATCTAATAACGAACTCTATATAATGGAGTCACAATGTATTATAAATGTATTAATTATACATAATATACTTAATTTAGTTTTTGGTGTGTGAGAAAATCTCTCCCATTTTCTTACAAAATAAAATTAGATTCTTTTATTTATTGAAATCTGTTGGGGCCTTTGTTTTGGAAATCAACAGATTTTGAGTTGCGGCGAGCACGTGGCGGAACACAACCTCGGTAGGCAGAAAGGTGTCAAGGTTGCGGAGGAGCAGAGGATAGGTGTCGCGGTTGTTGCGGGAGCAAGCATAGAAAACGGAGGGGCGCGAAAGGAAATAAGCAGTGAAATCCTGGTGAACAGAAAGAAACGAAAGACAGTCGAGCAAGAAAGAAGGAGGAACTGTCATTCGCGCGGGCCATAGAACAAATAGGTAGCCAACCAATGGATGAAAAATGGTTGGCACAGATGGGAATAGGCAATAGGGAGCCGCAGGAGAGATCTGTCTTGCACTGTTCTCCTTTCTTCTGGGTTACTGTGGTTTCTCTCTGTCCCTAGGGACTTGTTGTATTTTTCTCTGTTCTATGCTTGTATGTAGCCGAGCCTTGTAATAGTTCACCTCTGACGGCTGATGATTAATATATTCAAGAAGGTTGTTCTGATATGTGATTCTGAGTATGAATGAGTGTTTTTATAAGCTACATTTAAAAAAAAAAATTATCGTTATTTTAACTGTTTTCCTGAAGAGTGCATGTTATGGAATATTATGTCATGACTGTTTAAGTCCTTGTTTTAGCTTTGTTTCACCGGTCTGGATGTTGTGGAGATGATACCAAGTGCTCCTGATCACTGTAGGGTCGCGACACGCCTTGGGTGAGACTCTATGCCCTTTGGACCATAGTGTAAATGCCGGCGTGAATCCAGACTACGGCAGAAAACCTTGTTGGCCCTCAGCCCTGAACCCGAGTCATCTCTGCGAGACCTGTTCTCTCGCCAACAAATGGTTTTGTTGTTGGGACCTGAAAATACATTTGGGAGCTAGTTCATGGTATCTCGTATCTTCACAAGAGAAATATGAAGCTGGTGGGATAACCACCTAGATTAGTTCATAGCTCAGCAGGCTGAGCTGAGACGATAGAAGGATAAAACGATTAAAGACTCGGTCCTATTCTCCGACTCTGCTAGTGATACCTACGAAATATTTTGGGGAAAGTTCCCAAAAGAACTCTATAGCTGGTTGCGGAGGCTTCAGACCAAGACCGTCAAGGGAAAGTTGTGGAGGATAAATCACAAGTGGGCGCACGAGGATCTGGTGATGCTTCATCGGTTAAACAATGACTTAACTCGAGCTGTAGATTTTTGGGTGGAATCTACTTTGGAAGGATATATAGTAGAGTTTTCAGCCGAGTGCTACCAATATTTCTCAAGGGCATAAGGTATTTTTCGATCTGGGTTAAGGGGGAAACTACTGAAGGAGATTCCCTTGTGGATCAAGGCATTAATGGTAGATGAAGGATTGATGGGATTCCAGAAAGCAGGGATGGAAGCGTAAAACCCCCAGTGCCGGGGGAAGGGACTGAGGGAGAGATGTTATTAGAACCGTGAGAAGGGGGAGTAGGGGTATGGATGTCGAGAATGCCAACAGGCTCAGGGAGCGGCGAGCACGTCGGAGGGCACAGATTGTAGAAAGGTGGCAAGAGAGGGTGATGAAGGAGTTGAAGAGACAAGGAAGTAGTAGGAAGGAAAAAGAGGAGGCGCCTCAGATGATGAAAGGAATGGAAGGTCAGGTGGGTCCCCAGGATGTAGGAGGGGTCATGAAATAAGTGCGGCAAGTGTATAGTATTCCAGCCCAAGTGGAGCAAGGAAAGAAGTCTGACGAAGAAGGTACAGACACGCGCCCAGAGGAGGTGTCTGATGTGGAGATGCACGTTGCAATGGAGAAAATTTTTCAAGAAAGGTCGGCGTCCATATCTCAAGGTATTCCTAGTCCCCACAATTCTAGTATCTCTAATCTCGACCTTCCCCTAGTGCTCTACAAGCCCATAGGTGAAATTTTTGTTAAGTTACGTGAATTGAGTAGATTGCACCACATTCAGTCTCCAACTGGAGCACAAGCTAGTAGCAGGATTGCTAGTGGCCCCATCTCACAACCAGGACCCAACGGCTTCATTTTAATACCACCCATTCAAGTAAGCATGGCGGGATCACTTACACGGTACCCATAATTCTCTGGGAAAGGGAATGACGACGTCGAACAACACTGGTATCTCTGTGAGGCCATATGGAGGGCATGACAGACACCAGATGTTGGGAAGTTGATAGAGTTTCAGACTACTCTTAGGGTGAGAGCCCTACGATGGTTTATGAAATGGTCAGAGGCTCACCCGAATCCAGCGATGGCTGATGTAAAGAGGGATTTCATTAAGGAATTCAAACTACCTCATATGGACCAACAAGGCCTGTTAGAGATGAGGGAGATCAAACAGAGAGAAGGAGAAACTGCTTGGGATTTGATGCGGAGATTCAAGGATGCCATTGGGAAACTCAGCTATCCAATCGATCCAAACCATCAGAGGGATTGGTTCATTAAGGCTTTATTACCCTTGACCCGAACTCCACTGACTCAACAAAGGATCGACACATTGCAAGATGCTCTGGAGCAGGCAATGAAGATAGAAGCCATGGCGGGTTACCCATAAGAGTTCAATGGGGGTGCAACAGTACATGTACCCTCGATAATGGGTCTGCAGCATCAAATAGCCAGCCTGACAGAGAAACTCAAGGAAATGAAACCCATGCGACCACCGAGACCAAACGTGTGGTGCACGCACTGTCTCATGGAGGGACATGTAGCCATGGAATGCCCCCAGTTGCGAGGCCAAACTGTGGGGATGTTGGCTACAGGAGCACAGGGGGCCCCACCCCAAGGAGGGGTCACGCAAGTCAACACCCAAGGGATATACCCACCACAACAACCATACACGGGGTTCCCTGCATAATAAAGCCCAACCACCAATGAATATTGTGAGGTATGCAAAATTATGGGTCATCAACCTCGCATGTTTCTAATATTACAGAAGTATTCCAACGTTCCAAATAATGTATACTGTGAATTCTATGCCTCGAACACCCACAGCATAGAGCAATGCTGAGCACTATATGCCCTGGCGGAGCAGCTGGATCGATCGTCATACAGAGTAAATGAAGCTTCCCGAGGAAGAGGGGGAGGCATGAGAGGGGGCCGAGAAGGAGGTAGAGGTCCGATAAGATGTTATAATATCGATCAGGAAGGGCATGTGGCTAGAGAGTGTCCACTCCCTAGGAGACCCTGGTGTTCACAATTCCGCGTTACCTCGCATGCAACAGAAGATTGCTCGGAGCTCATCAAAAGATGGGAGGAAAGAGCTAGACAGAGGGGAGCAAATCTAGTAAATACAAAACCCAGGTTAACAGGAACTCAAACAATGCAAAACATGGCCATAGTGACACGAGGTGGCAAAATAACGGGGGAGGATGCACACACTATGGACCCCATTAAAGTAGTTAGGCCAGCATCCCCAAGGCTCTTGATCAAACTCGAACGACAGAAGAAATTTTTTCAAGAAGCAGCAGAAACGTTTACCCACTTTGGGGGAAACAAAGGAATCGACTTACAAAAAATTCAGGAAGACAAGGAAACACAGAATACTTCTGAAGCCTTAATCTAGGAATGGTTCCATCTGTTCTTGAAGATTGTTAACAATGCACCAATGCTGGAACGGCTGAAGAAAAACCTGGAAGGGGTGCTAAAACAGAACACAGGAGCAAAAGAAGCAGCAGAAGCAGACCAGAAATATGTTCAGAGAATAAAGAGAAACAAATGAAGGAAGGGAAAGGAATTTCGAGTAAATACGCAAGTGGAGAGATTCCAGATTAAGGACACCATGCTTGATTTGGGATCTGATGTCAACATCTTACCAAGTAAAACTTGGGAAGCGCTCGGGAAGCCCATATTGACATACTCTCTGATCCAACTTCAGATGGCAAACCAGTATTGAATTGTTCCCATCGGCCGACAGGAGGATGTTGAGGTTGACATTGCAGGGGTAAAACATTTACAGACTTCGAAGTCATTGACATCATGGGGGATAAGGATCCATACCCAGCACTGTTGGGAATTGACTGGGCTTTTGAAAATTACGCGATAATTGATCTAAAGAAAGAACTGATGATCTTCGAGGATGGGGAAATCAGAGTCACTCAACTGCTAGACCCCTACCAAGGACCGAGATATACAGAGACTGTGGATAACATAGAAGATGCTTAGCTCTTGGACCATCTCTACCAGATGACCGCTGGAAGAAGGGAATACTGCATCAACCCGACAGCGGAAGGCTCGGTAAGCTGGAGAAGTATTCAAAGCTCGGCATTAGGATCATAACTGTCATGGGATGATTGGCAGCAAGGAGGCTACGAAACAAACACAAGGAGGTGTGCCACTGTTGCAAGAGTCAATTGGATTGGGGCTGAAATTCAGGGATACCCAATCTTGTCAGATATGAACGCTGTAAGTGTTTTCATAGCCAAATTATAAAACACGGTGCTAGAAGGCCAGAGAGTACCCTTGATGGACATGGCATTACAATCCACATCGGAAATATGGTGGAGTAACCATCGCGATTCATTGATGCAATGGGATGAAGTGGCGACAACAATGAAAGCCAGATTTCAAGAGGAAAAGGATCCCAGGGGGAAGGACCGGTACCAAGGGGACGCAAGCCCTAGCAAACATCTGAAGAAATGTGAAGCACAATGGAGAGATGACGGATACCCTAAGGAACTGTGGGTTCACAGGTTTATCCACTCCTTGGACGTAATCCCAAAGGCCTGGTACTTAACGGAAGAAAAGAAAAGAGGGACTCACAATTGGAAGGAAGTTGCGGAGAAATTCATACAGTGCTTCACCTTTGAAGGACAAACAGAGCAGATTACACAAGATTTTCAAGCTATCAAGCAGGTACTGTTCTTCCCTGATAGTCAACAGACGGACGAGCAGTCACTTCGGTACCAAGGTATCCAACAAAAGGTGGCGTGTCAGAAGATTAATAGTGAGATGGACGATGACAATCTGGAGGATCTCAGGCACTTGTATTTTGAAGAAACAGAGGGGGAGAGGGACATTAAAGAAGAACCAACTGTAGAAGGTATCCACCTCCTGCCTCTCAGAACTAAGAAGCTAAACATTGGGACAGAAGACAAACCTAAGCTGGCGATCATTGGAGACTACTGGGACGAGAAAACAACAAAGGAAATATTCAGTCTACTTGAGGAGTATGAGGACTTGTTTCCTTCATCAGTAGTAGATCTCAAAGGCATAAAAGGAGATATGGGGGAAATGAGGATAATACTGAGGCCTGATGCTAGGCTTGTAAAACATAGACCATATCGTCTAAACCCAAGGGTGAAGGAAAAATTGAAAGCAGAGATCGACAAAATGCTAAAGGCTGGGCTAATATTCCCTGTAGAAGAGGCAAAATGGGTAAGCCCCATAGTTATACAAATTAAAAAGGAGAAATCAGAGATACGAGAAAGCGTGGATTACAGAAGCTTAAATAATGCCTGTATCCATGATTCGTTCCCTACCCCATTTAGTGACGAAATCCTCGACAACGTTGCAGGGAACGAGGCATACTAGTTCACTGATGGCTTTTCAGGTTACCATCAGGTGAGGATACTACAGAATGGGGCTCTTTCACATACAACATGATGCCATTCAGATTGAAGAATGCACCTGCAGTTTTCTCTCGCATTGTGATAGCAGCGTTCCTAGAATAAATCCACAAGTTCTTAGAAGTCTATATGGACGACTGGACCGTGTATAGCATGCTGAAAGATCATGCGAGCCTATTGAGAGTAATGTTTGATAGGTGTAGACAACTACAGATCTTGCTGAACCTGAAGAAGTGTATGTTTTCCGTACCATTTGCAACAATGCTGGGGCACGTGGTATGTAATCAAAGTGTCTGCGTAGATCCGGCCAAAGTAGCAGTGATCGTTAACATGGAGGTGTCGAAGACTGTCAAACAACTGAGGTCACTTCTGGGACACACAACTTACTAACAGCGTTTCATCCGCAACTACGCCAAAATAACAACGCCCTTGGAAATACTATTAAAAAAATCAGAGCAATTCTAGTGGACGGACAACTGCAGAGAGGCACTGGACATGCTGAAAGAAAAATTGGCGAGTGCGCCAATACTAGTCCATCCGAACTTGGAAAAACAGTTCCATGTACACATTGATGCATCCGGAATTACGCCTGGAGCAGTCCTAGCTCAATTGGGGGACACTTCAGTTGATCATCCGGTATATTTTTCCAGTCGCAAGTTGTCAACATAGGGCCTGATCACTTGTCCCGTACAACAACAGAGTGATAGGCATTGGCAATGGTGTACTCTCTCCAGAAATTCCGCCACTACCTATTGGGAGGTAAGTTCAAATTCTTCACGGATCATTTTGCATTAAAATATCTAGTAAACAAGCCAGTCTTAGAAGGGAGAATCTGCTGATGGCTCCTGCAATTCCAAGAATTCACATTCCAACTAATTGTAAAGCTGAGAAGGCTCAACATAGGGCCTGATCACTTGTCCTGACTAGAGAATGGCGAAAGTGAAGGATCTTTAGATGATCAGTTACCAGATGCTGATATTTTCAGAGTAGAAGCCATCCCAGACTACCTGGAGGAAATAGCGACCTACCTCACCACGGGGCAGTGTCCACAGGAATATACTACAACACAAAAGAAACATCTGGTAGTTCGAGCTGCGGAATATCAGCTGATAGCAGGACAACTATACAAGATGGGACTAAACCAAGTTCTTCGAAGATGTGTTCTGGATCATGAAAGGGAAGCTATACTATGGGAAAGCCACAGTGGTGTCGCAAGAGGGCACGTGGGAGCTAAACCAACAGCACGCAAAGTACTACAAGCAGGTTTCTGGTGGCCAACAGTGCACAAGGACAGTAAACCGTATGTTCAGAAATGTGACGTATGTCAGCGGACCAGACAACCCTCCCACAGGGATGAGTTTCTGCTTCATCATGTAAAGATACTCCAGTCATTCGAGAAATGGGCAGTCGATTTTGTAGGGCCAATTACGCCGCCTGCAAGAAATTCAAAGGCAAGGTACATAATAACGACGATCGACTACTTGACCCGCTGGGCAGAAGCTGCACCAGTAAGGAACTGTACTGTAGATACTGCCACTAGATTCATATTTGAAAACATAATCACCCAATTTGGGTGTCCAAAAAGGCTAACCAGCGACCAGGGTACACATTTCATCAATGACACCATTAAGTCCCTACTGCAGCAATTCCTGATACAACACCATAAAAGCAGCTTGTATCATCCACAGGAAAATGGCACAGTGGAAGCATTTAACAAGATATTGGAAAAAGGCCTGAAAAAGATATGCAATGCGGAGCGCGATGACTGGGATGAACGGATACCAACAACCCTGTGGGCATACCGCACAACGGTAAAACAACTACACAACCAAACACCATTCCAGCTGGTTTATTCTCAGAGAAGTAGTAGTCCTAGTAGAATTCATGGTACCAAGCCTTCTGATCGTAACAACACTGCAGTTATCTGAAGAGGAATCTTTAAAAGAGTGATTGTACGAGTTACAGGAACTTGAGGAAGGCCGGTTTCTTGCGATATTTTACCAGACGGTAGAAAAGGAGAGGTAGAAAGCTTGGCATGATCGACATGTCAAACACAAGACTTTCCAAATTGGAGGCAAGGTCCTACTCTACGACAGCAAGTTCCAGAAGTTCCCAGGGAAATTGCAGATGCATTGGCTGGGACCATTTCATGTCATAGAGATCAAACCATCGGCAACAGTTCGATTGGCACAATTAAACGGCCAAGTTCTACAAGGATGGGTCAACGGCGCATGCCTGAAACCCTACCAGGAGTAAGTTATTCATTTCAATTTCAATAACTCTCGCAACCAAGAGGAGTAGGTAGGGTAGGGTAGCGTCAATAAGTCTCTTGCACCTGAGATGAAATAGATAGGTTTACCATAATGGAATAAATATTAGCTTAGTTACGAAGACCGCAATGCAACCATTAGTGGTCGAGGAGGGGTAGTGTCCAGCATGTCGTCCACGTCAGGAAGAAAAGCGTGCCGAACATCAACCCACCATCATTTAGCATAGTACCAGTGTCAGTCCATAGGATCACCAAGATTTGGAAATAATTGCCATAATTAGCATTATCCATACTGTAATAAATATTCCATAATTAGACATAACCACCAGCTGTTGCATCTGCCCAAATCCCAAAACCATAGTCAGCAGTGTCAGAACCCACCTCAGCAGCTAACTGATCGCACGATCGTAGCCGTGGGAGAAGCTAGGGAAATATTAATTAGTTATGGGGTCTCATCAACCTCACCCGTGTCGGTTACTTACATAGCAGAAAAGCGCGAGAATGCCGGAAAAATCCGAGTTAGAGTTAGAAGCTTCCGAAAGAGCAAGGGAAGTTGGAGCAGAACCAGAACAAAGAAGACGTCCAGAAGAAGAAAGGAAAGAGAAGAGACAGAGAAATATTTTTCAGGTATATCAGCAGCGAGAGAAGATGACAAGAGTAAGCCCAGCGGTGGTAGAACAAGAGCTGGACAGCAGAATTCAGAAAATGGAGTCCCTCGTCGGGAAATATGACAATGCGACCTTAATTGACGTAGATCTTACAGATTCCTTTGAGTTTCCTGCACTAAAAAGACAGGTATACATTGAAAATTATACAATAGAGGCAGGACGGGTAGCAGCAAGGGTCCTGCCTGAGTTCAGAGGTATCCAGCAGTCCTCGATAATGAATTTGAGAAACTTACCAGTATTTGGGATTACAGGCGTTGCAATGAAGTGCACCAAATTTCTATTGAGTAGAATTCAAAACGACTCTCTGTGGCTGGGGAAGGAGATCCCAATTCACGCCGAAGACATTCATAGGTTGACAGGATTGTCGCAGGAAGGAAGTGACATCTCTTCAGCATTACAAACCATATCCAAACATGCGAAGAAGTCAGGGGATACATACTACTATGCTAAGTATGGCACCCGAAGAGGAGGAAAGGGGGAAAAAATTGAGTTAATCAACAAGCCAGAGATCAGATTTGCCTACTACCTCATTGCCAAAAAGACGATGAGACATTACACCAAAGGGGAGTATACATTAGACACAATTTCGGTTGCAGAGCACTACGTCCAGGGGACTAGGCTGAACTGGTGCTTCTTCCTGTTGAAGGAGCTATTCGAGGCATGTGAAGACAACTATAAGATGGCAACTGGATTTATCTACAGGTATTTTATAATAGCGCTGGCCATGTGGAAGTGGACTTTCCCCCTCATCAGGATACCACTGGAGATAGCAGAAGATCAGCCGGTGGTGATGAAGTTTACCCCATGGAAGGTGTCTGGAGGTCCCAACACCAAGGAAGTAAATGTGGAAGCCTTCAGAAGTTGGTATGGCCTAATGGTCGACGTTGTAATGAGTCAACAGAGGATCCCAAGAAACCTACTGGACGGATATAGTGAGAAATTCTGGTTTGGAGTCACGCACAAGCACACGTTCCTCAGAACCACTTGTGTACCAGAGACGACGTTCCATATGAGGCCTTTGAAGTTCCAAATTGATGAAGCAGCTTTTCATACAAAATTTTGTTCGTGGCCGGGGGTTGCGATGGAAGTTAGAGACGGGGTGTACACGTACATCTTTGACGGGATGCTACCACACCGGTTGCTAGGAGAAACAACAGAGGAGGCAGCAAACTGGATGTCGAACCTGCAGCTCCTCTCGATCATTCAGCAATTGAACACGAAGGTACGAAGCTTTAATGAAGTAGTTCAGGTGATAGCGAGTAGTGCTACTCCATTTCCAATTTTTTCAGAATTCCAAGTCTCCCAGTCGAACCCACCTCCAAGCACAACCTCCATCTCTGCACCCATTCCCAATGTATTGTTCAGTTCGCCAACCCCAGCAACCACACCGCTGGTGGGGAAAAGTAGGTCTGTGAAACCCGTAGCGGCACCGAAGGCCAAGAGGGCCAAGGTTGTAGAATCAAGTCCGGTGGTCGACCTCACAGGAGAGGATCCACCCTGACAATTGAGCATAGGGGTACTGATCCAAGAAGAGCCAATAGTTGAGACAGGGGAAGCAAGCGGGTTGCCACCTCACACCCCCATTAACCCCTTTGATTTCCTGAACATCTGCATATCACCACCTCATCTAGATCCACTACCACCTACCACCTCATCCATCTCCCACGAACCCCACGGCTCTGCACCATCCACCTCACCCGCCACCGTGTCTAATCTAGTTATCAGAAGAATACTCAATGGGGACCACGGGAAGGAGGTTAACTCGGGTACGGAAGTGGTACCCCCAGCCAACCCTAACGTGGTCCCGCAGACTACTTTTACCAACCTCATCACTCATATGGAGCAGATAGTTGAAGACACAGCTGGGCCACTCCCTGAGCCTACTTCGCTCCAACCACCCAACCAAGCAGATCAAGAGGGGCGACCGGACCTAAATATGGCAGATTCTGCACCCCAGCAAACTCCGTCGCAGTCGCCTCAAGACCAGTCAACAAGATCGGTTGCCAGTGGGCAACCTCTCCAGGAGCAAAGGCCAGATCAGGGTACCTCCAGTGCCGAGAGCATGGAGACATGGGGGACATCTCAGCTGTACCATTCCATCCAAAGGGCAGCACAACAGGCCGAGAAGCTCCACTCATAACTACAACAGAAATGCGAACAACAGCAGCAGCAGATAAGCACGCTTACTGAACAGTGTGAGCAGCTGACAAAGGAGAAAGAGTAGTTACAGGGACAGCTAGAAACAGTGGCCAGGGTTTTTAGGGAAGTATGGCCTGCAGTGACGGCCCACCACAGTCAAATACCGAATGACGTGCAAGAAACGGAGGTAGTAGGGTGGGCGATCCACCTCAGGGTGGCATATTCAAACCTCTACCAGGAAAATATGGAACTCAAGGCGGCACTGGCAGCCTGACCCACATTGCCTGACCCAACAGTTGTGTACTCAGCAAAAATATCAGAGAAATAGGGCCAAGTAACAAAGATGCAGGAAGTCCTAAGTACTGCAGCCAGAGATGCATACGACCTACTGAATGGTCTGCAAGAATGCTCAACGGCCCTCACGGTGAAGGCACAACTAATTTTGGCCCAACTGCAGCAGATCTCCAAGGAAATACAGGAAGCCATGGACCCAACTAGGCTGGACCAATTGTATGCCCAGGCGGATGTGTTAGAGGTCCAAATTCAACAAATAGAGGAGAATTCGACGACAGCTAAATAGGCAATCTGGGAGCTTCGATAGCCCGTAAATATCAGCGCCAAAACGATGCAACAATTATCCTCGGAGGCCGACACACATATCAACACAGTATTTGGCGTCGTGCCGGCAATCGCCGGGGAGGAAGTTGTCACAAAAATCATGGCTGAGATCGACGAGTTGCTGCAAGGGTGGCAGCAGGCCGTGGCAACCTTCCAAGAGCTTAAAGCTTCAGCTCTGAAGAAGGTCCCAGAGGTGGGGCCCTTATTTGGACAACAAGGAGAAGGCGCGCAGCCAGAACATGGCACAGGGTCGGGCAGATCCATGGAAGTGGAGACAGCTTAGGACAATTGACTCGGGGTGAGTCAAAAGGATGTGGTTGGGGCCTGTTGGGGCCCTTGTTTTGGAAATCAACAGATTTTGAGTTGCGGCGAGCACGAGGCAGAACACAACCTCGGTAGGCAGAAAGGTGTCAAGGTTGCGAAGGAGCAGAGGACAGGTGTCATGGTTGTTGCGGGAAAAAGCATAGACAGTGGAGGGGCACGGAAGGAAAAAAGCAGTGAACTCTCGGTGAACAGAAAGAAACGAAAGACAGCCGAGCAAGAAAGAAGGAGGAATTGTCATTCGCGCGGGCAGGAGAACAAATAGGCAGCCAACCAATGGATGAAAAAAGGTTGGCACAGACGGGAATAGGCAACAGGGAGCTGCAGGAGAGCTCTGTCTAGGTTGCACTTTTCTCCTCTCTTCTGGGTTACTATGGTTTCTCTCTGTCCCTAGGGACTTTTTGTATTTTTCTCTGTTCTATGCTCGTATGTAGCCGAGCCTTGTAATAGTTTGCCTCTAACCGCTGGTGATTAATATATTCAAGAAGGTTGTTCTGATATGTGATTCTGAGTATGAAAGAGTGTTGTTATAAGCTACGTTTAAAATTTTGTTTATCGTTAGTTTAACTGTTTTCATGAAGAGTGCATGTTATGGAATATTATGTCATGATTGTTTAAGTCCTTGGTTTAGCTTTGTTTCACCAGTCTGGATGTTGTGGAGATGATACCAACCTGCTCCCAATCACAGTAGGGTCGCGGCACACCTCGGGTGAGACTCTCTGCCCTTCGGAGCCGAGTGTAAATGACGGTGTGAATCTAGACTATGGCGGAAAACCTTGTTGGCCCTCAGCCCTGAACCCGGGTCTTCTCTGCAAGACCTGTTCTCTCGCCAACAAAATCCCATGATGGTAGGGGAGGCACAAGTAGTGCGATCCATTATGATCCCAAAAGGACAACAATGGCCAAAAAGTCTCTAATTATCCATGAGAAGCTTATGCTCTCCAAAGAGGTATTCAATTAGCAAAGGAATTAGGAATCAAACCTTTAATTGTTTTGAGAGATTCTTTGGTGGTTATTAGAGCCATCCTTAGAAACTCTAATTACTAGAAATATAAGCAAGAAAATTCAACTTATCCACATTTTCTTTCATAAGTAGTACACAAGCTAACTAACATTAAAAATGATAACTTTCATATCACTACTTCAAATATTAGTAAAATTAACTAGTTTGAAAAGAAGGTAGACTAGTTAATTAAAATTGTTAAGATAGAGAACAAGGACCCTTTTGGATATAAGTCCATTAAACACACACGTGTCTAGGTGAGACAATTATCTTTCATGTAGAAATTACTCCCAAAGAGCGGGCATGTCAATCTCGATGGGACTAGACCCCATGTGAGGAGGATAAGGGACTCCTCACTAGAACTCAAGCTACATCCACTTGATGTTTTGGATTGTTGTCTAATAGTGAACTTTTTAATGTTTTTAACCACTAACCACTTTATATATTTACAAACAAATTGTTAATTGCATATGCATATAAATTTTGAAAAACAAACAACAAGCATAAAATATTTGACAATTTTACGAACTTACCAATGGTTGTCTCTAATATATAAAAACTTTGGATAATTAAATAAAAATCCTCTTCTCATCTTAACACTAAGGACTTTATTCTAAATTTACGTATAGGGAAATTATTATAATGATAATAATTTGGTAACCAAATCATGGGTTGAGGTAGTGAAATGGTTGCAAGTAGAAAATAGACCACAATAGTTGATAGTACAAATTCGTTAGAAAAACTTCAAAATGTTATAATTAAAATTTATAACTTACACTATCTAGGTTTTTTAAAAAATATAATAAAAATCTAAATTATTTAAAATTTTAACAATATGTTAAATCATATTTCAACAATAAAACTTCAAACTTATTAATCAATAATATGTTTTATAAAATTAGTTTAAATAGTATAAAAACATAATAATTTGATTTAATGTGAATGCGATAATAAAAACCATGATAAAATATTTAGTCAAAGATCCATTATATTTATAAAAAAAATTTAATAATTTTTTTAATACATTATAATATTCAAAACTTTTAAACATTAAAACTCATAATTTTATGGCAGAGAAGCAGTAGTCCTAGTAGAATTCACGGTACCAAGCCTTCTGATCGTAACAACACTGCAGTTATCTGAAGAGGAATCTTTAAAAGAGCAATTGTACGAGTTACAGGAACTTGAGGAAGGCCAGTTTCTTGCGGAATTTCACCAGACGGTAGAAAAGGAGAGGTAGAAAGCTTGGCATGATCGACATGTCAAGCACAAGACTTTCCAAATTGGAGGCAAGGTCCTACTCTACAACAACAAGTTCCAGAAGTTCCCAGGGAAATTTCAGATGCATTGGCTGGGACCATTTCATGTCATAGAGATCAAACCGTCGGGAGCAGTTTGATTGGCACAGTTAAACAACCAAGTTCTACAAGGATGGGTCAACGGCGCACGCCTGAAACCCTACCAGGAGTAAGTTATTCATTTCAATTTCAATAACTCTCGCAACCGAGAGGAGTAGGTAGGGTAGGGTAGCGTCAATAAGTCTCTTGCACCCGAGATGAAATAGATAGGTTTACTATAATGGAATACATATTAGCTCAGTTGCGAAGACCGCAATGCAACTATTAGTGGTCGAGGAGGGGTAGTGTCCAGCATGTCGTCCACGTCAGGAAGAAAAGCGTGCCGAACATCAACCCACCATCATTTAGCATAGTACCAGTGTCAGTCCATAGGATCACCAAGATTTGGAAATAATTGCCATAATTAGCATTATCCATACTATAATAAATTTTCCATAATTAGACATAACCACCAGCCGTTGCATCTGCCCAAATCCCAAAACCATAGTCAGTAGTGTCAAAACCCACCTCAGCAGCTAATTGATCGCACGATCGTAGCCGTGGGAGAAGCCAGGGAAATATTAATTAGTTATGGGGTCTCATCAACCTCACCTGTGTCGGTTACTTACATAACAGAAAAGCGCGAGAATGCCAGAAAAATCTTAGTTAGAGTTAGAAACTTCCGAAAGAGCAAGGGAAGTTGGAGCAGAACCAGAGCAAAGAAGGCGTCCAAAGAAGAAAGGCAAGAGAAGAGACAGAGAACCGTTTTTCAGGTATATCAGCAGCGAGCGAAGATGACAAGAGTAAGCCCAGCGGTGGTAGAACAGGAGCTGGATAGCAGAATTCAGAAAATGGAGTCCCTTGTCGGGAAATATGACAGTGCGACCTTAATTGACGCAGACCTCACGGATTCCTTTGAGTCTCCTGCACTAAAAAGACAGGTATACATTGAAAATTATACAACAGAGGCAGGACGGGTAGCAGCAAGGGTCCTGCCCGAGTTCAGAGGTATCCAACAGTCCTCGATAATGAATTTGAGAAACTTACCAGTATTTGGGATTACAGGCGTTGCAATGCAGTGCACCAAATTCATGTTGAGCAGAATTCAGAACGACTCTCTGTGGCTGAGGAAGGAGATCCCAATTCACGCCGAAGACATTCATAGGTTGACAGGACTGTCACAGGAAGGAAGCGACATCTCTTCAGCATTACAAACCATATCCAAATAGGCGAAGAAGTCAGGGGATACATACTACTATGTTAAGTATGGCACCCGAAGAGGAGGAAAGGGGGCAAAAATTTAGTTAATCAACAAGCCAGAGATCAGATTTTCCTACTACCTCATTGCCAGCAAGACGATGAGACATTACACCTAAGGGGAGTGTACATTAGACACAATTTCGGTTGCGGAGCACTACGTCCAGGGGACCAGGCTGAACTGGTGCTCCTTCCTGTTGAAGGAGCTATTCAAGGCATGTGAAGACAACTATAAGAGGGCAACTGGATTTATCTATGGGTATTTGATAATAGCGCTGGCCATGTGGAAGTGGACTTTCCCCCTCATCAGGATACCAGTGGAGATAGCAGAAGATCAACTAGTGGTGATGAAGTTTACCCCATGGAAGGTGTCTCGAGATCCCAGCACCAAGGAAGTAAATGTGGAAGCCTTCAGAAGTTGGTATGGCCTAATGGTCGACGTTGTAATGAGACAACAGAGGATCCCAAGAAACCTACTGGACGGATATAGTGAGAAATTCTGGTTTGGAGTCACGCACAAGCACACGTTCCTCAGAACCACTTGTGTACCAGAGACGACGTTCCAGATGAGGCCTCTGAAGTTCCAAATTGATGAAGCATCTTTTCATACAGAATTTTGTTCGTGGCCGGGGGTTGCGATGGAAGTCAGAGACGGGGTGTACACGTACATCTTTGACGGGATGCTACCACACCGGTTGCCAGGAGAAACAACAGAGGAGGCAGCAAACAGGATGTCGAACCTGCAGCTCCTCTCGATCATTCAGCAACTAAACACAAAGGTACGAAGCTTTAATGAAGTAGTTCAGGTGATAGCGAGTAGTGCTACTCCATTTCCAATTTTTTCAAAATTCCAAGTCTCCCAGTCGAACCCACCTCCAAGCACAACCTCCATCTCTGCACCCATTCCCAATGTATTGTTCAGTTCGCCAACCCCAGCAACCACACAGCTGGTGGGGAAAAGTAGGTCTGTGAAACCCGTAGCGGCACCAAAGGCCAAGAGGGCCAAGGTTGTAGAATCAAGTCCGGTGGTCGACCTCACAGGAGAGGATCCACCCTGACAATTGAGCATAGGGGTACTGATCCAAGAAGAGCCAATAGTTGAGACAGGGGAAGCAAGCGGGTTGCCACCTCACACCCCCATTAACCCCTTTGATTTCCTGAACATCCGCATATCACCACCTCATCTAGATCTACTACCACCTACCACCTCATCCATCTCCCACGAACCCCACCGCTCCGCACCAGCCACCTCATCCGCCACCGTGTCTAATCCAGTTATCAGAAGAATACTCAATGGGGACCACGGGAAGGAGGTTAACTTGGGTACGAAAGTGGTACCCCCAGCCAACCCTATCGTGGTCCCGCAGACTACTTTTACCAACTTCATCACTCATATGGAGCAGATAGTTGAAGACACAACTGGGCCACTCCCTGAGCCTACTCCGCTCCAACCACCCAACCAAGCAGATCAAGAGGGGCGACCAGACCTAAATATGGCAGACTCTGCACCCCAAAAAACTCCGCCGCAGTCGCCTCAAGACCAGTCAGCAAGATCGGTTGCTAGTGGGCAACCGCTCCAGGAGCGAAGGCCAAATCAGGGTACCTCCAGTGCTGAGAGCATGGAGACATGGGGGATAGATCAGCTGTTCTATTTCATCCAAAGGGCAGCATAGTAGGCCGAGAAGCTCCACTCAGAACTACAGCAGAAATGCGAACAACAGCAACAGCAGATAAGCACGCTTACTGAATAGCGTGAGCAACTGACAAAGGAGAAAGAGCAGTTACAGGGACAGCTGGAAACAATGGCCAGGGATTTTAGGGAAGTATGGCCCGCAGTGACGGCCCACCACAGTCAAATACCGAATGACGTGCAAGAAACAGAGGTAGTAGGGCGGGCGATCCACCTTAGGGTGGCATATTCAAACCTCCACCAGGAAAATACGGAACTCAAGGTGGCACTGGCAGCCCGACCCGCATTTCCCGAACCAGCAGTTGTGTACTCAGCACAAATATCAGAGAAATAGGGCCAAGTAAAAAATATGCAGGAAGTCCTATGTACTGCAGCCAGAGATGCATATGACCTACTGAATGGTCTGCAAGAATGCTCAACGGCCCTCACGGTGAAGGCACAACCGATTTTGGCCCAACTGCAGCAGATCTCCAAGGAAATACAGGAAGCCATGGACCCAACTAGGCTGGACCAATTGTATGCCCAGGCAGATGTGCTAGAGGTCCAAATTCAACAAATAGAGGAGACTTCGACGACAGCTAAACAGGAAATCTGGGAGCTTCGACAGCCCGTAAAGATCAGCACCCAAACGATGCAGCAATTAGCCTCAGAGGCTGACACACATATCAACACAGTATTTGGCGTCGTGCCGGCAATCGCTGGGGAGGAAGTTTTCACAAAAATCATGGCTGAGACCGACGAGTTGCTGCAAGGGTGGCAGCAGGCCGTGGCAACCTTCCAAGAGCTTAAAGCTTCAGCTCTGAAGAAGGTCCCAGAGGTGGGGCCCTTGTTTGGACAACAAGGAGAAGGCGCGCAGGCAAAACATGGCACAGGGTCGGGCGGATCCATGGAAGTGGAGACAGCTTAGGACAATTGACTCGGGGTGAGTCAAAAGGATGTGGTCGGGGCTTGTTGGGGCCCTTGTTTTGGAAATCAACAGATTTTGAGTTACGGTGAGCACGAGGTGGAACACAACCTCGGTAGGCAGAAAGGTGTCAAGGTTGCGAAGGAGCAGAGGACAAGTGTCACGGTTGTTGCGGGAGAAAGCATAGACAGTGGAGGGGCGCGGAAGGAAACAAGCCGTGAACTCCTGGTGAACAGAAAGAAACGAAAGACATCCGAGCAAGAAAGAAGGAGGAACTGTCATTCGCGCGGGCAGGAGAAAAAATAGGCAGCCAGCCAATGGATGAAAAATGGTTAGCACAGACGGGAATAGGCAACAGGGAGCTGTAGGAGAGCTCTGTCTGGGTTGCACTGTTCTCCTCTCTTCTGGGTTACTGTGGTTTCTCTCTGTCCCTAGGGACTTGTTGTATTTTTCTCTGTTCTATGCTCGTATGTAGCCGCCTTGTAATAGTTTGCCTCTAACGGCTGATGATTAATATATTCAAGAAGGTTGTTCTGATATGTGATTCTGAGTATGAATGAGTGCTATTATAAGCTACGTTTAAAATTTTGTTTATCGTTAGTTTAACTGTTTTCATGAAGAGTGCATGTTATGGAATATTATGTCATGATTGTTTAAGTCCTTGGTTTAGTTTTGTTTCACCAGTCTGGATGTTGTGGAGATGATACCAACCTGCTCCCAATCACAGTAGGGTCGTGGCACACCTCGGGTGAGACTCTCTGCCCTTCGGAGCCGAGTGTAAATGACGACGTGAATCTAGACTACGGCGGAAAACCTTGTTCGCCCTCAGCCCTGAACCTGGGTCTTCTCTGCGAGATCTGTTCTCTCGCCAACAAAATCCCATGATGGTAGGGGAGGCACAAGTAGTGCGATCCTTTATGATCCCAAAAGGACAACAATGGCCAAAAAGTCTCTAATTATCCATGAGAAGCTTATGCTCTCCAAAGAGGTATTCAATTAGCAAAGGAATTAGGAATCAATCCTTTAATTGTTTTGAGAGATTCTTTGGTGGTTATTAGAGCCATCCTTAGAAACTCTAATTACTAGAAATATAAGCAAGAAAATTCAACTTATCCACATTTTCTTTTATAAGTAGTACACAAGCTAACTAACATTAAAAATGATAACTTTCATATCACTACTTCAAATATTAGTAAAATTAACTAGTTTGAAAAGAAGGTAGACTAGTTAATTAAAATTGTTAAGATAGAGAACAAGGACCCTTTTGGATATAAGTCCATTAAACACACACGTGTCTAGGTGAGACAATTATCTTTCATGTAGAAATTACTCCCAAAGAGCAGGCATCTCGATGGGACTAGACCCCACGTGAGGAGGATAAGTGACTCCTCACTAGAACTCAAGCTACATCCACTTGATGTTTTGGATTGTTGTCTAATAGTGAACTTTTTAATGTTTTTAACCACTAACCACTTTATATATTTACAAACAAATTGTTAATTGCATATGCATATAAATTTTGAAAAACAAACAACAAGCATAAAATATTTGACAATTTTACCAACTTACTAAAGGTTGTCTCTAATATATAAAAACTTTGGATAATTAAATAAAAATCCTCTTCTCATCTTAACACTAAGGACTTTATTCTAAATTTATGTATAGGGCAATTATTATAATGATAATAATTGGGTAACCAAGTCATGGGTTGAGGTAGTGAAATGGTTGCAAGTAGAAAATAGACCACTGATAGTACAAATTGGTTAGAAAAACTTCAAAATGTTATAATTAAAATTTATAACTTACACTATCTAGGTTTTTAAAAAAATATAATAAAAATTTAAATTATTTAAAATTTTAACAATATGTTAAATCATATTTCAACAATAAAACTTCAAACTTATTAATCAATAATATGTTTTATAAAATTAGTTTAAATAGTATAAAAGCATAATAATTTGATTTCATGTGATTGCGATAATAAAAACCATGAAAAAATATTTAGTCAAAGATCCATTATGTTTATAATTTTTTTTAATACATTATAATATTCAAAATTTTTAAACATTAAAAATCATAATTTTTTTTGGTTTAATAAAACCTAAAAATCAAATAACAACATTTTATAATTTTGTATCAGATTTCAACAATAAAATTGCACACTTATTAATCAATAATATGTTTTATAAAATTAATTTAAATACATAAACATAATAATAATTTAATTTCATCTAAATGCAATAATAAAAATCATAAAAAAGTATATTTAGTCAAAGATCGATTGCCTTTGTAATTTTTTTTAAATAAATATAATTTTTTTAATACACTAAAACCTTCCAAACTTTTAAACATTAACACTCGTAATATTTTTTTTTTATCAATAACACCTAAAAATCATATAACAACATTTTATTTATATTTTTTGGCCTATAAAACCTAAAAATCACATCAAAACATTTCAAAATTAAAACTCATAATTTTTTTATTTATCAATGACACCAAACTTTTAAATATTAAAACTCATAATAAATTTTTTTTTTAAGTCAATAACACCTAAAAATCATATAACAACATTTTATCTATGTTTTTTTAGACACATAAAACCTAAAAATCATTTTATTTATAATTTTTTTTTCTAATAAAACTTAAAAATCACATCAACAACATTTCATTTATAATTCTACATCCTAAAATACTTTTAAAAAATCCAATAAATAATCAATAACATTTCATTTATAATTCTACATCCTATAAAAATATCAGATAAATAATCAACAACATTTCATTTATAATTCTACATCCTACAAAAATATCCCATAAATAATCAACAACATTTCATTTATAATTCTACCTCCTAACAACACTTGAAAAGTATCCAATAAACAATCATAATTTTGCTTTTGCAGTCCTAATATTTCTTCACCATCACTCATATTTCTTTATACAATACATTTGCTAAAAATTGAAACTTTAATTAAGTTAATTTGAGCGACCAAAGCTCAAGGAAACATGCTCTGTAAAAACAGCCTAACGAGGTTGCTCTCAATGAAATAAGAAAGTAATGCGACATTATGTAATTCATCTCGAAGTTTCTTGCCAACAAAGTCAAACTCAAACTCAAAGTTATCTAGTCATCTAATCACGTGCGTGAGTATATTCGATAATATTAATATTAATGACAACATCATTTTCTCAGGTTAATAATTATTTTTAATCAACCGATCAAAGTTATCTAATCATCTAATCATGCGCGTGAGTATATTTTTCTCAGGTTAATAATTATTTTTAATCAACCGATCAAAGTTATCTAATCATCTAATCATGTGCGTGAGTATATTTGATAATATCAATATTAATGACAACAGATTTTTCTCAGGTTAATAATTATCTTTAATCAACCAACCTGACATTATCAAAATTAACTAACCTAATGTCAAAATTAAATAACCACATACATTACGGACTTAGTATATTTCGAATGTTTTTTTTAATCTGAACTTAAATGTCTACTTCATTTTAATCTAAATTGATTTGAAGTTTTTTTATGGATTTTTCTGTCTAATTTTTCTAAAATTCAGTAAAATTTTATTGAAATTACAAGTTTGATGGGTAACCCTGCACAATCAAAGTGCCCTAAAATTTTTTAAAAGTTTTGAATCCATATATATATACATATATATTTAAAAAACCAGTTTAAATAACACAAATCTAGATTTCAACTCAAAATTTTCCCCTATTCCAGCAAAAAAAAATGTAAATATCGCACAACTCCATTTTCCTCCCCTATTCAGGAACCTGGTCAGCATTACTCAAACATGGGAAGGGAACTCAATTAAGGATGCTTGGCAGGACAATGAAATCCCTTTCTAGTCGTAGCCTTGGAAAGTACTGCCATCTTCGAATTACTGCCTGAAAAAATCACAAAACAAAACAAAAGATTATCATCCTTGAGCAGATAATGGGTGACATCCCATGGTCCTACTTTGATCGTGCCTCTAATTCTGAAAATAGTTGTGGTGCAAGACTTGTGATTCACCTAAGCCAGGATAAGAGATTGGAGGCCTCCATTGGACTCGGTCTGGGGACTAATAAATATGCAGAGATTAAAGCTCTTCACACTGTTTGACGTTGGTTTACTCATTTGGGGATAGATTCAATCCAGATCTTTGGGGATTCACTTAACATCACCAAATGGTTCAACAAGGAGTTTATTTGTCAAAATCTTATATTAAGTCCTATTCTTGAGGAATTGTGGTTATTGAAGGATCATTTCATTTACATTGTTGTATGCCACATTTACAGAGAACATAACGTCACGGCAAATCTCCTTTCTAAGGAGGGTGTATAGCAGGATCTGGGTAGTTGGAGGATTCGAGAAATAGGACCAGAAAGCCTTGTGGCCACGGATCACCCTCCATTTGTTTAGAAAATCTATTTCTAGGCTTTGTTACTATTTTTTTTACCACTTTCAATAGTTGCTTGTTTTTCTTTTTCATGCAAAAAAGACTATTGAAACAATGTTACTCAAGTTTAAAGACTATTCATTAAAATTTTATTGAAATTACAAGTTTGATGGGTAACCCTGCACAATCAAAGTGCCCTAAATTTTTTTAAAAGTTTTGAATCCATATATAT
This sequence comes from Pinus albicaulis, assembly GCA_034641835.2. Taxonomy (NCBI): domain Eukaryota; kingdom Viridiplantae; phylum Streptophyta; class Pinopsida; order Pinales; family Pinaceae; genus Pinus; species Pinus albicaulis. The sequence goes on from CM076569.1 coordinate 148,439,431, forward strand.
ATACATATATATTTAAAAAACCAGTTTAAATAACACAAATCTAGATTTCAACTCAAAATTTTCCCCTATTCCAGCAAAAAAAAATGTAAATATCGCACAACTCCATTTTCCTCCCCTATTCAGGCCCTGGTTAGCATTACTCAAACATGGGAAGGGAACTCGATTAAGGATGCTTAGCAGGACAATGAAATCCCTTTCTAGACGTAGCCTTGGAAAGTACTGCCATCTTCGAATTACTGCCTGAAAAAATCACAAAACAAAACAAAAGATTGTCATCCTTGAGCAGATAATGGGTGACATCCCATGGTCCTACTTTGACGGTGCCTCTAATCTTGAAAATAGTTGTGGAGCAAGACTTGTGATTCACCTAAGACAGGATAAGGGATTGGAGGAGTCCACCATTGAACTCAGTCTCAGGACTAATAAATATGTAGAGATTAAAGCTTTTCACACTGTTTGACGTTGGTTTACTCATTTGGGGATAGATTCAATCTAGATCTTTGGGGATTCACTTAACATCACCAAATGGTTCAACAAGGAGTTTATTTGTCAAAATTTTATATTAAGTCCTATTCTTGAGGAACTGTGGTTATTGAAGGATTGTTTCACTTACATTGTTGTATGTCACATTTACAGGGAACATAACGTCGCGGAAAATCTCCTTTCTAAGGAGGGTGTACAACAGGATTTGGGTAGTTGGAGGATTCGAGAAATAGGACCGGAAGGCCCTGTGGCCACAGATCACCCTCCATTTGTTTAGAAAATCTATTTCTAGGCTTTGTTACTATTTTTTTTTACCACTTTCAATAGTTGCTTGTTTTTCTTTTTCATGCACAAAAAGACTATTGAAACAATGTTACTCAAAAACTCTAAACTATTTTTTTTATGAATGCAAAGACGTTATCATGGTCTCCACACGATTTATGTTTGGGCTGGTTTTTCCTCATAAAAAGAGGCCCGGGAATAGGTGTGGAGGCGGAATAGGCCGATTGTTTGTTAGCGATTATCACCATGTTTCAACATAGGTGTGGAGGCGGAATAGGCCGATTTTTTGTTAGCGATTATCACCATGTTTCAACATGGGTGGTGTTTTGAATGGATTGTAATATGGCCATAATTTTGGAGAGCTATGACCCATACCAGGAAATGCTTAAATGCATATACAAAATAACTTTTTATGTTAATATGAAAAATTCGATTTTTTCTTTAGAAAAAAATCAAACTCCTCTTATTAAAAATAATCAAAAATTAAAATGTTTAATGCTAGTGACAAGAAAGTCAAAGGTACTATGGTGACAAGAAAGTCAAAGGTACTATGTATTGATAGATAGTGATAATAAATGGCCGAAGACCACACATCTGAAAAGCAAGAAGTTTGTTGTTGTTGTTGTTGAGCATAAAACGTTGAGAATGGCAGAGAGCGAGAATGGGGATGTGAAATGGAGAGCTCTTCAGGGCAGCCATAACTGGCAAGGCCTGCTCCAGCCGCTGGACAACGATCTGAGAGAAGCCATACTCCTCTATGGCGACCTCACGCAGGCCACCTATGATGCCTTCAACAGCGATCCCCACTCCAAGTTCTGCGGCAGCAGCAGGTATGGCAAGAAAGATTTCTTCCACAAGGTTGCCCTCGCCACTGGGGATGATGAATGGGACTACCAAGTCACCCGTTTTCTGTATGCCACGTCACGCTTTGAGCTTCCTGAAGCCTTCATGCTCAAGTCCTTGTCCAGGGAAGCCTGGAGCCGAGAATCCAACTGGATCGGCTACGTGGCCGTGGCCACGGACCGAGGGAAGCAGAGGCTCGGCAGGCGCGAAATCGTGGTCGCTTGGAGAGGAACGATACGCGATCTGGAGTGGTCCGATGTCTTCAATCCCACGCTCGTCTCCATCGCTCCCATTCTTTCTCAAGAGCTACGCCACGGCAACGACAACGACCACGAGCGCCATTGGTACGACAAAGTGCTACACCTTGGCGACGAAGAGGAGCCGAAAGTGATGAACGGGTGGTTCGTTATCTACACTTCAACGGACCCCAAGTCTCCGTTTACTAAAAGCAGCGCCAGGGAGCAGTTCTTGGCGGAGATCAAGCGGCTTGTTGAGCTTTACAAGGATGAGGAGGTGAGTATAACTTTAATGGGCCATAGCCTCGGCGCGGCCCTAGCGATTCTGAGCGGCTTCGATATTGTGCAGAGCGGACTGAGCTCTGTTCCCGGAAAACCCAACATTCCGGTGACTGCCTTCGTCGTTGGATGCCCCGGCGTTGGGAACGCGGCGTTCAAGAAGCGGTTCGAGGCTCTGCCGGGGCTGCGTGTTCTCCGGATAGTGAATGAGCCGGATCTCATCCCGCACTATCCCGGAAAGCTTCTCATGTCCGAGCATGTGGGGAGTCAGTTGGTGATCGACACGCGAAAGTCGCCATTTCTGAAGGATTCCAAGAACCCTAGCGATTGGCACAACCTGCAAGCTCAGCTCCACATCGTGGCCGGGTGGCAGGGGGCGGATAAACCCCTCAAGTTTGACGGGAATCGGAGCGTGGCGCTGGTGAACAAATCGTGTGATTTTCTGAAGGAGGAGTGTCTGATTCCGGCGTCGTGGTGGGTTGAGAAGAACAAGGGAATGGTACTTGACGGGAAAGGCATGTGGGCACTGGCCGACCCTCCCGCAGATGATGTGCCGAAGCCAGAGGAGGATTGACCTCCACCACCACCTCCACCTGCTGCTATTACTCTGTCAATTCTACCACAGCGACTACCATGGTGTGTACCTAGTTTAGTCTCATGGCCTGCGGGCCTTGTCTTGCTGGTCACTTTTTTCTGTCCAATCTCACATGGTGGCAAGTCTATTCCTATGTTGTCTGGTCTTTGTCTTGATAGTAACTGTTATGTGCTTTGTTCAATGGCAAGTTGCATAGTGCTAAGATTTCTTTCTATTAGTGCAATGAACATCATGTCTTTTTGGCCAGCAATAATTTTATATTATTTTACTGCCAATGACTTCTTGTGCTATGGACAATATGTTTGTTTTTAATGGACCAAGAAGTTTTTATATATTTATATAATTTTTAAAGTGGTATTTTTTAAAATTGTAAAACACAAAAGCATGCGAAATATGTCAGTATTTGATTACCAAAATCATCCACTAGATAAGAATAGGGATATATATATATATATATTTTGTGAAAAGCTATTTCAAACGGTTATCTAACTCAAAGGAAACTTTATGTCCTCATTATCTAACTCAAAAGAATCTTTATGTTTATTAGGCTATAAACTTATAACTCTCTACATCGTAGGAGAACTTTGACTACCATTCTCACTTACTTAGGGTTAGATTTTTAGGGCTTTGTAAATATGGATTCTTCGATATAAAAACAGAAAATTTATTTTTTTTAAATGTCAAGGTTATTAACGCAAATATTTTAAAATACAACTTTTATAGAAAACTATTATTTTGGAAAAACATAAATTTAATGAGTAAATAAACTTAATATTCCATGTTTTTAAAAAGTCTCTCTTAAAATAAATTAAAATTTCAAAAAAAAATTATTAATATCTTTTTTTTTAAAATATATTTATCGCACATAGAGACACTTAGTTCAATATGGGAAATATGTTGTTTGGTTTATGTTTATATATATCACTTACTCCATAATATATCTCACATTTTCGAAATTAAAAAATAAACTTAAAATAAAAATCAACTAATTTATTATTTTATCTTTTAAAATTATTATTATTATTATTCACTATAAAAAGAATTGATATATAAGTTGAACTATATTCTTAATTTTAAGATTCAACCCCACTTTATCATGCAATACAAACTTGTAAATTGTTTTTGTTATAGTACTATGAACCAATACCATGGTTTTTTTCAAAAGAAAAAAATGAAACTTTCATTCATAAAATGTGAAATTTTTACATTGTCATGGAACTATAATCATCAAAAACGATACTATGAGCATATACATGCATACACCGATATCTAGAAAAGTGTAGAGGACACAACCTTTGTCTCACTTAAACCTGTACATGGTAAGACCTGTGAAAAAAACATTGAGGCAACGCTGTAAAGAAACAAGTTGCCGAAAAAAATCGATCCCAACAAGGGCACAACCTTCAATACAGAGTCGACTGTGTGGGAAAGAAAACAAAGAATAGAAAGGAGACCACAATCAGTGGAGCATCAAAATTAGAACATAAAATAGCACTGAGTCTGCCCCCTGCCATCAACCTCCAGATCAAAGACCATGAAGCCAAGAGGAAGAGGAAGACCTCATTTAGAAAGAGCATCTACCACAGAGTTTTGTTCTCTATATACATGTTAAAAGGAGACGTCGGAGAAGGATGCCTGAAGATCTCGAATCTGTTGCATCCAATTACAAAGCGAGGGAACTTACAATGAATTTTTCCCTTATATCCAATTGATTATTGTGAGAGAGTCACCCACAATTAGAATGTTGTCAATTCCCAACCAAGATGAAACTTGCAGGGCACCCCATAATGCAATCAATTCTGCTTTGTAGTTCTCCCCATCTCCATCATGCCAATGAAAAAGATATCGTGTTTTGGGGTCAACGGAAAGGGAAACCCCACAGTCGCATTTGCCTGCAAAAGCAGCTCCATCGAAATGGCAGATGGGGAAGATGTTGTCAAGGCCAACCAAGGTGATAGACCTACCAAAATCCTTGTGGGAACAAGGACCATTTTCTTGGAAATATGCAACAATACTCAATGCCATGACCTGAACCATGGGTTGTATATCATCGAATATGAGCCTGTTCCTGCCACACTAGATGCCCCACATAACATATAGAGGGAACGTTTGGCCCTGCTTTGGCGTGTAGTGACCAAGAGGAGAAACAGTCTAGAATTGAATCAAATTCATAGGCCAAAAAGACACTAAGAATAAATAAGACCTCCAACCAAATGGTTGCAACAAAGGATCATTTTATAAAAAGGTGAGTGTTGTCCTTTGTGTCCAACCCATAAAGGGGACATCTGCGAGGGCCCATGAAACCCTTCTTTTTCAGTCGATCCCATGTCAAAATACGGTTATGAAAAGCCAACCATGAGAAACACTTGATCTTTAGTGGAGTGTCCCACTTCCACCATTTCGAAGTAGCCTCAACAAATTGCAGGGGATGTGTGTTGGAAGTAATATGTGCATATACTTCTTTGACATCAATGCAATCCTACTCGACATGGCCACCCCACACCGGCCGGTCAGAGCATAGAGAGGGACAAATTCCAGCCATGCAGAGAGAGGCATAATTCATCCCATTCCCTAATCAAGTGATCTAGGAGTCAAATCTTCTAAGCGTGTGGCCAATCAAGAGCAGCGTTGGGGAGGCAGGTCTGCTCCCAAATATTAGCAAGTGTTTTAATCCCCTGTGTGTTCAGGAAATATATCAAGGGATTCAAAAGTATGTGGCAGCTCATTCCTTTAATTCCATCCAGTCTGACAAGTATTTTTCGACCATCCCCCACCATCCACTGCAAATTGCTGCATAGCCATGGGATTTCCCGCCGAAGACTATGCCAAATAATAGATACATCGGACGTGGGGGGGCACCCCAACATCCACCCAGTCCTCCATACTAGCATAGGGAATATATTTTCTAAACATAATTCTCTGCCACAGGCCCCTATCATAAAAAATCCTCCAGAGGGACGAGGCAAGTAATGAAATATTAAAACAACGAGAATCAAGTAGTCCCCATCCTACAAATTTGACAGAACTTGAGATGATGCTTAATCTGACTAGGTGTATCTTTTTCTTGGGCCCAATACCTGACCATGAACTTGGCAATGATAGTATCTATTTGGTGGATGATGGACTGTGGGATATGGAAGAGGTGCATCTAGAATACCGGAATGCTCTATATGACAACTTTAATCAAGGTAACTTAACCTCCCAGTGTGAGCCATCGATGGTCCGAACAAGATAAATTCTTTTTGAACTTAATAATGATCCACTCCCAGTCATGAGTAAGGTGCTTGCTTGGTTTCAAATAACACCCCAAATATTTGAAGCCATCTTATAGGGATCGAATATTGATCCCAAATATTGCAGCAATTGCCTAAAGTAAATCCAAGTCGTGATTATCAATGATTAGTTCTGTTTTGGAGGAATTTATGATTAGTCCATATGCCTTGCCAAATTTATAAAAAAACAAGTGGAAATATTCCCATTCAATGATCTTAGTAACCTCTGCGCAGACCACATCATCGACGAACATAAGGTGAGACACCTCACAATTTCTTGCGATCTTATAGCCAGTAATATTCTTCATGCCGATTATACCCCTGTTGAGGGCATCCATAACCAGGATAAAAAGTAATGGGGACATAGTGCAACATTGTTTGAGCCCCCTGAAAACTTAAAAAAAATATGTGGGTTCATCTTTGATGAGGATAGCCATGGATGTGGATTTGATGCAGGCCATGATCCATCGTACATGACTGTGTTGGAATCAGATTTTATGTAAAATAATTGTAAGAAATTCCCAATCAACACTGTCGAATGCACGCTTAAGATCAATCTTCATGAGGCAAGATTTAAGCTTCCTTGATTTCACAGAATGTATGCACTCTTGTTCAATAGCAATGACGTCCTGGATTCTCCTGTTAGACAAGAAGCCAAACTCGAATGTGTCCAAAAATTTCTACAACCTCTACCATTTTGACCAGCTCAGTGCCGATCAACTCGAAAAAGTGTTGAAATAGGGCAATGGGCTAGCCACCAGGGCCAAGACTCTTGTCTTTCGCCATATCCTTGATGGATTGTAGCAACTCTTCTTTAGTGATAGGAGTGTTCATGATTGCAATGTCATCCTCTTTGAGAATCACTGGGAACAAATCAACAAGGTTCATTATTTTTGTGATGTAGTCGTCTTCCCTATCCATATACTGATGTCTAAAATAACATAAAGCCTCTGGTTTAATATCTATGGTAGAGGAGAAGGCATTTCCTGAGTCATCGTGTTTGGTTCAGATGGAATTTGTTTGTCTCCTCTTGGACGTAGCACAACGAAAAAATTTAGTACTACAGTCCCCACCTTTGATCTAAGCCAGCCGACTTTTCTGCCTCAAATCCTCTTCCTGTAGCTTGAGGATTTTATCTCGCTTAAGTGCCAAATCCAATATAGTTTGTAGCTATAGCGGAGAGAAATAGTCCGGAGAGACAGGGTCCAAGAGAAAAGAAATTTCGACCTCAATTGATTGTAACTCATGTTTTTTATTAATTCGGCGGTTGTATATCAAAGCTTTGAATCATTTCAGACTTCAATCTCAAGAGCTTGTTCTTGACCCACAGAATAGGATTATTAATAACATTAGTGAAAGGAGAGCATCTGTTTGTCATTAGTCGAATGGTTATGAATTCTAATTTACTACTGCAACAACCATCTATTCAACCTTGTTCTCGAGACCCCTGTAGCGTAAAGGAGGTCTATTTCATAACCATCATCCATTTTATGCATGCATGCAAGTTTACTTCTGAGGGGCAACTGCAATTTGTTTTAAATTATCTCAAATTTTGGATGCATGGAGTTGATTATAGGTTTATCGGTCAAGTGACCTCGATAGAGGTTTTAGGCAAGTTTTCTCATTCATATCGTTGCCTGAGTTTGCATAATATAGATGACCCATGGGTCAATTGGGATATCTTTAGTCTGTTTGAAAGTTTTAGGCAGGGGATAAATCGGGGTAATTGTTCTCTAAATGAAAGCCTTGTCTGTTTAAAAATTCTGAGTTTTCAAATATATAGGAGTTTCTATGAATATCTTGTTAACCTGGTTCGGTCGCAAATAGATAGTAGTTGTAGGGAAAGAAGTCGTTTCCATTGGAATTCTGCCTATATCTATTGTCAGAGTCTGAGTATTTATTTCCGACCACCTAGATGTCTTAATATTTTAGTGAATTACTATTCCCTCAGTCGATATTGCTATTATACCAGTCATGCTGTGAAGTATATGCCAGAGGAAGTTTTCATCCTGCAATTCCATAGTTTAACTGTAATATCTCTTTGCTTCCATCATACAGGCATTCTGATATAATACATAGGTTTTAATCACAAAAGTAAAAACAAAACAATGGTGAAGAGGCAAAAGAAGAAGATTAATGTCAGTACTCAGGATAAAGGTAAGCAGAAGATGGTTAAGCCTAAGGCTGAGACTAGTAAAAGAGGCAGAAAGATGAAGCAAGAGACATTACAAAATATCTCGCAAGCATATTTGCTTGGGAACCCATCTCAGATAAAAAATAGAATCCAGGGATGGGAAAGAGAGAGTCACAACAATGAAGAGAACAATGAGGCAAAAGAGGAAATAATGGATTTCATTACTCATCTTGGCAATACACGAGGGCGTCTATCTCTGTTAAATCAAACTGTGTATACATATTGGATAATGAAGTGTGTCTTGGCTAAAGCATTACAAAGTCTTCATCCAGGGCAAGGGAATGAGATCCCGTCAGTCACTACACTTTTTCAAGATATTACCATACAGCTCCAGCAAATCAAGGTGTCACAATACCAGATGTCAGCTCGAATAGATCGTGTTGAGAAGCAGCTTCAGCAGATACAACAAGTGGATATGCCTGGCTCCACTGCTAAGGACCCTGCACCAATAGATTCTTCAGATGGGTAGTAACCCAAATTATGTTTAATGATTTTTGCGGATAGTGTTTATGTTGTTAATTATCTTTTAGTTAATGCTTTAAACAATAAACTGCCCATAGAGGCAAGTAGAAGAAGGAAACAATTACAATTTTGGATGGCTTTTTATGCATTAAGGTGGCCAACAGACCTGGTTTCCTACGAGCAGGTTGAGGCCTCTAACTCTGTATATGATGCAATTTGCTTTTTATAATATAAAATAGTAAGGAACTACCAAACTTAACAAAAAAGAAAGAAAGGAGAGCTCCATGATTGATGGACTAGCTGTTCGAAGTTAGGGTCATTTATCCACATCAAATTGAATTTGAAGGGGAGAGTTTGATGATTCAGATCTTCGAACCATTCGAGTATTATAACGTCATGGTCAAAGATGTCAGAGAAAAAGGACCATGAGTGGATCTGAGTCATTCTAAGGCACATTTGGGAGTCCACAAGGAATCTGTCAATTCTTTTCGAAATTCCTTCTACCCCAGAGCAATCGTTCCGCCAAGTTGGACACAGTTGAAACAGAGCAATGTCCTTGAGGGACTTGCGTTGAAAGAGGTCTTTGAAATGACCAACCAAGGGATCCGATTTGGCCCTTTGTCCCCAACATTCCATAGAATCCATAGTGAAATTCATATCACCAACGATGATCAAAGGTTTGATATCTAGCAGCTCATAAGCATATGTCGAATCTTAGAATGGTTTACGGTTGCAATATGGAGGATATATGTTCAAAATTTGAATCTTGTAGGAGGTTCCCCTTGTGAGTTGGACCAATACCATGGCTTATTAATACCATTTGCCCAATATGATACATGTTGATATGAAATTTTCTTTAATTAATTAATTTGAGATAAATTAATTAAAATAACATAACTAACTTGGAGATAAATCTTAAACTTTGATATGTGAATACTTGTATACACAAGGGCTTGTCCAAGTAGGGACTACACTACTTGGATACTTTTAAATATTTTATTTATGATTGACATTAATAGTTTTTTATACAACTTTGTAAGAGAGAGATGTGTAATTTCCCCACTATTCAAAATGAGAGTGACACATGTCATTTAAAAATAATATTTACATGATGTCTCTCTCATAGTAGACCTTCCAAAATTCTAATTTAGTTATCAATAATTATTAGGCTGATTATAGATATTTGACTTCCATGGAATATGCTAATTTAACTTCCATAGAATATGCAGAAATATTCATAGTAGTATTCACATATCAAAGTTTAAGATTTATCTCCAAGTTACTTATGCTATTTTAATTAATTGAAAAGATAAAGATAAAGTAATTGAAATTATAAAATAAAGGAGTTATTTAATTTATTCAATTTCCAATATGGAGTTTATATATGGCATTTAAAAAAATATTAATTTAAAAAGAAAAAATCAATTATAGATAACATATAAAGATAACATGTGACATCTTAAAAAATATTAATAACAAAAATAATTGTGTGTATGTAAAAAAAGACATTATATCCTATAAATATATATTTTCTACTTGAAGATATGTATTTAAAAATATACTAATAACTATAACTATATAACTATATAACTATATATATATATATATAGATATAGATATAGATATGGTTTAAAATTTGATTGCACATTACTTAAATAAGGCATTACGATTTCTTTATGTTATTGGCTTGCGGAAAGAAACCAGGAGCACTATGGAATAAATAAAAACAATTCAAATAACTATATTAAGTAAAATATTCCAATATCAATTATATATATTATATAAAGAAAATTTAAATAAAACAAAAATGATCAAAACATTTAGGATATTGATTCCATGACCGCCATAAAATTGATACATCATACTTGTGTAAGCATACATCTATGTCAGCTTCAAATCTATCAAATATTAAGTTCTTTAATTGTAAATTGTATACTCATAATATAATTCTCATTATTAAAAAAAACGCTTAAAACTTAATACATCTAAAGTTAGATATATACTAGTTTATTAACTTATTCAAAAATTATTTTTTGTTTTTTCAGCTATTCTAATTAAAATAATAACAATATAAATAATAAAATAAGTAATAAATACTTAAATATTTATTTTATCATAATATTTCATATTTTAAAATTTTATCTCACTTTTATATATATAAATTTTGTCCCTCTTTCCCCTATACACATCAATATCAATTACAAGTTAAAAGTAATCCAAGTAATCCCTATTTTAAAAATGTACACATTCATGAATCATGTAAGCCTAATATTACAATGACCAAAGCCACTCATTTTCAAGTTAAAAGTAATCCCTATTTTAAAAATGTACACATTCATGAATCATGTAACCCTAATATTACATTGACCAAAGCCACTCATTTTCAACTTCAAAGTAATCCCTATTTTAAAAATGTACACATTCATGAATCATGTAACCCTAATATTAAAGCCACTCATTTTAAAAAGATGTTAATGTTGTAATTGACATTGAATATGAAAAGCTGGCCTCTACTTGAGACAGCCCCTCTAAGTTTCACGAGTCATTGATTTTCGCACGTTGTTCCATCCATCATACAAGTAACTTGCCTTTGAATCCTGAGTGGTCAATCCTCTCCTTAATATGGGTTAGTGTGTGCACACAGTTCAATAAAGTGAACATCTAGTTGTTCGTTGAGTTGGGCCTCTCCCTTTTTTAAATGAAACCACCGCATAGAAGGTATATGTAACTAGTTTTATATGATACTTTATATGGGATTGAGTTATTAGTTTATATCCCCTTTAGATTTTATTAGTTTTTTTTTTCAAATCTGATTGGAGGGGTTGAGGATGGGAAACACTTGTGTGGGGTAATAATATATTCATGGTGATAACATTTCATAGGTGGACAAATCATTCTTCCATCCAACATTGGGGCTGGCCTTGGCCTAGGCTCAACATAGTTGAAAGAAAAAAAAAAAGATTAAGTCCCTCTTGAATATTTTCTTTTTTTAACGGGAGGTCAGAGGTAGGATGAAGTATCTAGGTGAATGTTGTTTTTTCCAATTTATATTATCTGAGGAAAATCCAAAGCACTTCTCCTTATTTCAAGGATGGTGTTTAAAGTGAATGTTAAAATCTTCAATGCATAGGGCTATTCCACAAGAAGGCTTGAAGCCATTATAACAATATGTTGGTTAAGAACTTAACATATTACTTGTGGGAATTAAATTTAGGTGGACAAAATAACAATTATTTTTCTCAACCACTATAAGTAAAACCAAATGACAACACTTTAAAACTTGATATGTGATACATATTTATAATGGATAATGCCCTATATAGGCATTATTTGTTAGCCTATCTCCACAGTTAATATAGAAGGTCTATGTTTTACATGATATTGATTTGATTTTTTTATATTCACATGTCTAAATTCAATTGGACAAACATATATGTGAATGAATACATTTCTCCAAATGTATTATCCCTTACACCTATCATATGCGTGAGTTATCAACAACCTATAATGTGAAGTCATGTACAAGGTAGCAACCCACATTCACAAGTAATAGGGATAAGACAAACAAAAACAAGTGTGTGCTTAAGAATTAATGTTGGAAGCAAGGAATTGCTTAATCTAAAGGGGTTGGCACAAAAAATAAGATGAAGGCCAAATGTAAATTTCCAGGACTAGTCACTAAATCACCAAAAGCTCATGTGGAGGGAGAAGCAAACTAAACAATGCAAACCCACAATCCATTAGAATGTTGACAATAAGAATCTTACAATCAACCAAATTCCTTGAAAGTGTACAAAAATATACCTTCTTGAGTTGGCATGGAGGACGGTTAATTGTACAACTATAACCTAAAAATTCAAGTCTATAAGTTTATGTCCATTGATTGGAACTAGATAGGAGTGCATCCATATCCTATTGCACAATATTGACATAAGTGACAATGGTCTCAATTTACATCTCATTATTAGATAAATCAAACATTTGGTATTGAAACATGTCCCTAGTATCTTCAAGACTAGAGAAAAACTAGGCAATATTAGTGGTTAGGAAAAGTATTATGAGTTGCATTGTTTTCAAAACTTGTATCATTGCAACAAAATTTGAAGTTTCACTAGGTTGTGCAAAGAATTGACATTGCTAGAAGAGGTGCATAGACAATAATAACAAATCATCCAATTTCTTCCACAAATTCTCTACATCAATCTTCTAATTATCCATTGCTTTCATGATATAGGAAAACACATAGTTTCATATTTGAAGAGATGATTTGTTTAGTGAGTTAATGAAAGGTCACTAAAGTGCATCGTGATCTAATTGCAACAGGGTGTGTTGTCCCTCAAACTTTTGCAACCATCTCCAAAAGAGAAGTGCACACTTGTATAAGAGTCGTGTGTTGTTTTGTAACGTGCGCGTGGGCTCTGGTGGAGCAGCAAGGTGGTTCAGACCTCTCTTCGGAATAGACAGGGTCGTGGAAAGGGAATGTTTCTATGGAATTTATATGCAAAAACATTTCTCCAATTGCGGCAATGTTGTTTCCTTCCTCTCACTCGACCTCGAATTTGGCTCTGTTACATGGAAGTTGGGTCACTATAGGGCTAGAGGTCTACACTTGACAAGTTGAGGGTGTGTGCTTAAGGAAATTTCCTTGGTTGTAAAACCAGAAAGGGTGGCATGCATTCAGTTTCCCCTCGATGGGTGTGAAGGAGGCCTGGTCTGTGAATATGTGGCAATTTTAGTTTACGTGGGAGTAAGCTGGGTGGTAAGGTAGAGGATTTCAAGGGGACATGAATGGACATGGAAAGTAGGTGGAGCTACTAGTATGTACTGTTAGCATGGGTAGGGATCCTAGACCAACAAATGGTGGGTGTTTACACTAGCTTTGCGATTCATTAGAATTGGTGTCTCAACAAGTTCTTTGAGAGGGGTAATTTCAATGACCTTGATTTTCTCTGTTAATTTATTTGAATTTAAGTCTGTGGATTTCTTGTAGCATCAGATGTAGTCTAAGCCTCAAAATTTGTAAGGAGCCTAGGACACATGCATCCCCCAAGACCAATAAATCATTTTGGGAAATTCCGCCCGGAGATAATTTTATTAAAATAATTAATTATTTTTAATGGATGCCTAAGTCTAAACTTAGGAAATTAAAATAATTAAAGGGTATTAATGAAATTTGGTGTGAATATTCTAGAAAAATATGAAGATCAAGTCAAGATGATCTGAGCCACTGATTAGGAATTAATTTGGGTCGTTGAATTTTAAATGATAATATTATAAGAAGAGTCTCTATGGGAACTTGGAAGACACATCGAATTAGAGATCAGAGATCGATTTCTCAAGTGAGAAGCACAACAATTGTCAGAGAAGTGATCGAGATATTTCTTGCAGTGAGAGGCAGAGATAGATTGTCGGTGGAAATATTCTTGATCCGACGAATACATTGTAGAGGAGGCAAAGAGAGGTGCAGAAGAGGCAGCGCAGAGCTTAAGAGGGACATTGAAGCTTTGCTGAGGAGCAGTTGAGATCCAGTACCGGAAGCTAGGGTGTGAGACCAGGAGGTTAGAGGATCGAGTTTTCGGCCAGCAAAATATTAGTCGGGAGGTGTGATGTAGTCCTTGTAGCAGTGATGTAGTAACTTTGTAGGTGTGATGTAGTGCTATGTAGACACTGTGCATAGGTCTCATCTCCAGTAATAGCAGTACAAATATTCCCATACCAGTGTGAGGCCATATCACTAACTTTATGACAGTGATTTTATCTGTATCGGATAGCCAGTAAGTGATCAGGTGCTCGGTATTAAGCTCAAAATTGAAAGTTTTCAGAATCATTCAGAACCTGAACGACCGCGAAATGCTCATCGCCTTGAATTCGATGCACTTAATTTCATTGAAAATCGACTCCGTATGTGAAAGTTAGATCCTGTTGTCCATTTTCTCAATCAGGTAAATTTAAAAAAAAAATGACAGACAACTACCCAGTCAACATTTCGTACTACTAACGTGGTAGCTGACTGTACAGGGTCAAACTTTGGTCAAATTTCTGCAGGCTAATGGGAAGTTTCCACTTGGCAACATGATACTGGTTCGAATGGTTGGTGATTTGTCGTAGTTTCATTGGTTGGAAATAGACCAACTAGAGGCGAACACGTGGTCCAGCTAGGGGCTGCCACGTGCCCCCCCTAGTGGACTATGGTCGAAATCATATTTTATGGTGTTTTATCTCAAGAAAAAATCCCTTGGCTATGGTAAGGAATCAATGCTTAAGAAATTTTATAAATGTATGTCACAATTACGATATCAAACGGCCTTTGTTTAACACCTTTGGAATTTAATTACTTAATACCCTCAATAATCTGATATAATGAAAGCCTTCACAATGCCATAAACTGCTGATACTTGAATGAAATGAAAATAAGAACTGTAAGAGAAGATCAAGATGATATGCTGAGAAACATAATCTACCACTTTTAAGTTTAAGAGGAAATCATGGAGAGAGAGGAAACTCAAAATACTATGATGTAAACACATAATCTATTACTTTAAATTTTCATCAGGAGTTTGTGAAAAGAGAAGAGATGAAGTGAAGGAGCGCAAATTAAGGTGATTTAACTCTTACTCATAGATGTAATTAAGAGACCAGCTGCTACATTACTTCGCTTCATTAAAAGAGGAATAAACACAGAGCAAAATTGGAAAGACATATCAACATCAACAAGTGTAGGAAACTTGATCTTACTT
Organism: Pinus albicaulis; assembly: GCA_034641835.2. Lineage (NCBI taxonomy): Eukaryota > Viridiplantae > Streptophyta > Pinopsida > Pinales > Pinaceae > Pinus > Pinus albicaulis. Next base: position 148,454,814 of record CM076569.1, read on the forward strand.
CACTAATTCCTTAGAAAATTCAGTACCAAATTAATAGTCATCCGGAGGTCCAAAACACAGAACCTCTTTTCTTTATTTCTATCTACTTAAATACATCAAAGTAGTTCATAACTGTTGAACTTATTGAAACTATTCGACTACTTAAACTGTTAGGATTACTTATGCAATCATACAAAGAAAACAAATAAAAACTGGAAATATTGTTCGTTTTTCTGAATCTGATGTTGTTGATGCATCCTCACGAAGTGCCAAGGTGTCCTTTCTGGTTATGATGCAGCAACTGCATAGTTCTATAACGACACCTCAGTGCTTGACTTGAAGCAGCTGTCGTGCTTCCCACAGTGCCACTATACATTCTTCTTCCTGACTCTGCCTATGCCTCTTTATTCATTGGTCGCCCCTTTGAATTACCTTATCACATACACACCTGCAACTTTATGAAAACCCCGCAGAGTTGTGGTCTACGGGCCCACACACGACCTGACCAATCAGAAGAAATCGCACTTCGCAAATTATTCGATATTGTACATCGGCAACTATAACAAATAAATTAAATGGTAAAAAATAATAATGTCGATGTGAAAAGCCACTATGTTTGCTATTTAACCTCCATCGTTGATCTGCACCCCAATCCAACGGTCCTGTTGTACTGTCTCACACCGCCAACTCTCGTTTGTTGCATTGCAACCAAAATACTTTACCTTGCGAAGTCTTAATGCCAAACTCTAAACCTGCCAATGTGAGATATGCGCTAAATTGTTGTGCCGACACATGGCTCCTCCCTTTATCGCATCGCAAGTTTCACTTCTTACCACATCACAAGTTATTTTGTTTAACTTGCGAAGTCCTTAATGCATAAACTAAATAATCGCCGATGCGAAATCGCACTATGCCAAAACATGTCCACTTCGCAACTTTTCAAACTTAACTTTGCGATGCAACCTGGTCCGTCCATCTCTCACTTTAATTCTGCGATTTAATCCTCGTTGTCAGATCGCCTCCTTTGGGAATATATAAAGGTTTTCTGCCTTAACCGATTTCTCTGGTTCTTCGGCTGTCGCCACTCTACAACTCCATCTTCTCCACGCTACTCCCTGCGACAGTTTGTTCAATGAACTCGTGCAACTCCATCTTTCTCTACGGTGTTAAAACCCTCTTGAGCTTTATTCTGGTTATCCAATCCTTCGAACTACCTTCACATCTCATCACAAAATATTAATGTACCAACATATAAATCAAAATTCTTCTTAGACATACAAACTTTTACATTTTCTAACATATATGATTTTTGGTGTTTTGAAAAATATTTCAAAGGTAAATGCAAATGAGCCACAACATCTGGCTCCACCTGGGGATAATGCTTTTTCCACGGAAGCGCTAAGAACCGCAGATTAGTGCCTTATCCATTGGGCATGGGGTCAAATATTTCTTGGTGACATATGAACAATGAGAAATCCAATATTTACAATGGTGGAATGATAACTTTTAATGTTGGAAATAATTCTTTAGATATTGCTGGTTCACAGGCAGTTGTACTAAATCTCCATCTAGATATTCCAGAATGAATGTGTTATTTGACCTTGCCTCAGAGATTCTGTATGGACCATACCTGATAGGGTCAAATTTACCATGCTTCCCCTTTTCTTCTCATCTGGTGTCCCATCTTAGTACCAAATCTCCTGCTTGAAAGAGAACTTCTTTTTCTTTTCTATCAAATATAGAATTCATATTTTCCTGATAAGTAATCAAGTTATCCCTGAATTTGTTTATGTTTTCACTTGATTCAATGATCTTTTTCAATCTTCTTACCAGAGCATTAGGTTCTCCCCGAGCTTCTTGAAGGAAAGAAATCACTGGTTTGGCTAGTTGAGTAGGAAATAGTGCTCGAGTCCCATAAACCAGTTCATAGGGAGACTTCCTGGTAGATCTCCTGGTGGTGACTCGAACTGCCCAGAGGGCTAACTTCAACTTCATATCCCAATCCTTCTGATTCTCAGTGATTGTCTTCTTCAAGATTATGACCAATGTCTTATTTGAGGACTCTGTTACACATTATTTTGTCACCATGACATTTGATTGTCTATATAGGTTCATCACTACCTATATTGTGCTCCCTTAGAGGTCAAAACCCCTAATGTTCCTAAACCAAGTCTTAGAATTGGAGAAAAGCTCATTAAAACCATTAAAAGTATACCTCCGCACTTTTCCTGGCTCTTTCCTATGGATCCACATATATTTTCTCTATAGCCTGCGGCACATCCCACACGTTCTGCTTATAAAACCTATGGACCCCCGTAAACAGTCAAATAAAGGAAAAAGTAAGTTCTGGAAGCCCACCTGGACGAATATTATCCTAACTTGAAGCTTCTAGAGGTGAGATCAGTTCAAGCTTTATCCCTCCACTCATGGAGCTCTATCCCTTCACTCATGGAGTTTATCCCTTGGTATATGGAACTCAAATCCCTTCATGAGAGGAATCCATCCCCCTCTTCGTGGAACTGAAATTACCTCCATTTCCCTATAAATTGAGCTCGTGTTTCAGTCTCAAGGGTACCTTGTAGATGGTGCCTATCTTGTATATTGTAGACATACATATTGGTTGCTGAAGAAATTCTCAAGAGAGCATACTCTACACTAGTCATTATTGGTATGAGAATGATCACACACTCATGTCCATAACTTCATGCTAGTTCAGAGAGAAGAAGGCTTGTCAATCTAAAATAGGAACGATTGTTCAGGACCTCGGGAGGAACTTGTACAACATCAAGGCATCAGGTTGTAAAGTTACTCTTTTCCTGCAAAATAATACATATGGATATCCTTTTCACATTGAGTTGTTCTTGTGCTTATTTGAGTAATTCAATACTTAGATTCCTTGATCACTAAGTTAGATTAGCTATTCTCAATTATTATATGTTGCAGGTGCTTTTAATTATTTTGTCTCTCTTTGATTGCAGGTTATACTTATTGAAGAAGCCTCTTTGGAGCGACTGGATAAAAGACTGCACCGAACGTCAGATTTCAAGGTAGGGGCATGTCCTCTTTCTTTGTTTATAATAATTCTGAATCACATATAATCTAGAGAAAATGATTTACAAATGGATGCTTGTTTCTAGCTATCCATAGGATACTAGGGAGATCGCTCTTGTCCGCAAGAGGGATTTATCCGCATAACAAAATAGCGACTCCGCTGGGGAATAGAACTTAGTTTTTCCTTTTATTTTTCAGTTTGAATTTTAAAAGTTTTCTGATTTGGATTAGTCTAAAACTGGGTTGGGTAGATAACTTATCAGAATCCCTGAAAAGAAAATCTGAATTTTTATTTTTTCTGTATTTTTCCTGGCCTCTGCGGTTTTTATTTAAAAACAGTGCAGTAGCCTCCGCATTTTTTAGTTTAGAACAATGCGGTACCACACTATTCTCCATTAGAACCTGCGGACTTGTAGAAAATTATTGAAAAATTAAGAATTCTCTTTTTAGGAGCTAGATTACTAGATTCTTTGTGTTTGCCCCAACTTGTCTTGACTCTCAAAGTCTTATGTGTGAGTTTCTTTTAACAAATTTTGAGTTTATGTGATTTTTCATCTGATTTGCATTTTATGAGTGAGTGTTTGCCTACTTCCTTGCTGCTCCATATCAGGAACCTTCATATACCTTAGCTTATTGGTGTGATGTTGTTTTCTTGCTGAGCCATTGAATTTGTTGCAAACCTTACTTTTATGAAAATTGATTTTCATTTTCATTTGCAAATTTAGAAGAGATTTTAGCTTGTTAAGGCCTAAATTTCACATTAAACCATTGTTGTATGTTTTTGTTTCTGCTGAGATAAGTAGAAATTATTCTTGGTTCAATCACAAACTAAGAGAAAACATCCTTGAACTTTCTAGATAGAGTTCAAAATTAGAGTTTCTTCTTTTGGTTTTGAATTTTATGTTTTTAGGAGTTTTAGATATGGTTTCCTTTTTGGAATTGGTTTTTTTAATGATTTGTAGTTTCTGATCTGATTGATAAAGGATTTCATTTAGAACGAGTAATTGATCATTTTATGAAATTGAGTTCTCAAAGAAATCATATTATTTTCAAATATTTTGTTTGGGAATGAAAGTATTGATGTTTTGAAAATTGTTAAATCTCTCTTTCTTTCCCTTAAATAAGATTCATTGAAAAGAAAAGAGTTGCACATTTCATATAGATGCATTTAGTGTATTTTTGAGTCGGGTCATAAAACATAATTAAAGTTTCACTTCCATACCTTCTGTCTTAAGAAACAACCAAATTAAAAACAACGCTTTAATAAAATCAATCTAGATATTTTTACATTTTCTAGGGCTCTTTTCCACCAACATAGCTTAGGCTAGTGTCTTGGAACATGTTGTAATTAAAATTCCAAGACAGTTCAAACAAACAAGTAGCAATATTGCGGTAGCCAAAATCCAATTGTAGCATTTGTGCTCTGGGAAGCTCTTCTTAAAAGAGTCAAGCACGAGATCATGTCCAAACCAATGAGGTAATCGTACCTATCTCATTGGGAAAGATAACAGATGTGCACATATTAAAAACGGTAAACCTCGGATAAACCATTGTCGAGGAGCCTAGGGTCACTTGTCGGTAAATATTGGATTATATTAAGGAGCCCTCAAGGGGATTGAGCTAGTTACTCTGCCCTTGCGTGTATATCGGATCATAGACTGTTCCTCCAGGTACATTTGTTCCCGTTGGTGACCTTAGTGGCTATAAACTTTAGGATTCTTTCCCAAGGTGACGATGGAGGGAAGGTCCCACTGTACCTAGAGTAGACGTCGACTAGAATCACTTGGACTTTCTGGAGGGTAATTTTCACTTCGAAATGGTATAAGTGGAGAGACTTTCACCAGACTGTTTCATTAAGCAAGTTGTCGGGGTAACTATTCCAACCACCGTTTCTACATTAAAATTTTACGACATTGGATTTCATCACCAACTAGTGTTTTTAGTGTGGGAATCTACTGTTTGTGTTTGGATTTCTCTCATAAATTTTGTAGGTATGTGATCAATTTTATTGTTTCCTTAGAGACTTTAGGATATTTTGTTGAAATTTTCTTTGATTTTGTGTGTTAAAATTTTTAATCGTGGATGAATTACCTAGACAATCATGTAGAATGCAGGGGAAACCCCCTGATTACACACCAAGCCAATTAGAAAAACTTAAATATGAGAAATGATAAAAATCAGGGATTGGATGAACTGAACACGAGGAAACATCAGTAATTATTCATCCTGATTACAAAGTAGATCAACCTCAAACAACAGAGAGTTCTAAAAAAAACGTACAATTTCTGAACTAGTTGAACTTGCTTCCACAACTAGTGAATTATCAGCTACTGAGCCTGAAATTTCTGAACCAGAAACTGAACCTGCTACGTCTCAGTCTGCTTCAGAGTTCATCACTCTAACCCCTGGTCATTCTGATTCACCTAGAGTGAAGTTTCACATCACTGAGAACCTTCCTCCTGGCCTCATTAGCATTGAAGAAGTTATTGATACATAAGAAGAAGTAGTTATTCCTTCACATCAGGAAACTTTAGATCTTAGGTCAAGTGAATCAATTTACTATAGCCATTTCAAACAATATCCTTGGTATTATTAGTTAACAAAATTTCTACACAATTTTTGTGTAAACTATTCGCCACCCCAAATTCCTTTTTACGCCATACCAAGAGGTAATTATAGACCTTCATTAAACATGTCTAGTGAGTCATCCATGTTTTCTACATCACCAGAATCATATTTGTATGGTGGTCTGTCCTTTCCTGCAGGATACCAATCGCTTTCTATTACTTTCTCAGGAGCAGATCCTCCTTTCGACAAACTTATATCATCATCTGGTCCAAATGAATCACATACTGAAACTTTGAGTGCAGAACACATTTACATGATGTCTAGACACATTCCTAACCCTGACCATTAAAGTAGTAACTTACTGCCTGGGGGGAAACCTCAAGGTAGTAATTTACCGCCTGGGGGATAGCGTCAAGGATAGTACATACCTCAAGGAAAATATATACCTCAAGCACAATACATACCTCAAGGCCAGTACATACCTCAAGGACAATATCAACCTCAAGGACAGTACCCTATGCCAGGGCAACCATATTTTCAAGGACAACAACCTCCTTTAGGGCCACAGTTCTACTCATAACAAAAATTGTTTCAAGGAGGGGGGAATTATCCAGCTAATTATCAAACATATGTTCCAAATTATCAACCTAGTTATGGTCCATATTATGCAACACAACCTTCAATGGGACCTCCATATCTTGGACTAAACACGGAGTGGGATCCATCCCAAACTCAACAGAATTTGCAACCTACCGTGTAAGTACTTTATAATCAACCTGGTCATCGAATTGGTTACAGTCAAATCCAACAACCTATCCAACCTACGCTTCAAGTTATACCACAAGTATCTGCACTTGGTACAGTTCAACGGCCTGGTCCGAGTACACCTAGAACTCCAACTCAAACTGTTGCACCAACTTCTGTTCAAGCTACCACACCTATCCCTAGAATTTCTGCAGCCCCTATTTCTACATCCCCTCAAGTATCACAAAAATCCCTGTATTCACTGCTCCACAACCTATACCCACAGTTCAGACTATTGTTCAGATGCCTACGGGGCAACCTGGTACAAGTACAATTGTAACAAGACAAAATTATTTTTTTTATCAACCGTATCAAGGGCAGTATCAATATGGGCATGTAGCAAAAAATCCAGTATACTGGCATCAACCGTACCCTAGTTACACGTATCAAATACCAGCTCAACCTCAATATGATCCGACCAATCCTGGTTATCCAGGAGGTATTCTAATCCCAAATGCACAAGATATTCCAGGATACCTTGGATATCCTCCTCCTGGTACTGGTATAGTTCCGCAAGGTTATCAATTTTCTCAGTAGGACCCTAACCATCGAGTCATTCATTGCAATTTTGGATTTACCTGATTTGTCGCGCCTAACGAATGATCCAATCTATTATCTTCCATTTTGGCCACCAATGCCAAATAAGTTGCCTAGTGATATTCCTAAGTTTGAAGGTAAATCAAGAGAGGACCCCTCAAACCATGTGTGCATCCAACTCTTTGATTGATGATTCCAATTGATTATGAATGTTTCAGAGAACATTGATAGGTTTAGCTGCAAAATGGTATATTGAACTACCACATGGCTCATTCAAAAATTTCAATGCTTTAGCAACAACTTTCTTAACACATTTTCAATTTCTAGTTAGATACGACAATGGCACAGAACTATCGACTTCATTAAAACAATATACCTCTACATACATATCTGATCACATAAATGAATGAAGATGTAGAAGACGTTTAGTGAAATTCTTTATTCCTGATCAGATCTTGGAAGAATGGTTCATAAAATCATTACTTCCAAAGATCACTGAAGATGTGGCTAAGGGAGGAGTTGTTACTGAAGAACATGTCATTGCTCAAGCTCAGTACTTAGACCTAGTATATACACAATCTGGTACTTTATACGAAAAAAATTCCTGACTTACCACGTCCTGGTCAAATAACTACAACTCCTTTAGGGTCTCATGCTATAGACGGTGTAATTGGTTTAGTTAACACAAATAAAAGTAAGAAGAAGTCTTCAAAAAATACTTCTCCTATCATAACTTTACCAGATTCACCGAAAGGAGATTCTTCCCTTGAAAATTCTACCGACATTCATGTTGTAGATTCATCTATGGCTAAATCTAAAACCGGTAATAAGAAGAAAGGTAAGAATAAAAGAAAACATACTACATCTCCCAAGGAAAAAACCAAAAAGAATGAAACATCTGATGATAAACGAAAACCTCGTTATACTTGTCTTATCTGTGACGAGGATCACTTTACTAAAGAGTGCTCGCATCGATCTGAGGTCTCTAAATTTTTCAAAGGTTCATCCACACCCGCTGTCTTGAAGGATCCATTTCCCACTCAATATGGAAAAATGATAGGATCTTCTTTACATTCATCGGTAGATATTTTAATGATGTATGAAGTTATGGTTGCGACATGATCGCACGAGTATGGAAGTAAAAATCCTGTTACTGGTAAAGAAGTAGAAAATTCTAATTCAACACCAGCTCCATCTCCTTCGGTTTCTGATCCACTTCATATCGAGAAACCTAATCTTGATCTAGTAATTAAACCGCCTGCTAAAGGTTTACTTCGAAAATCAACTTTCAATCCACATGTGAGAACTGCTCAGAACTACAACATTGTTGAAGACTTAGCAATTTCCCCTTCAGCAATGTCGGCCATAGAAGTGCTACAATCATGTCCAACATAAAGGAAATTAATTTTATCAGCTATTGGAGCTATAGATCCTCAGGATTATAACCTCATGGTCTTTGATTTAGAAAATTTTACACCGAGACTCCCTCATTAGACGGATTTTCAGATTCCGGTATTTGTAAAAAACAGATGGGTTTTTCGTATTGTAATTGATGAGGGGGCATCCATGTGCATAATGTCGTTAAATTGTTGGAAAAATCTTGGTTCTCCGACACTTGACCAATCTCCGACAATCCTTAAAGCTTTTGATGGAAGAGGATTCCATTCGTTTGGAATTTTACAAGATATACCTATAGAAGTATAAGGCAAATTTGTTAATCTAAATGTGGAATTTGTTGATGCCCCTCTGGATTACAACCTTATTTTGGGTTGACGTTGGTATTATGCCATGACTACTGTCATTTCATCTGTCTTTCGGTTAATAATGTTTCCACATAAAGGAAATATTGTGAAAATTGATTAGTTGTCATATTATTTGTCTCACCAAGCTTCTACAGATAATATCCAACGTGTTGGAAAATCGACTATCCCATATGAAGATGTTCGTGTAGGTTTAGTAAAGGATTCCGCTTTGAAGGAAAAATTTTCTATGCCTCCACCCAACGTATCGCGTACCATTGGTAACATCAATATGATATCATTAAGCACTATACCATTCGTTGACACTTAGGTAGTGCCTTCAGAGTTAGAAACAGATTCTTTCAATGGCGAGGTGCCTTTGAGTCCTTCTGAGATGGCATATGCAGTATTATAGTCGTTTTCTAACACACTTTCAACTAATCCTGATCCAATGAATGTGATCACTGAAGAATCTTCTTCACTATCAAGCTCACCCTTGACATCTATTTCTGATCCTTTCAACAAGTGTTTCATATTGATGAAAGTATTCGAGAATTTTTTTCTATGGATGAATTACCCTGGGATGATCTTTTTTCACAAAGAAAAAATTCGTAATTTTATTTTAGAGAAAACCAAATTACATGTTGTATGAGCTGATATATGTCCAAAGACATTCAAAATGCCGCAGAAAAATTAAGCAAAAGAGATACAATTAGGATTTTCTCCCCTTCTTCTTTTCAACCTTACGCCAAGCACCAAGTGTTGGCCCGGTCTCGATAAGGACGAGCTGATTTTCTTCCATTGGTGCTCCATTATCCTTATCAGAGTCTGATGTGTCTATTGTCTGTGTTCGTTTATATCCCCCACTGTCTAGTGTTCCAGGTACCATTTCCTGCTGAGTCTTTGCGGTGGTGTCGAGAGGATCTTGCATTTCCTGTTCTTGTGTGCCCAAGGAAGTATCTGTTTGTTGATTCTCTTGTGGTGTTGGTTCCACCTCTTCTTCCTGTAGTTCTAGCTCTTCAGAGGGAAATTGCCAACCTTTTGCCGCTTTGCCTGTTTTCTTCTTTTTCCTGTTATCCCTTTTGGCTGCCGGACATGAGTTTTGTAGGTGTCCTGTACACCTACATATCCGGCATCTGAAGGCTGTGTTCTCATAATCTAAATGATGTGTCCATCTCTGTTGTTTGTTGTTCAGCATAATGGACTATGGGAGTCCCTTGCTCAAGTCAACCTCCACACAGATTCGTGCAAAGGTGAATATGCGCTCCTCCAGGCGTTGAGTGTCTGTTTTAATGTATCTACCAAGGGTGTTTCCAATGTAGCCAAGTACATTTTCATTCCAAAAATGTAGCGGGAGATTGTAGAGCCTTACCCAAACCGGCATTTTGGTCACTTCCATGGTGTTGGCATCAAAATTTGGGAACCATGGTGTAATGAAGAGTCCCGTGGAGCCCCAGAACCATGGTCCTTGGCTGATAATGTCATCTCTGGCCTCAGTAGATGAAAATTTGACAATGAAGAATCCCTTAGAACATAGGTGTATTTCACATTCCATGGTCCAGTTTGTAAAAATCCAATGGAACAGCTCCATTGGTTTGGGCTAGAAAAAGTTGAATCTGCCTATAATTGCTTGGGATTCGTAGGCAGTTCTATGCATATCAATGTCTAGACTGTCTATATTTATTTCAGGCACGCTGTCCTGCAGTTCTACAATGTATGGCTTGGGGGAACTTTCAGCAGGGGCAGCAGGTACTGTGGGACTGTTTTTATCCCCTTGTAATACATTCCGGTATGAGCCGATTGAGGGAACTGTTTTGGATGCTCCTGCTCCCATGGAGGATCCTTGTGCCCTGTTTTGACCCATCATTCCACCCCTCAGTCTAAGGTTGAGGCAGATGGAAGAGCCAGGGCCAATGACATAGTCGTTAAGAGTGCAATGGTCAGCTAAAGCTTTTCCCCCAAAAATCAGTGACTGTGAATGAACTGGGTAACCCGCCACAGACTGGATTTATTCCTTCAGATGTGGTATAGAGTCTGTTGTTCGAATCCATAGGATAATGTTGTTACCTACAGGAGGCTTAATGAAAACTTGATAAGGTTTCGAGCCTACCTGAGGGTTGATGTTGCAGATATGCGGGCTGCATTTGTTGACTATAGGCACATCATTCAGGTCGTGGGCCAGTGCTTGGCCTGGAAGGTCCGAGGGCTGCCACAGAGTCCGTAAAGAGCCTGCCCGGCTACCAAGATCAGTGACGCAACCGCACTCTCTGTTCTTTTGCACATCCGGCGCAGAAGGGTTGTGAACAGGGTCGAACAGCCGAGACCCCCAGGCAAAAGCACGATGAAGACTGCAGCTGAGGAAGGAAGGATACTCATTGCCTGCAGATGCGTATATATGTTGCCGTAGGAATAAAACCACCAAAGCCGATCCAGAACTGTGATAGCGTAAAACAGAGATTCCTCCACGATATGGCCGCCGCTCTGTGCCCCGTAATCCTCTAAAATGTTTGTAATCTGCGTCAGACAGTGGCCTGAGGTCAGTGCAGACGAGGAGGTATGAGCGAGTCGCCTCCAAATAATAGTAAGCGAGCTCAAATGATCTGTGCGGCGCCTCTGAAACATGGTTCGCCGCCGCAAGAGACAGAGAAGCCGAGCCCTGTGCCCTAGGGTTCCCATGAACAAACGCTCCGCTTCGCTCCATTTTCTCCTCAGAATCATATTTTCCCCTGGGATGATCTACACCATAGATCTTCGTTTTTACCTGAACTTGATAGGTTTGAAAATAATTTTTCTTCTATTTTTACAATTTATTATGTCAAGGAACCACAGAATCCAATATCGATTACAAATTCAGATTTTGAGATTAATTTGGGAAACATTTCTACAATTGTTCCTATTGACATATCAGTTAAACTTGGAGTTGTTGAAAACATTCATATAAGTGCTTCTTGTACGATTGATGAAATTAATACATATAAAGCCCTATTTCAAGAATTCCAAGACATATTTTCCTGGCCCTACGAAAATATGCCAAGAATCGATCCAAAGATTGTCGTTCATGAAATAAAGACATACCCGAATGCAAAGCCTATTAGACAAAGATTACATCAGATACATCCACGAAAAGCTATTGCTATTAAAGTTGAAGTTGGAAAACTAGTGCGAGAAGGATATATTTATCCAATCCCCTTAACAGATTGGGTATCTAATATAGATCTTGTTACCAAGAAACAAGGGACTATACGAGTATGTGTCGATTATAGGGATATTAATAAAGCATGTCCAAAAGACAATTATCTTACCCCCTATATCGACCAAATCATTGATGATTGTGCCAGAAATGAAATTTTTTCATTTATGGATGGATTTTCTGGGTATAATCAAATAAACATACTCCCTGCTATCAACCAAAAACATCGTTCATATGTCTTTGGGGAACATTTTCTTATTGCAAACTACCTTTCGGATTAAAGAATGATAGTGCAACTTTTCAAAGGGCAATGTCTTATGCTTTTCATGACATTAAAAATATTGTGCAGCCTTATCTGGATGATTTTCTTGCTCATTCATTACACAAGGAAGATCATCCTACTCACTTACGAGCAATTTTTATGAGATGTAGGCATTACAAGATTCATTTGAATCCACACAAGTGTGTTTTTTGTGTGCAATCAGGACGATTACTGGGATTCGTTGTTTCAAAAGCCAGAATTTGTGTCGATCCCTTGAAGGTTGAGGCATTCATAAATTTACCTCCTCCTTTCACACTTCGCCAACTCCAAATTTTGCAAGGGAAAGCAAAATTTCAGCGTAGATTTATCTCGAACTATGTTGAGTTAACAAAAGGTTTTACTTGGTTGTTGAGACAGAATGTTCCTTTTATTTGGGATGAGATTTCTGATTGATCTTTTGATGCTCTAAAACACACATTAACCCATGCACCATTATTGCATCCACCCAATTATAACCAGGACTAATTTTTATACCTAGCAGCCTCTGATTCCTCCATTGGAATGGTTCTAGTTCAAGAGGATGAATTTCACAATGAGCATGTGATTTACTATCTAAGTCGGAATCTGAATCCGAACAAAATTAAATATTCGCATGTGGAAATATTGGCCTTGGCAGCAGTTCAAGATGTCCAAATATTTCGTCACTACATATTGTTATGAAAGACAACAATGATATCTAATTGCAACCAGATGATGTATATTTTGACAAAACGATTACTTGGGGGCAATCACTCTAAATGGATTACTATCCTATAAGAGTTTGATTTGGAATTCGAGAAATATAAATCAAAGAAATCACTAGTGTTTGCAGAACTTATGTGTGACTTTCCCAATACTTAGACAGAAACTATGGTAGAGAATCCCATTGCAGATGGATCTTCGTGTCCTATCAGTACGTTAGATCCATGGTATGGAGATATCATAATTTATCTTCAAACCCAAACCTTTCGCCTCGAGATTTCATGTTCAAATCGATGGAGAATCCGTTATCAATCTCAGCAATACAATATTGTTGGAGACATAATTTATCGTCGTGGTGCGAATTCTGTTTTTCGACGTTGTATAACTCATGAAGAGGCTGAAAGGGTTTTGAATGACTGCCACTCTGGAGCGTGTGGTGGTCATATGTCTAGGTATGCCACAGCCCAAAAGATATTGCGTGCTGGCTATTTTTGGCCGTCATTATTCAAAGATTGCATTATTGCGGTCTGAAAATGCCACAACTGTGAAATATTTGATCAAAAGATGCGTGCACCACTAGCTCCTCTTCACCCAATAATTGTTGTCTGTCCTTTTGCGAAATGGGGCATTGATTTCATTAAATGTAACCCTCACTCGACCGGGGGGCATGGGTATATTATTTTCACTGTAGATTACTTTACCAAATGGGCCGAGGCGATGCCTACATTCGTGGCAGATGGAAAAACTGTAGCTACGTTCGTATTCAATCATGTGATTGCTCGTTTTGGAGTACCCCAAGATATTATTACAGACCATGGGAGTCATTTTCGAAATACAATGATGACCGAACTTTCTGATCAACTTGGCCTGTGCCATGATAACTCTACTCCATATTACCCGCATGCTAATGGTCAGGTTGAAGCCGTTAATAAAGTTTTAACCACCATGATCAAATGGATTATCGAAACTCACAAATCAAATCGGCATACCATGATTTTTTCGGCACTATGGGCATACCGAAACTCAACAAAAAATGCTACAAGGTTCACTCCTTTTCAACTGGTTTACAGTTTAGAAGCTGTGTTACCCATTGATTGTGAAATACCGTCACTCCAATTAGCCATAAAGTTACTACCAGCTACCTTTGAAGAGGAAAAACACTTTTTGTACTTAGCACAATTAGATGAAACTTGACGCACCACTGCATTAGCTGCCAAGGCTCATAAGAAATGTGTGAAGGCTCAGTATGATCGAAGTGTTACACCTCGTGTTTTTTCAAAATGTGACCTAGTCTTAGTATATGATCAAGCTAACGATAAGCAAGGAGCTAGGACATTCGAACCAATGTGGCATGGTCCTTATATTGTCAAGCGAGTGCTTGCCAAAGGGGCCCTTTGAATTGACTGATTATGACGGGGTCTCTTTAGATAAGCCCAGAAATGGTCTTTATTTTAAGAGATATTAAGCTTGATTCTCATGTGGATATTTCACTTATATATTAGTTATTTTTTAGATAGTGTGCCTTAGATTAGATAAGTGTGCCTAGTTTAAGTTTGTTTTTGCTACTATCACTACTTATCTTGATTACTCTTGATATTGCAGATGTCGACATCCCTTCAAACTGTAGAAATTATACAAGATGCATGTATATTACCGGACTTCCCTGATCTAACAAATTGACTTATATTAAATAGAGAATCCTTCCACTTAATTCTTTGCAGAAATTAAATTGCCAATTGCAAAACACATATGAAGCAAAATCAATCACACATAAACACAATTGTTTAGCGGGAAAGATTAAAGCTAAAAAACCCAACTATCATATATTATGTATATCAATAGATCATGTAATAATCTCATACAAAGATTAGTACATCAAGACAACCTGCCTCCACTGCGCAATCCCTACTGAAGAAGACCCCTGAATGAATTTAAATTGGCCTTGCCTTGATTGTGCAATCCTCATTGGCATCTCCAATGTGTGTCAGATGCATTGAATGCATCACTATAGTCACAATAGATAGTCCATCTCACCCTTTCACCTATCTCTCCACTGGGTCTCCACTGGAACTGACATGCAAGTAGTTAACTGTTGTATTTGTTTAGTTGCAAGTGAGTCTCTAGTTGTGAATTAATTAAATAATTAATTCACTAAACTCTCTCTAGTGTATCTTCAGTTAGAAATAGATAGAACTAGCACAACTGAGTTTAACTCACTTAACTGAGTTAAACTAAATAAAAAATCCCATAAATACTCTTCCAACTCTGTCACAAATCTGCCACTTTAGTTCTAATTGAGTCCTCCATGATTCACCAACCACCCTAGGAATTGTGTAATTCCTTCAGCCCACTGATTTTCCAAATGTGTTCACTGAAATAAAGTACTCCAAGGGAATAAGTTGATATTTATTGTCGGATTATTATTAAGGGCTAATAATAATCGACATGCATATATTTTTAGATTAGCGATCTATAAATAGACTTTGTCCAATCTTCTAAAAATAGAATTTCATCTATTTTTCCAACTTGATCAACCATCTACAAATAGCATCCTGCAACTTATAGAATATGCTCACCATGTCTAAAAATAGACATACACCTAAAAATAGCCTGCGGGCCCCACTTAGTGAAGGTGCTTAATTTTCACTAAGTTCATCATCTTGTTGAATCTGAACACTCCCTCTCAACAAGATAGAGATTATCCTTCACCCCGATCCTACCTCTATGGTATTCGAATTTGCTCCTGGTGAGCGCCTTCGTCAGAATATTTGCATCATGATCTTCCGTAGGAATGTACCGAAGCAACATGATCATCTACTGCACACAATCTCTGATATGATGATACCAGATATCTATATGCTTAGATCTATCATGAAACGTAGGATTAATCGAGAGTTTAATGCAACTATGATTATCACAATGTATCACTGTAGGATCTAAATGAGAACTGAACAAACCGACCAGGATCTTCCTCATCCAGATAGCCTCACATGCAACTTGAATTGCTGCCATGTATTCTTCTTCCGCTGAACTGAGTGCCACAGATATTTGTTTCCTACTGTACCAAGAAACTGCTGTAGATACGATATTGAAAACCCCTCTTGATGTGATCTTTCTCTCTGTTGGGCTGCGTGCCCAATCTGCATCCGTGAAGCCATGCAACTCCACATCATCTATCTGTCTGTACCATAAGCCATACACATATGTTCCCATGAGATATCTCAGGACATGCTTACTTGCCTTCCAAAAGAGCTTGGTAGGCTTAACCATCGTTTGACTAAGCTGGTTCATCGCATAGCATATGTTCAGTCTTGTATTAACTAAATACCTGTGCGAACCCACCAACTGTCAATAGATAGTAGCACCCACTACCTTTGCTGATGTAGCATCCTCTTTCCTCCAATTTTCTGGAAGAGGAGTATCATGGGCTTGCAGTCCTGCATGTGAAGCTTACCAAGTATCTCCTGAGCATACTTTCCTTGAGACACAAATAGTTCACCTTCTCGCTGCCATATTTCCAATCCAAGGAAATAATGAAGGAGGCCCAAATCCTTCATCTCAAACTCCTTTGCAAGATCTTCCTTGCATGAGTGTATCAACTGCTCATCACCTGTTAGTATTAAATCATCAACATACAGAAAAATTATTAAAAGCTTACCCTCCACCACAATTTGGTATAGGTTTGAATCTGCCTCACTCTTGGTGAAGCCAAGTCCAGTAAAATAGCTGTTGATCCGTGTGTACCAAGCACGAGGTGCTTGCTTCAGCCCATACATCGCTCTTTTGAGTCTGCACACATGTGATTCGCTGCTGAAGATCTCAAATCCTTCAGGATGATCAATGTACACTTCTTCCTCAATGATCCCATTAAGGAACACAATCTTCACATCCATATGATGAATGTGCCAACCAATCTGCACTGAGAGAGCAAGGATTGTCCTTATGGAAGAATACCATACGATAGGTGCAAAGGTTTCTTCATAATCAATCCCCTCAATATGTGAGAAGCCTCGGGCAACAAATATTGCCTTATACTTCTCGACGCTCCCATAAGCAGCTTGCTTTACCTTGTAGATCAACCTTGAACCTACCACTGATTTACCAACCGACCTTGAAACAATCTCCCAAGCATTGTTTCTAACAATGGAGTCATACTCCTCCACCGTGGAATCTACCCATGTGGGCTCTTGCGCTGCTTCCTCAAAGGAAGATTGCTCTATCACGATACTCTTTCTCATGAGAGCCATGTATCTAGTGAATCGGTCAGGAGACTGCCTCTATTTGCACTGTGATGTAGGGACTCCTACATTCTGTGCTGCATCAAGCTTTAGTCTCTCAGCTTCTGTGGTATGCCTTCTGCCTGTTCTGATGTTTGGCTCTGCGTGAGTGGACTCCTCCACTCCATGATCCCCCTCCTATGGATGATCCACATCTTGAGGCTCAACTTTGGGAACAAGAAGCTTCTCCTCTACATGCAAGTGTATCTCCCTCTCAAGCGACAACTTCATGGATTTCTCCTCATTGAATTTTATATCTCATCGCACCACAGTCATCTGGCTATTTGGAAAATACACACGATAATTATGGGGTGTTTCTGTGTACCCCACAAATATCCCAACTTCTGCAGTCGGCTCCAGCTTCTTCCTGGCTTTCTTTGTCACATGAATGTAAACAGATGAGCCAAAAATCTTCAAATGAGAAATATCAGGCTTCTTACCAGTAAAATCTTCTTCAGGTGTACTCATGCCAAGTACTCTACGAGGAAAATGGTTTTTCACATAAACCGCAGTGTTGCATGCTTCCACCCACAAGTGCATCGGTAGGCCCTGGTCATGCAGAATAGCTCGTGCAACACCCATGATCATTTTTTTCTTCCTCTCAGAGACCCCATTCTGCTGTGGGTTATGAGGCGCTATGAGTTCTCTTCGAATTCCTTCTTTCCTACAGAAGTATTTGAATTCGTTCGAGACATATTCACCACCATTATCACTCTGTAGAGCCTTCACTTTCTTCCCCGACTTCTCCACTAATGCTTTAAACTCACAGAACTTTGAGAATGTTTCGCTCTTCTTCTGCATGAAGAAGATCTAGCATCTACGATAATAGTCATCAAAAAATATAACATAATACCCATGTTTTTTTGTTGAAGCAACCGAGAAAGGTCCACACACATCTGTGTGAATTCTCTCCAGGATCACCGAAGCACGGTTCTCCTTCTCATGAAAGGTGGTCTTCACAAAATTACCCATAGTACATCCCTTGCATTGATTTGACTACGCAAGAGTACCCTTGGGAAGTCCAGTAGAAATCTGCTGCAAAATATTCAAGGCACCATGGTGAAGATGGCCCAATCTCCTGTGCCATAATTCGCCCTCATCCCGGCTCACCACTTCTTCTGCTTTTCCCATCATTGCAGTGCAACCATCTACCTCTAGCTTGTAGAGATTCTTAACTCGAATCCCTATCCTCTTGGTTTGGCCCATTGTTTTATGTCGCAGGAAAGCTTTTCCCTTACTGAAAGCAAAGTCATAACCTCTGTCCTCCAACATTGCGACTGAGACCAAGTTCTTCTTCAGACCTAGAACATGCATAAAATCTTTCAACATAAATGGTTTACCTGAATCCCTCTCAAAGGTAATGGTTCCAATGTCGGTCGCACTGTATCTACCATCGTCGCCCATCTCTATATGCATTTGGAGATCTTTCTCCTCCAAGTCACCAAACAAATCCTTATATCCCGTCATGTGGAAGGAATCACCACTATCAAGATACCACACTGATCCCATTGCACTTGAAACCAAGCATGCAATCAAATAGAAATCAAGTTCAAATTGCGAGGATAAGGCCTCACCTACTGTAGCTCCAACAACCTTCTTGTTCTTCTTTTTCTGTGGGCAGTTAGGGGTGAGATGCCCATGTTCGTGACAGTGAAAGCACTTCACCTTGGACAAATCCAAATTCTTTCCTTTAGCCTCGGATTTTGGATGGGATTTCTTCCCCTTCCCTTTCCTTTTTTTGGCAGCCAAAGTGAAATTCTCTTCATCATCATTCTTCGATGAAGAGCTATCCCTGGTACTTCGCCTTATTTCCTCCTGCACTAGATCCGACCAAAGTCGCTCCCAATCCGACAGTTTATCCCGTCCATTGACAGAGTCCTGATAACTGTGCCAACTCTTCGGTAGCCTAAGGAGAGCCAATCTTACCAATTCATCATCCACAACTCACTAGTACAAAATGGCTAATTAGTTACTAAAAAAATGACTAAAATTTGCATATAAACGACTATTTTTCAGTCGGTGACCAATAGTAGTTAATTTACATTATCTTATAACGCGACCAACTTTTGGTCGTTTTTAGCTTAGTCATTAATTGGTTATCTCAATCTTGTTATCTAGTTGTATATTTGGTCATTGATTTAGTCACTGATTTGGTCACTAATTTAGTCATTCATTTGGTATAACTTAAAATTTTTAAATCAGTGTAAACACATTACAACGCATGAACAACGTATTGAGATAGCAATCCTTCCTTATATTATTCTTCTGGCCAAATACATGATTACATAGCTTTCTTCTCTGATAACTCACAAGTCGGATACAGATGGGTTTGAGAACAGAAAGGAAGAACATAGAAAGTAAGAAACCATAGGAAGAACAGGCATGATTCTTCCGCAGCTGCTCTGCGCATCCTTCCTCAGGTCTTGATCCTCGCGACTTCTCTCGCGTCCGTTCAACCCTCAACAACAACCTTCTTCAGCCGGGTGATCGCCTTTTATTCACCCGCTCCTCGCGACTTGCAGCTTCTCTGTGTCTTCACTCTGGCTTTTCCCAGCTCCTCTTCTGATGTCTGCGTGTTCTAATTTCTGTTTTCTGTTGTATTTCTTTCATCTGCACTTATCTCTGTTCGATCTCCAGCTATCAAGTGCTTCCGCGCCACCTTGGTAGCTCCGCAACTCCTGGTCGCTCCGGCGCGGTCGCGGTCGCTATGTGTATTTATTCCGCAACTCAAAAAGAGTCAAAGTTCAAAATGTCTTGGCCAAAAGTTCAAAACTTAAACAAAAACAAGGGCCCCAACAGGCCCCGACCACAATTCTTTGACTCGTCCGCGAGTCAATCGCAAATAACAGTTTCTACTTCCATTCCCCCGCTGGCTTCCGTGCCCTGCTCTGCTGTTCCTTCTTCCGCCACCCTTTCCTGTTGTACTCCGCCATCCGGTTGGCCAAAAAAGGGCCCCAACTCCGGGACCCGGTGGAGTGTTGAATCTCTAAGCTCTGTGAAGGTCGCCACTGCTTGCTGCCATTCCTGCATAAGCAGTTCGGCGTCTTGAGAGATGCGGTTAGCGGCGGCTTCGTCTATGGGCGCCGGGGCAGCCCCGAACAGGGTGGCGAGCTGGGCTTCCGCCTTGGCATCCAACTAGTGCATAGCGTCAGCATGGGTGTGAAGGGGCGGACGGATCTCTCGGATGACGTGCTTGGCCGCTGCTGATTCGGCCTTAGTCTGCTGCATGTGAAGTTCCAGCTCGTCTGACTGGGCGTAGAGCTGATCCAACCTTGCAGGGTCCGTGGTCGCCTGAATGTCCCGGGCAATCTGTTGCAGCTGGGCAGCAATGGGCTGCGTCTTGACAGTTAACGTGAGTGAGCACTCTTGCAAACTACGTAGAAGGGCAGAAGCTGCGGCTGCAGTGGAATGAAGAGTGGCTTGCATACTGACTGCCTGCGTCTGTTTGGCAGTTACCTGTCTTGAATGGTCGGCGGGTGGATCTGGAAGGGTAGGCCGTGCGGCTAACGCCGCTTGTAACTCATGGTTCTCCCTGCAAACAATAGTGAAAACTTCCCTGAGGTGATGAGCCTGTAGGGCGATAGTGTCCTCCTCGATTCTGGTGGGAAGTGGAGCATGGTGAGCCCGTGCAGCGGGCCATACGCTGGAGATCGCTTGGATAGCAATGTTGACTTGCTCCTCGAGGTTGGTCTTCTCCTGCAGCAACTGATTGCGCTGTTCAGTAAGCGCCGTGATCTGATTCCGCTGCTCGGTGCACCGCCGCTGTAGCTCGGCATGAATCTGCTCGGCCTTGAGGGCCACCCGCTGAATGAGAAGATACAGCTGTGCTGGACTCAGTTGTTCTGCATTTGTTGTGCTGGGTGCACCCTGCTCTGGCGTCTGTTCCTGCGAAGATTGGCCCATGGCCGCTGCTCGGCCTGAAGTCTCTGGAGGATGGACCGGCGTCTGCTGCTGCACCGAAGTGGCCATATCAGGCTCCGGCCGGTCCTGCTGCGTGGTTTGCTCTGTGGAAGGGGCGGCCGAATCAGCCCCAACTGTGGCTGGCTGGACAGATATAGTTGGAAGAGGATCCCGGGATGTGGCCACGGGGTCAACCGGTGGTACCACGGCTGCAGTACTGGAGGTGACCTCCGCCCCGTGGTCACCGCCGAAAAGTTCCCGGATCAAAGAATCGGACACAATGGCTGATGAATTGGATGGATTGGGGGAGGTGGCATGTGGTCGGCTGGTGGAGGGGGCAGTAGATGGAGTGAACGAGGTGTGAGGGAGACGAAGGTTGAGGAAATCTGCCGGATCAATCAGCGGTTCCTCCGGAATCAAAGTTGTTGTGGGCGGCGTGGCTGGTGGATCATCCTCCGTAAGATCCACCACTGGATCTGTGGCCGTAGTGCGGGCCCTCTTGGATGGAGGTGGGTCGGCGGAATCGGGTTCGGGGCCCTGTTCACCCATTGGTGTGATGAGGGGGGTGGCAGAAGTGAACAGGTTAGTGGGAATGGGGGAAGTGAGGGGGGCGGTGTTGGAGAGACCACGGGACCGATTAATACGAAATTCAGTAAAAGAAGGAAATATAGGGGCACCACTGGAAACAACCTGGGTTGCCACGTTGAGTCGCCGTGCCTGGTCGTTGAAATGCTCGACGATGGGGACCAGCGATTCAGGCAGGTCCGGTGCGGTCCCAGCTGCATCTGGTGTTGTCTCCGCCGCAACTTGTGAAGATCCCCCTGCGCCGGTCGCGGCAGGCTGCTGTGCGGCCCTCATCCCCTCAAAATTGTAGCGGATGACCCCGTCGCGGATGTGCTGGACAACCCCCGGCCACGCAGAGACCTCCCTGTGGAAAACATTGTCATTCAGCTGGAAGCGAAGGGGCGCCATATGAAAGGTGTGGTGCGGTATGCAAGTTGGCCGGATGAAAGTGTGGCTGTGGCTGACTCCAAACCACACCTGTTCATTGTATTCATCCAACAGGTGCCGGGGCACCCGTTGCTGGTAAGTGACCACATCGGTCATCATCCCATACCATGCTCGGAACGCCTCTGCGTTCACCTGCTTGCTGCTGGGGTCCGTGGACACCTGCCAGGGGGAATATTTCATCGCGAGCGGCTGGCTCACGGTGATCTCCGCCGGTGTCCGTATCGGGGGAAGATGCCATTTCCACATGGCGAACGCTAAGAGAAAGTACCCATAGATGAAGCTGGTAGTCCGCTTGTAATTGTCTTCGCAAGCCGCGAAGAGTTCCTTCAACACAAACGAGCTCCAATTCAACTTCGCTCCCTGGACGCAGTGCTCTGCAATGGAAATTGTGTCCAGAGTGCACTCTCCCTTTGTGTAGTGGCGCATGGTCTTGCTAGCGATCAGGTAGCAAGCGAACCGGATTTCTGGTACATTTATCAAATCTATCTTGGCACCTTTACCACCCCGGCGAGTGCCATACTTGGTGTAGAGGTCCGCATCAGCCGACTTCCGGGCGCGCTTGGAGGATGTCTGGCCCGCAGAGGAGACATCTGAACCAGTTTGAGATAGCCCTGTAAGCCGACTAATGTCTACTGCATGTATTGGAATTTCTTCGTTCAACCACAGGGACCCGTTCTGCACCCGACTGAGGAGGAACCGGGTACATTGCAGAACTGGTCCGGTGGTGCCGAAGACGGGAAGACTCCTCAAATTCATCAAAGTCGACTGCTGTAGGCCCCGGAATTCTTCCCGCATTCGACTGTTAGAGCTGCTCCTGGGCGTGTAATGGTGTTCCATGAATGTCTGCCAATGGAGGTGAGGAAACTCGGCCGGGTCGGACAAGTTGGCGTCCATACAGGGTGCATTGTCATACTTGCTGACCAGCGACTCTACTCGGTGAATTCTGCTATCTAATGCTGGTTCAGGAACTGAGAGAAGAGCTCTCGGCATCTTGGCGCGTCTCTGATAGACTTGGACGATTCTTCTGTAACTTCCTGCGAGGTGCTGAGTGCTCTGATACTGCGAATGCTCCGGAGTCGCTGCAACTTCCAAATTGAACTGGTCCGTCATCTTTGTGTTGATAGCCTTCATGCAAATTGGGCCATCTGCTGGCATGCGCGGAGTTGATGAGACTCCATAACGGCAATTAATTCTTGCTATCTTTCTTGCCTGCGATAATCGTGCGATCAATCGCAGGCCTGTGTGTAATCTGACAGTTGCTGACGGCGTCATTGGGAGATGGGCGGACCCGACGGCGGAGAGAACTGCGGCTGATGGCAAATGATTACGGTATG